>CM032451.1:117072470-117208491 GCA_019049505.1 Pachyrhynchus sulphureomaculatus
AGAATTGTGAAGGTAGTATAGTTTCTTCGTATCATTTAGTTTTGAGAATGAAAAATGGCTTTAAAAGGCAGGATATAGAAAGATCGTTCCAGGTTCACTTCCAGTGAAACCGACTCCGGAATCACACGTGTTATGTAATCGTAAAGAACACACGTTGTGGGAAGGAACTGATCAACACTTGACCCTAAATGTTTTAGGACGAGTAGGATATTTCTGGAACGGCGCTATGATAAAAAAACACACTATATCATCGACGGCAAAAAGGAAGCCTTCACTACATGAAGGACGGACAAAGCCATCACTACCTGATGGACGGAAAAGGTCATCACTCCGTGACGGCCGGAAAAAGCACCTAATAATTGCAAATGGCTGGTAATATATCTTTCTCCTTCTCTTCCCTTTGAAGTGAAGTCTTCAAAATGTACTGGTTCACTTCAGGAACGCTAAATGAGACGGGATTAGACTTGCAACTTGATAGACAAGGACCGAGGATGCTCGTCCTAATCATAATCCATACATATTCAATGCAAATGAAGTCGATCACATGCGCCTAGTACAGGTTGAATTACACTGCTTAACCAAATATAATAAACTGTAATATGATTTAAATACACTGCTTAACTTAAATTAACAATTATTGCACGAATTAAAGAAAGAAAAATGGTTTTGTAACATGATCTTAAAACTTAGGAAAAAATGGATGTTACAAATGTTTGAATTTGTCATAATCATGAATCAAAACGTAAAGGTAGTTTAAATCGACATTTATTACTACATAAAAATTCCAATTAATTGAAATGTTTAAATATACTTACTGTCATTTTTAAACAAAATATAAAACAATCTCATTATGACGTAAAAATTTCAATGAAGTTGAAATGTATTCATTGTAATTTTTAAACGAAACATAAAATAAATCTAAAAGGATACCTATTACTTACATAAATTCGCTCAGTTAAGGGGCAATGATCCAGTTGTTCTGGTGCCTACCAACGAATTATTTCTTCTCAAGGTCGATCTTGCATGTGCGGGTTATTTTGTGAATGATTTGAAAAAATGCATTGTTAGCCTTTTTTTTAATTTTTCAAAAAAACGAGTCACTCGTGTCAATTTATGTAGTAAATTTTATAACGCCGTCTATATGTGTATATATATATATATATATATATATATATATAATATATATATATATATATATATATATATACAGGAAGTTTCGGAAATCACTTAATATATTGGAACTGGCACATCCTTATAACAAGACTGATTGCGGAAAATTCACCTTAAATAGCAGATCTCGATGATAAACTAGAAGTTATTTATTCCGCAATAGTTTTTTTATTCCAATAACTGTACTACTACGAGGCTGGTTTGAAAAGTCCGTACAAAAATAAAAACTACTTATGTGTTTGGGGTAAACCTTTTTTATTTTTCGACATAGTCTCCTTTTAGGGCTTATACACTTCGTCCAACGATGTTCTAGTTTGTTGATCCCTTCCGAATAATAGGATTTGTCCAAGTCTGCAAAATATCCATTAGTGTCTGCAATCACCTCCTCGTTTGAATAAAATCTTTGTCCCGCCAGCCATTTCTTCAAATTGGGGAACAAATAGTAGTCCGAGGGAGCCAAGTCTGGAGAATAGGGGGGATGTGAAACGAGTTGGAGAATCCTATTTCCATTAATTTTGCGACTACAACTGCTGAGGTGTGTGCTGGTGCGTTGTCGTGATGGAAAAGGACTTTCTTGTGGGCCAATCGCGGGCGTTTTTCTTGCAGCTCTCGGTTTTCAAACGGTCCAATAACGATGAATAATAATCACCTGTAATAGTTTTTACCCTTTTGCAGATAGTCGATGAGGATTATCCCTTGCAAATCCCAAAAGACAGTCGCCATAACCTTTCCGGCCGAAGGAACGGTCTTCGAGCCTTTTTTAGTGCAGATTCCCCCTTGTAACCCATTGTTTTAGATTGTTGTTTGGTCTCAGGAGTATAGTAATGTATCCATGTTTCATCCACAGTGACGAAACGACGCTTAAAGTCCTCCGGATTCTTCTGGAACAGCTGCAAAACCATCCTTGCAACACTTCACACGATTCCGTTTTTGGTCAAGCGTGAGCAATCGCGGCACCCATCTTGCCGACAGCTTTCTCATGTCCAAATGTTTATGCAAAATATTATGTACCCGTTCAGTCGAGATGCCCACAGCACTAGCAATCTCACGCACCTTAACTCTTCTGTCATCCATCACCATATCATGGATTTGATCAATGATTTCTGGAGTCGTAACCTCCACAGGCCGTCCAGAACGTTCAGCGTTACTTGTGCCCATATGGCCAGTCCGAAAATTTTGAAACCACTTATAAACTGTTCTAATCGAAGGTGCAGAGTCACCATAATGTTTATCAAGCTTCTCTTTAGTCTCCTGAGGCGTTTTGCCTTTCATAAAGTAATGTTTAATCACCACACGAAATTCTTTTTCGTCCATTTCTTGAAAATCACTCGACTTCCTTGATTCACACGAATGCCGAACACAAAGAAATAGACCAATATGGCTGAAACTTGGTGTGCGTTCATTCAAGAGATGCTACTAACTAAACATGACCTCGATAGACGCTCCGGTGGTGCCATCTCTCGGACTTTGCACGGACTTTTCAAACCAGCCTCGTGTATATATATATATATATATATATATATATATATATAATATATATATATATATATATATATAATATATATATATATACAGGAAGTTTCGGAATTCACTTAATATATTGCAACTGGCACATCCTTATAACAAGACCGATTGCGGAAAATTCACCTTAAATAGCGGATCTCAATAATAAACTAGAAGTTATTTTTTATTCTAATAACTGTACTACTATAACACTAGAATCCGTCCAAAATAAGTCACAGAAGAATGTAATGCACTAAAAATGAAATTTCTTGCTACATAACCTTCACTTATTCAAGAAACTTTCACCTGTTTACTTTTGGTTTGTCAAGCTTCCCTGTAGTTAATTTGGGCTTTTTTAATTATACTAGTCTTTTAATATACCACTTTATAATTACTTTATGATGCCTAACTTATTGGAAAAACGGTAAAAAATGCCGATAGACACAAACGATTTGTTAAATAAGGTATTCGAGTCAGTTGCCATTAAGATAGACAATTCAGTATACTCTTGATTCCTTGGGATTAGGGGTCAGTTGCCATTAAGATAGGCAACTCAATATAATCATTTTAGTTCCCTAGCGAGTTCGTGTACATACATTACTTTTAAATTTTGAATCCAAAAGTTTTCGTGTGTGCAAAAAATGCGTAGAATACAAAAAATAAGGTAAACAAAATTAAAAGGAGTTGTTATGTTTTTTTACAAACAGAATATGAGATTGAAAATAACAATTTTAAAACAAAATACTTCGGAATCTTCTTAAATTGTTAAAAATAAGCCAGACTTACTATCGTATTTATTAAAAAGATCTAACTTTAAATTAATCTAATTTGCAAAAGAACCAGTAAGTCAGCTAAAGTTATGAAGCTGTGCAATAGAAGACCACGAAAGTTGGTTTTTATTATGACTAAACTGATATAAATGAAATACAATATTAAAATTTTAAAAACTGTTATATTCTCTAACTCTTCCTGGGTCCAAACATTTTTTTGGTGAAATATAAATCTAAATATTACATTATCAAATACAAAAGTAAATTGGGCAGCAGTTTTAGATTCTCTGGCAGGAAACTGGATATAACGTTTAGATCATTTTTCTAAATCTGACTATTAAAAATTAAATAAACATTTAGTTTTTAAATAAAGATTATACATCACTAATATCTAATATAAATTGGTATTCTAGAAAAGGTTTACAAAAGAAGGTTGTATTTCTTGTAAGCTGCCGTTAATTTTGTCAAAAGGATTGTTTAAATGCCAGTAAGTTCCTAATTGTTATACATGGGTAAAGAGTACTTTATAACATATAGAAATAAATAGATTTACAAGTCTTCAGTAGTAGCTGCAATGAAAAATTAAGATAAATATAATTATTAAACTGGAAATTTCGTTTCTTAATTTCTTTATTATTTTGGTAAATTCTTATTGCTTGAAATTTAACTGGATCTCGTGTGACTATATTCACATCCCTTCCTTTTAAAATTTTATTGACATTTTTGGACCAATTTAATAAATGAAAATAATAAATAACAATAATAAGCGTATTATGTCGGTTAGAAGAAAAATAATTATTTATATTTTCTGTAATAATTACTTGCAAAGTCATTTTAAATTACTTTTGTGGCAAAACTAAGATGTTAAAACACCTTCCTGAAATAATACATAAAAATTTTGTGATCGATATACCAATACGAGGGTCATTCAATAAGTAAAGAGACAAATAGCTCTAGCTCAAGAACGATTTATTGAATTACTACAAAATTTGGCATGTTTTCGACATAATCCCCCCAACTTGTCCCACCTTACTGCTAACTTCTTGATTCCTGTGGCAAAGAATTCTTTCGGTTGACGTCGAAGCCACTCCTGCACTTTTTCCTTCAATTCTTCATTGTCAGTGAACCTCTTTCCACGTAGGGCATCTTTGAGAGGTCCGAACAGGTACAAATCACATGTGGCCGAGTCTGGGCAGTATGCGGGATGAGGCAAGATCTCCCAACCCAGTTCTTGAAGCTTTTCTCGGGAAGCTTAAATAATATTATGTTCCAACGCTTATCCCAATCTCCTGAGCTATAATTTCAACAGTAATTGTTCCGTTATCACGAATAAGTCCATCAATCCTCGATTCCAACGAGGGACCGGAAGCTTCGACTGGACATCCGCTTCGCTGCTCGTCACATACTCTTGTTCGGCCAGTCTTCAATCGAGCTATCCGCTTGTAAACGTTCGCACGGTTCATGCAACTTTGTCCATACTGTAATAACATTCTAGAATGTATTTCACTTGGCTTAACATCTTCTGCTGCTAAAAATCAGATGACAGAATGCTGCTCTTCTCGAGTTCACTCTTCCAACGGACTCGCCATGGTAAACTGGATATTTTGAGGTTATGTTTACATGATCGAAGAGCTGGTTAAAACTCATCACAAGGTTGCCAACTTGCACTCCTAGAAGTATGGAGCGGTTTCGTTGAATGTCTCTTTACTTATTGAATGACCCTCGTACAAGCAAAGGAAGTCTTAAATCAGTTCAAAATAATTTGACCAAATTATGAAATATAGGAATAGAAAATAATCTAAAATGAGATAATAGTACTACTAGTTATTGATGCAAGAGGTCACTACCGAACTGTAGAAAATTGGAAACAAATTGTAAACTGCGAGGGTTGTTTCAAAAGTTCTCGACCTGATATAGATTTGGCGCCTAGATGACCAAATTATCATGATATTTGTTAAGTATTATCTACTAGATGGCGTGCTGTGAAGTTTCAGACACATGTGTTTAGTTCTCTTTTTGTAGCGATCGTGTAAACAAACAAGTTTTAACATTTTCACAAAAACGGATAAAACTGAAGTGTTTTAAAAGGTTTAATTCATACGGGCATTTAAACCGAGTTAAATGCCGCATAAGATGATTCGTCACCTTCGTTTTCGACGGTTAAAAAATGAGCAGTTTAATATAAACTTGGATATACAACCATGTAAGATGATAAAAGTTCAGGACGCCCGAAAACCTCTACGACCGACGAGATTGCGACAAAAATTCATATTAGCGTACTAAATGATCGCCGACGTGTTTCGTCAGCTCGCTGACATGGTAAACGACTCGATAGGTCGTGTCCATTTTTACACGATATTTTGGGTATAAGAAGCTGTCGTCTCGATAGTTGCGGCATTTGTAAACAATCGATCAAAAACGCATTCGAACCAATATGTCTCGAGAGTTTTTAGACTAGAATTCTTTGGGATTCTCATGGTGTTGTGCTTAGAACCATTACTTATGCTTCACTACTAGACTAATTGAAGGATGCTATTCAGCCGAAACGTCCACATCTCACAAAAATAAAGTGCTTTTCATCACAATAGTATACTTTCACCGACGTTTCGGATCATTGCTGCAACACTTCAAGACTTTCCCTTCGAAGTGCTACCACATTCACCGTATTCGCCAGATTTAGCCCCTAGCGATTACCTCTTGTTTCTAAACCCGAAAAAATAACTGGTTGTACGAAGATTCACTTCGAATGATCAAGTTGGAGCAGAGACGAACGCTCATTTTACAGAGTTGGATAAATCTTATGATAATGGGGGTATGAACCAGTTGGAAATCGTTGAAATAAATGTATTGATTTACATGCTGATCATGTAGAAAAATAAAAAAATATCTTTAAGTTTGAGTTTTTTTGTAAGACCGAGAACTTTTGGAAGAACCCTCGTATGTTCTTAAAACTGAAATGTTCGTACTTATCTAAATATATATACTGTACCAATAATTTTTAATGTAGATGACTGTAGTGATAGGGGAATTAGATTTAAGTCAATTAGTAGATAGCAGATTGTACCTTTTTTGTTATTGGATGATAATATATGTATTTTATTTTCTTCTACTTTTTTCATTTCTTTCCTATTAAAAATGCTAAATATAAATTACATTTTTAATTTTCTCCGATGCAGATCCAACGCTGTGTATCAGTTAGATAGTCAACAAGCAACAGAAAGGCTGTCTAATATTGCTTGCATCAGACAGGTGAAAATTATTTATTTTTTACTCTAATACAGCAAGTTTTGTTCAGCCGATTCTAGCTCAACCGAGGAGCTGTGTGATACGACGAAACGCGTCCTGAGATGGGTTAACAGATGAAAGAACAGTCCAAAACTACCGAAAATGAACTCCAAGCGGATGTAAAGTATTAGGGCAACGTGTATTCCTAACACGTTCTATGCGTTTGATTCCACAGTTGTCATAGCGTTATCCTACAGTCCCTGGCCAAATTATTAGACGCACTGCAAGATTTCATGTAAAATATTAATTACCGAGTGATATTGTACCGTTTTATTATTTTAAATTGATTTGTTTTTTATTTTTATATTATCCAATCAATTACCTATTTATTTTACATAAATAAAACAGCATTAATTTAGAAAAGCATAAGTTTATTAAGTTTTAAAGAAAAGTGAAATTAATGTTAGTAAAAGTCAATATTTAGTTGAGCCACCTTTAACCGCTATCAAAGCTTTAATTCTGCGCGGCATGCTATCAATGCAAGATTGTACTGTCTCCTGCATTTGAGGATGATGATTCCACACATGAATAATCTTTTCTAGGAGCTGGGTTTTGTTGGTAATCACATCTTTAGCCACTTCTCTTTTCATCAGCTCCCACACATTTTCAATGGGCTATTACCCGGCCAATCCAACAGAGGGATATTTTTTTCTGCCAAAAAAGCTTTAACAGACCGAGCAGTGTGGCAGGGAGCTCCATCTTGCATGAAAGTGAATGGTTCCCCATTTGGAAACCATTCTCTGAGCTGCGGAATCAACCGATTTTGTAATACTTCTTTGTACTGATCTTGCCTCATTATTCCTTTGACGACGTACAGACGTCCAGTGCCCTTGCCGCTGATGACTGACCAAATCATCACTTTGGTGGGATGTTTAATGTCACGTCGGGACGACACAATCAGGATGAAACTTTTCTCCATGACGACGACGCACATACTGAGCTTTATTCTGCAAAATTTCGAATGTGCTTTCGTCACTGAAGCAGACCTGTCAAAAATAGGAAAAATATATAAACTTCCATGTTTATTTGCTTTATTTAACTGAAAATGATAATAATGTATCAATTATTGATTAAATTGCTGTATCTTACTGATCTCCAGAAGTCCACATCTTTGTCTTGCCATTGTTTGGCCCACTTCAGGCGCTTTGCTTTCATTGCAGCTGTTAACTTGGGCTTCCTGGCGGGGCGACAGGCCTTAAAATCTAATTCTTTCAATTTTCTTCGAACAGTGCGCTCAGAAGCATTTACGCTAGCATCCTGGAGTTGTGATTTTATTACCTTTGTGGTAGCAAATCTGTTTTCTACACAAATTTTCTTCAAACATCTCTCTGACCGTGGAGTGAAAATTGGTTTTCTACCGCAACTTTTCTTTCTTTTCGGGCTTAATTCCTTCCCTGACTCAATTTTCTTTTTTATGCGTCGTACACTAGCTTCAGAAACCTCCAATCTTCGTGATATTTCTCGGTTTGTAAATGTTTTCGCAATCACAAGGGCCTTCACTTCAGCTTTTTTACGTGGTGAAAGATCGCCTTTTCTACCCATAATGAAAATAGTCCAATTACTTTTTTAAAACACTGCATACAAAATAAACTAATAACTGAGTAGTATAAAACTGTTAAACAAAAAATCACAGTCCATAAAGCCACAGAAACACGTCCGTACCTGACTCGATTCCGATCGCGACTGATACAGGTTTGTACTTGTTTACGTTCATGTATCACTTTGTCAACACAGTGTTGCCATATGTTAAAAATAAATACAAATATGTAGTCTACAACAATTCTTTTAAATAAAAATCAATAATATTGTAGTTTAAATATACCATTATTGCATAAAAACTCTTAAGAAACATAAAATTACTAAAAAAAATACAGTGCGTCTAATAATTTGGCCAGGGACTGTATATACGGATGGGCGTTTACCACTCTTTGCGCTGTATCCCGAGAACGATTAGTTATATAAAATATCGCCTGATACCATATTTGTAGAGAATTGTATTCTCTTATAACACATGGGCTGAAAAGTCCCGGGCCTAACACATAGATGGCGCTAGTTTTATTGCAGTCACCTTTTTTTCAGTTAATACTAACCTTCAAAAGACAGCTGTTAAAATTTCATGATATTCTATTCATTAGTTTGTGAGTTATTGTGCTAAGAGTGACGCTACTTTTGTTATTTTCAAAACAATGGATCAAAAACAATTTCGTGTTTTAATTTTACACTGCTTCTTGATGGGAAAAAATACCGTTCAAGCGAAGCAATGGCTTGAAAAGTGTTATGGGGACTCCGCTCCATCAGAAACAACAATAAAACGTTGGTTTGCTGACTTCAAACGTGGTCGTAGAGACACCGATGATGCAGAACGCAGTGGACGTCCAAATGAGGCGGTAACACCAGAAAACATAAAAAAAATCCATAAAATCGTTTTGAATGATCGAAAAGTGAAGTTGCGTGAGTTAGCTGACATCGTAAAGATATCAAAAGAACGTGTTGGCTTTATATTGCATGAGCATTTGACTATGAGAAAGCTCTGTTCAAAGTGGGTTCCGCGTTTGCTCACTGTTGATCAAAAACAAAAAGGGGTTGATGATTCTGAGCAGTGTTTGGCCATGTTTAAACGTAACGAACCGGAATTTTTGCGTCGATATGTGACAATGGATGAAACATGGATCCATCACTTCACTCCGGAATCAAAACGATCGTCATCTGAGTGAACAGCAACTGGTGAACCTCGTCCAAAGCGCCCGAAAGCACAACAATCGGCTGGAAAGGTTATGGCCTCGGTATTTTGGGATGTGCGTGGTGTAATATTCATCGACTATCTTGAGAAAGGAAATACCATCAACAGTGAATATTATTTTTTTTAGCGTTATTGGAGCGTTTGAAGGCCGAAATTGCAAAGAAACGACCGCATATGGCGAAGAAAAAAATTTTGTTTCATCAAGACAACGCACCGTGTCACAAGTCAATCAAAACAATGGCAAAACTACATGAATTGAACTTCGAATTGCTCCCACATCCACCGTATTCGCCAGATTTGGCTCCCAGCGACTACTGGCTGTTCGCAGACCTGAAAAAAATGCTCGCCGGTAAGAAATTTCGCACGAATGAAGAGGTTATCGCTGAAACTGAGGCCTATTTTGAGGCAAAAGATAAATCGTTCTACAAAAGTGGTATTGAAATGTTAGAGCGGCGCTGGAATGATTGCGTTGCTCTTGATGGAGATTACGTTGATGAATAAAGCTAATTTTGAACCAAAAAAACCGTGTTTTCTTTGTTAGGCCCGGGACTTTTCAGCCCATGTGTTAAGTTTTATAATAGCTTTAAACATCATTTGAAGTATGGGAAACAAGATATTTGCAAAAAACGATGTTCGCGACGTTTGATCTTGAATATCTTGACTCAGGGACACGACTTTTTAAAATGCCAAAACAAAGATTATGCAAATTTTCAGCTTTCTAACTTCATTCCGAGGTTCAATCCCTATTTGACTGGACAAATACAAAATTTTACTATTTTTGTTACAGGTGCTTGTACTTCTGCTAGGGTGTTTTTTTGAAGTATTAACCTAGCCATGAAAATAACATACAAAAAAAATTGTTCAATTTTAGTAGTTCTCTCTCTCTCTCTCTCTTTCTTTTATCGGCTCGTCTACTTTTGTGACATTTGCCAGCTCCGATCCTTCTCGTGCTTAGGCAGAGCACCGGCGACCCTTCGGTGATGCGTTACACAATCTCGAGTTTGGATTCTTTATCCGTGGAGAACAACGTATTCTCGCTCTAGGCGATAGTTGCCCTCCTGAATAAATATGTCTCTGTCGTTATGATTAAATTTAACTTAAAAATTTCTTTCGCTATTCTTAATCATTTTCTTGGCATTGATAAAGGATCTCCTCAGGAACTGCTACTGGTTTTGGGTATAACCTTTTCTGTCAGCCCGCCCGTCTGGTTACGCGATTGACACAAAAAACACGGACTCACGTGTTTAACACCTGCTCAAATCACCTAACCTCAACCGACGTTATAGGAATCACCCCTCACAGCGCATAGTATCCCTCTGCGATTAGAACCCCTACCAAGCAGTTTGTGGACCACCGATCCACACTTCGAAGCCCCAAAACGCCCGAACTTCGCCTTCAGAAGCCCCAACCGGGAAAATGCGTCCGCGTGCTACGAACTGTCGACCGGAAGTGAATTTTAGTAGTTTATACTGATTTTAATTTTGTTTATGTAACATCTATTGTGCTGCGAAACTGTCTTAATGACTTCTGCATCTCTCTCTTGCTTTTTTTATTGCTATAACTGCTAAGACTATTCGGATGAATGTCAATTGATAACCCCTTTTTTTCTCACCTGTCTCGCTCTTGAACAGAGCCCTAACGATCCTTTGGTTTGTCTGGCACATCCTCGAATTTAGAAGCGCTTTTAATTTTTATTTATTCAGCAGGGTCTACCATTTCGCTAGTCTGGAAACTGAAGTCCATAACACTATTGTTTTTTTTTTGTTTTTTTTTTTAATATATTAACTCTTCTGTTCCTACCTAGCCTCGTTCGTTCTAAGCCATAAAGACTCGCCCGAAGGCTCTTAAAGATTGTCGAGTGTAACATACATATATATAGGGTGTTATGAAATTCACTACATATATTGAAATGGGTGGCACGTGGGGCCACCAAATTCGAAAATTTTTGAAAAATTAAAAAAAAGGGCTAAACTGCATTTTACCAAATCATTTACGAAATTAACCCGCCCATGAAAGGCGGCTATTCATAATGAAGTAAATAAAATTTTAGAGGCAAAAAATAAATAATTTCTTGGTAACGAGCGAGAACAGCTAAGAGAGGAGAGTAGGACAAATCGAACCTTAAAATATATTAACATCTTCAAAAATATTTACCGTTGATGAAAGTGGATTTTCCACCATTCACGAAAAGGATTAATAAGGCAGGAACAAATCATAAGTGGTGAAAGAGGCCTCGTGTTGTGCCAATGTGGCTGAACATTTTGTGCCACAAAATCCTGAATTGGGGAATAGCACACCTTCTGGGAGTGTTGTCACCATTTCCGGCACTGGCTATGTTAACTCGAACTTATAAAGTGTTATTTCTGCTTCTGCTTGATGGAAATACAATACATTCGAAGAATCTAAAAGCGTTGAATATAGCAAAGGTTAATAATTACTACTCGCCGACTTCAGCCACTGGACGTCTC
The DNA here is from genome assembly GCA_019049505.1 of Pachyrhynchus sulphureomaculatus. Classification (NCBI taxonomy): domain Eukaryota; kingdom Metazoa; phylum Arthropoda; class Insecta; order Coleoptera; family Curculionidae; genus Pachyrhynchus; species Pachyrhynchus sulphureomaculatus. Next base: position 117,084,407 of record CM032451.1, read on the forward strand.
TCTTTTTTTTTAAGCCTATGAGCAATTATTATATTTAAGCAACAGAAAAATGATTAAGGACAAATCTACGTCGCCAAGTAACGCAATATTAGGTTGCAAGTTTATTCGCAGAAGCTTATTAGTAGGATTTAACGCTAAAGCTGTAAAAAATATGTATACAATCTTCATGCTCGATACTACAAAAAATACTGTACAAAAGACTGGAAATTACATCAAGTTCTTCCAAAAATATGTTGGCAGAATCATCGCAGCCAAGCCGAAGAAAAATGCAACTAAAAAAGGCATAAAAAAGCGACACCAATAACATAAATAATACGATATAGCCAAATCTCCAGTAACTCTATAAACGAGAAGTAAAAAAATGTGGAAACTCAGAAGGCGGGAATAAAATATTGATATATAAATCTTGTGTAATTAATATGTGGTGTAAGAAAGTAATTATTTTAAAAGGTAACAGAATATTTTTTTAATAATTAAATTTGTTTAGGAAACCTGGGGCGCCAGTGCCCATATTTCTGTCAGATGCTACCCTTGGCGTCTAAGTAGCCAACCGACTGAAGTAAATAGTCAAAATTGTCGCCTTGTGGAAAACAACTGCGGAGTCTAATCGAAAAGTCGCGATCATCGAAGCTGGCCGGTCAGCACCGAAAATAATTCGGTTTTTCGGATATACCAAATTATTTATGATGTTTTAGCTTTTCTTTGTGCAAAGGGAGGCGTTTTCTCTATCCCGTCCAATCTCTGATCTGTTTTCGTCGTCGAACGCAACCAGTATTTTGATCGTAAACGTATAAACCTGGTATTATCATTCCTGGGTGCACGCCATTTTTAACGCTCTATCTTTATTCCTCTTATCATGTCTAGGTTAAAGAGAGAAAGAAATAGATAAACTCGTACAACCGATAATTATAAAGAATATGAATGTCCTTTTCTTTCGCTGCCAATCTCAAAACAAGAAAATATTCTATTTCCAAAATTTTGTGATGGTGGTGCTGCAGACATCTGGTTGAAAGAATTTTTTTGAGAAACAATCCTATGGCTTGTTCTTAACCTATAATTTTGTGCATATTCTGTTTTATATATTTGTACAGGGATTTTTTTAATATAAGTTTGATTTTAAAAACAAAAATAGAAAATATTCCTGATGAAAAAGTAATTTACCAAAATCTACAGAAGTCTCCAAGAACATGGTCAGTTTAATGCATAACAACTTGCTTAAAGAAGCTGGGACTTTTAATGTTATTAGTGCTGGTACACTAATGGAAGAAGGAATGGATTTATCTGGACTTTCTAGCATTAAAAAAGAAATAGGATTTTATTACAACATAGGGATGTCTAGTACTTCGGATATAAAACAGGAGGAAAATATACATCATACTGTTGTAATGGAAAATGAAGGTGAATTATTAATAAAAGTTGAACCAGAGTCTTCAGATAAGTAAGTTTTTTTGTTTATTACATATAAGTTATGCCTAATAATAATATTGATAATTGGGATATTCAGTAATTTTCACCTATAGCAAAAATCCATGTCTAATACTACAAAGATATACATTACCCTTAAAATCAATTAAAAATATTTTTTTGCTGTAATAAGAGCGAAATAATTTATTTGGTGAAACTATAAAATGCATCCTGCTGGAAGATATAATTTTTATATGGTACAGTGGACTATGACCCAGTAATTGGCTTCAAAGTCACCAGTATGTTACCATTTGATGGTCTTCTGGGCTTAATTGATGAAGACAGAAACATTTTAATGCATAACGGATCTTCACGTATTTATCTGGGACCTTAGCTTTTTTTATTTTGTGGACAGCCCTATTATTTAACAGAATTGAATTATCTACTTAGTAAAGATCTTATTTTTATTCTAGAGATGTTAAAAATTCTGTCAAACCAACACTGCTTTTACAGTTTATTGTGTTTAAACTCACTAATACACTAATACCTTGGCAACCACATTAGCGCATAAGCTAAAGACTGATGTCATATATACATAAAGTTCAATATATGTTCAGGCAAGTTTATCTATATATGCTTGATTAACAGTTATTCAGAAATATTGGACAGTAATTGGCAGTGTTTTTATATTATCACAGTAGTGTTAAACACCTTGACTCAATTCAAAAAAATAAAATCAGGTTGTTTTAGACATACATTTGTGATGCATATTTGCCCTTAATGAACTATATATAGGGATTAGATGAAGAAGAATTTATAGAGAAAATATAAGTGTTAGTTTTGCTGGAACCAAAGAACTTACCTTTTAGTTTTGGTTTATGTGACATACCTATTTCTTTTAGGGCCTTTTATTAAATTGATATTCCTATGGTAAATTAAAATTAATTGTTTGTTTTTTAGGGAAGAGAAGTACAAAGAAACAAACAGTGACTCATTTTTTGAAGAGTATGACTTAATAAAATCTGAAGAGGTTAATATAAAGGATGAGAATGACCACGAAAGGTAAGTGCCTTAAGAGTTATAAGGAGTTTGCATAAGATTAGTAAGGTAATTGGAAACAATATTCAAGTTGGTTTACTTACCATCGATATAGATAGTGGTTTTTGATTGTGTAATTGCAAAAACAGTGTAAATAAAACTGTTATTCAATACAGTGATTAAAATCTGTAGAAACCAAGGGAGTAAAGAAGGAAGAAGTCTATTTAAAAATAATTTTGTAATAAATTGAGTTCATGGGGGTATAAAATTGTATTTGTTGGATTTGTAAGCATAATAAATTTATTAAACTCACAAGAGAAATGCAACAAATGTAAGTTGGATCTGAAGAAAAGGTCATTCCTTTGGGAAAGAATATACAATAGGCTTTTAATAAATATCTCCAAGTTTTTATTTTTTAGTATGATTTCATGTCTTGAGAATAACATATAGTAAGTTGTCAAAAATATTTTAGGTCTGTTCTATATTATTCAAGCATCATAGAAAACTACTATAAAAATTGTTGGCAAAACGCCGTTCTTTCATGGTTTTTTTCCTGTTCGGGAATAGGAAAAAGTCATAGGGGGCCGAGTCCATCGAATACAGAGGCATCATAACAGTGTTGTTTTTGGCCAAAAAACTACAAACAAGCAGAGTTTGGATTCCGCCATATTGCCAAGCCATAATAAATTTTTAATTTACGGTTCCCTCCGAGATTTATACTAGTGTATTTTCCAACAAAGAAAATTTTAACTGAACATAAAACTACTTCGAATGACTTCTGTTAGTGTATTAGAGAAGTTAGAAATCGAAAGGTAAATTGTATTCAACATTATTCAAGCAGACATACCGCGCATTATGGGGAGCCGTTTTGGAGCGCTTCAATGAGCTTCAAAAAGTGCTCGAAATTTCACATAAAAAAATTGTGTAGACATAAAACCATTTTCTCTTTATTATTATGTTTTAAACCAATAAACAAATAATCGATTTTTTGTGAATTTTACAGTGGTGTTACCCCTTAATCAAATAGCAACAAATGCGTTTTAAAAAAAAAATTGTTAACGAAAATTATTTTTTTTAAATAAGAGCCCCCCGCCCCCGATTCTCTATCGGTTGGGATAAAAAATTTTCCACTTTTTTTTTTTTTAAATGACCAAAAAAACGCATTTGTTGCCATTTGATCGATAAAAAAATGTAAAAAAAAACGATTAAAATGACTCCAAAAAAAAACTTTTTTAATGGCATCGGAAAGCCGGCGTCGAGACTTAAATTTTTAAAAAAAAAAGATCTATTTTGGACCAAATGGCATAAAATGGCGGGCAATTCAAATTTTAAATAATAAATTCAATTGTGCTTACTTGGTTCAATATTTTTGTACCAGAATTTCCGAGTATTTTTGCTCTAATAAAAGGCATATTCTCTGAAAGTTTCAAGCCGATCGGATCGCTTAGTCGATCTGTACAATAAAATGAAAAAAAAAAAAACAGTTTTTTGCCTGTTTTTTTCCAATTTTGTAAGTTATGTACTCACTTGAGCGAGTTAAAGCCAAGGAGGATTTGCTGGAAATTTCATTATGAAGAGTTTTGTTTTTTTTTGTCTTGATCTGACTTACATAATCGGAGTTATTCACGTTTTAAGCCCAAAAAACGCGTTTTGAAAACTTCAATTGTTTATAAACAAAAGAACACAAATTTTGGATGGTTGTAGCTTCTACTTGATGGAAATTTATCTATAATATATATAAAATGCAACGTCTCTCTGTCTCTGCGTTAGTGCGCTTATCACTGAAGAACCACTTATCCGATTTGCGTACTTTTCTAAACATACATATATTCTCTGGCCAGGTTATAGGCTATATTTAATTACGATAGGTAGCATAAGAAATGAGCAGTGACGATAATAGTGAATGAAGTCGGAAAAAAGTTTGCCGCTAGCGCGTTCCCTTGCAATACACAGCCTAAACCATTAAATATGGAACAATATTATGTAACAGAGAATATCTATAATCTAGAATATATATATATATAAAATTCAATGTCTCTCTGTCTGTCTGTCTGTCCATCTGTCCATTAATGCGTTTATCACGCGAGAACCACTTATCCGATTTACGTGTCTTTTTTTAAATTCATACATATATTCTTTGGCCAGGTTACATATTAATAATAATAAGCTATATCTATAATATATATAAAATGCAACGTCTCTCTGTCTGTCTGCCTGTCTGTCCATTAGTGCGCTTATCCCTCGAGAACCACTTATCCGATTTACGTGATTTTTTTTTTAAAACATACATATATTCTCTGGCGAGGTTATCTGTAATATATATAAAATGCAACGTATCTCTGTCTGTCTGTCTATCCGTTAGTGCGCTACGTGCTTTTTTAAAAACATACATATCTTCTCTGGCCAGGTTATAGGATATATTTTTATTGCGTTAGGTAACATAAAGAATAAGCAGTGACGAGAATAATAAATCGAGTCGGAAAAAAGGTTACCGTTAGCGCGTTCTCTTCCAATGCACTGCCTAAACCATTAAATATGGAACAATATCATGTTGCAAAGAATATAACATATAAAATGCAACGTCTTTCTGTCTGTCTGTCTGTCCGTTAGTGCACTTATCACTTGAGAACCACTTATCCGATTTACGTGTTTTTTATAAACTTATACATATGTTCTATATAATTCGATATAAGCCTAGATAATGGGAGATAAGGTAAGATGATGGGAGATAAGTATAAATAATGGGATATAAGGAGAAATAATGGGAGATAAGCAGAGATAAGTCTAGATAATGGGAGATAAGGAGAAATATTGCGAGATAAGTCGAGATAAGCCTAGATAATGGGACATAAGGTGAGATAATGGGAGATAAGGGGAAATAATGAGAGATAAGGATAAATAATGGGAGATGAGCAGAGATAAGCCTAGATAACGGAAATTATGTAGAGATAAGGATAATAATGGGAGATAAGGGGAAATAATGGCAGATATTTTATTACGTTAGGTAGCAGTGACGATAGTAGTGAATCAAGTCCACGCGAACAGAGCCGCATTTTACACTCGGTGAGTGAGAGTGTAAAATGTGGATCCGAAGAAGCTGCATCGACAGCGAAACGCGTCATCACAATTGAAAATAAACCAGTGGAAATTGACTAAAAACAGTCTTTTTATTATATAAAAGAACACAAGCTCCAAAACTCCAAGGTCCAAAACTCAGGACGATACTCCTGGTGATATCCCAGAGAGGATAAAATCATAATTTTGCTCTATCTAGATCAGGGATGTCAAAGATACGGCCCGCGGGCCGCATCCGGCCCCCGGGACGTATCAATAAGGCCCGCGATCGCAATGAAGAATCATAATTTTTAACAACCGTATATTATATACTATATAATTAAATAAATAAAATGTTATAATAATTCAGTACATTTTTTTTATTTGAATCTGGCCCGCCTACACATTCTAAATTTAATATATGGCCCTCTGCAAAATTGAGTTTGACACCTCTGATCTAGATTGTGCAATTTCAAATTTTTTTTTTTTTACTGCACTACTTTTATTTTATAAATTGTTTATTAACAACAAAATACAATTTTAGTTACACTATCATCGTCTTCTTTTAAACTCTTTTTTGTCTTTTTTTAGTGCGTCTTCAAGTTATTTTATTCGAGAAGATCAAGGAAGTTCTACAGTTCCCCAAGATGACCACGATAAAATAATATCGAAAGAGACTATCAAAAATCATCTTACTGATGATACAAAATCTATACAAGATCGTATTTTTAAATTTAATCGGTGTAGTTATCAGACAGCAACAACAAACTGTTTTGTGCATAAAAATCCCGAAGATAACAAGTTTAAATACGATCATTGCAACTATCAAACAAAACATGAAACCAATTTAAATCTACATCAATTAGTACATAAAAATTCCAATGAAATCAAAATGTATAAATGTGGGCATTGTACTTATCAATCAAAACATAAAAGTACTTTAAATCGACATCTATTAGTACATAAAAATCCGAATGAAATTAAAATGTTTAAATGTGGGCATTGTAATTTTCAATCAAAACATAAAAGTGCTTTAAATCGACATCTATTAGTACATAAAAATTCCAGTGAAATCAAAATGTTTAAATGTGAGCATTGTACTTATCAATCAAAACATAAAAATACTTTAAATCGACATCTATTAATACATGAAAATTGTAGTGAAATTAAATTGTTTAAATGTGAGCATTGTAGTTATCAAGCAAAACACAGAGGTACTTTTAATCGACATCGCTTAGTACATAATAATTCCAGTCAAATCAAAACGTTTATATGCGTCCATTGTAATTATGAGGCAAAATGTAAAAGTAATTTAAATAGACATTTATTACTGCATAAAAATTCCAGTGAAATTGAAGCATTTCAATGCATTTATTGTCATTTTCAAACAAAACATAAGAGAAGTTTAAATCAACATCTATTAGTACATAAAAATTCCAGTGAAAACAAAATGTTTAAATGTGTGCATTGCAATTATGAATCACAACGTATAGGTCGTTTAAATGAACATCTATTAGTACATAAAAATTCCAGTGAAATCAGAATATTTAAATGTGAACATTGTAATTATCAGGCAAAATATAAAGGTAGTTTAAAGCATCATCTATTAGTACATAAAAATTCCACTGAAATCAAAACATTTAAGTGCGTCCATTGTAATTATGAATCAAAACGTAAATGTGATTTGAATAAACATATATTAGTACATAAAAATTCCAGTGAAATTGAAATGTTTAAATGCGCTTACTGTCATTTTCAAACCAAACGTAGGCAGAGTTTCAAGGAACATCTGTTAGTACATAAAAATTCCAGTGAAATCAAAATGTTTAAATGTGTCCATTGTAAGTACGAATCAAAACGTAAACGTAGTTTAAATCGGCATCTATTACTACATAAAAAAAATCCTGTTAAAATTAAATGTTTAATTGCACTTATTGTTATTTTCATACAAAATATAAAAACAATTTCGTTATGACATAAAAATGTCTATGAAGTTGAAATGTTTAAATGTATTCATTGTAATTTTCAAACAAAATATAAAATAAATGTACTACATTACTACAGACATTCGCTCAGTTTCAACATCAATAAAAGAAATTTTTTTGAAACTTGAAATAACCGCAAGTCATATACTCATTTCCAACAAGACTTCGCCTTCCACCATGTATAAAACCCACAGCAAATATGAAATTACGAGGGTCATTTTTTTTTTCAATCTCCGGTGTGGCCGTGATAATAAATGATAATCATTTTGACAAAAATTTTATTTACACATGATTTATACACCTTTGGACCATTTTTCTACGTATTTGCCGTTTTCGCACCCGACACTTGTGGACAAGTTTTTTATACCTTCTACGTAGATCTTTCCCGTCTGCCGCTGTAGCCACTTCGTCACGCCTGCTTGCAGCTCCTCGTTCGTCTTGATATTTGTTCCCTCCCAAATCTGACCTCAGTTTAAGGAACTGGTGGTAATCACTCCGGGCTGTACGGTGGGTGACCCAATTCTTCCCATTATCCAATTTGAATGTTTGGAGGAGGAATTTAGTCGGCCCACCAGTGTGTGGTCGCACACAACTCCCGATGACAGCATTCCTCTTCGTTTGTTTTGGATTACTTTTCGCAACTTCTACAATGTTTTGCAATATCTAACTGCGTTGATAGTTTTCCCTGCTTCTGTGAAGTCGACCAGCAAAACTCCCTTTTGATCCCAGAACATGTTAACCATCAACTTTTGTTTGAGACGATTTGCTTGAACTTCTTCGGCTTGTCCGGGGAAGAGGTGTGCTTCCAATGCTTTGATTGCTCCCTTGTTTCCGGATTATCGAATCTGACCCAAATCTCATCTCTTGTGACAATCTTCTGCAAAAAAATTCGTCTCCCTCATCACCATGGTATCCAAGGAAAGTGTATGCGGATGCTGAGTGTTGTGATTGTCAGTAATAACAACAGTTATAACTGTTCATAAATTTTAAAAAAAGGAACGGCCAGTGGCTGAAGCCGGTGAGTAGTAAAGCCTAGCAGATGTAACATTATTTTTCCATTATCCTTTGCTATGTTCAACGCTTCCAGGTTCTAGGAATGCGTCGTATTTCCATCAAGCAGAAGTAACACATAAAGTATTTCATCTATTCTACAAATAAATTTGAGTTAATATAGCCAAAGTCTGAAATGGTGACAATACTGTCAGAAGGTGTGCTATTCCTCAATTCAGGATTTTGTCTCATTCTTTTGAATATAAGCAAGCACACACAAGTATCCAGCCACACTGGCACAACATAAGGCTACCGTATTAACTTCTCTTTCTCCGCTTGTGATTGCGCCGATTTATTTCTTCCTTTTTAATCTTAAGACTTTTTACGTTTTTTTTTTCTGACCGGTAGAAAATCCACTTTTATCAACGCTAAATATTTTTGTAGACGAAAATGTACTTTCATCATTTTTTCTAGCTGAGGGTCGATTTGCCCTACTCTTCTCCACTTGAAAATGCACAAGTTCCAACGCCGTCTACCTAAACGTCAAATACACGTTAAGTTTGTTTATTTACAGGGAACGTTTACTAATTTTTGCTTGGGTAAAGGTGATGTTAATTAAGAAATTTGTAGAAAGTGTAGAATATAGCAGCAAATGTGATAGTCCTTGTGGTTCGGTACAACTGGTTTAGTTACAAATCTGTCACGCACAACTTAGGATATTTTATATGGAGATCGATTGCACAAGGTACATAAAAATAATAAAGAAATAAGTTTTTAAACCTACTTTGTTTTCACTTTAATCCTAAAAAATCGTACATTTCTTAAAAGAAAATCGTTTAGCATTTCGGTATTAACCTTGAAGAAGTTAACGGAAAAACCTATTTGAAATTCTGTTTTTATTTTGTCCGAACCCAACATAACAGCCAAAATCAACTGTTAAGGGGTTATGATCCAGTTATTCTCACTTATTATCAAGAAATTATTTCTTTTTAAATAATTAAAGATTTTCTTAATTATGGTTAAAGATTATTTTTGCTAGGTGTTTTCTATTCTTATATTCATTTGTTATTAGATTAATTTTATCTGAAATTTGAAAATCTGTAATTGCTGAAGAAACTCGGCTGGTTGTTATTGGCAAAAACTAAATAAATAATTTGTTTTTAAATAAATGCTATACAAAATCACTAATATCTAGTACAAATTGGTATTCTAGAAAATGTTTACGAAAGAAATTCGTATTTCTTGTAAGTTGCAGTTAATTTTGTCAAAAGAAGCATACAACATTGTTTAAATACCGCCTTCGCCCTGTCTGGTCGGCACCGAAAATAATTCGCCCAATCTCTGAACTGTTTTCAATCGACGAATGCGTAAACGTGTAAATCTGATGTTACCATTCCTGGGTGCACGCGATTTCTTAAGCCGAGAAAAGGAAGTCTGATTATTTTTCATTACAGCAGCATTACAACAACAATGGCAGCCACTAACAGAAAATGACGTTAATATTAGCAATAAACGAATAAATAGCTCTAGTTCACGCTTTATCTTTATTCCTTTTATTCTGTCACCGTTTAAGAAAGAAAGAAATAGATAAACTCTCTAAGCGGTAAATATAAAGAATATAAATAACATTTTCCTCCGCTGCCAAACCCAAAACAAGAAAATATTCTATTCCCAAAATTTTACGATGGTGGCGTTGCAGACATCTGGTTGAAAGAATTTTTGAAACAATCCTATTTCCTGTTCTTAACCTATAATTTTGTGCATACCCTATTTTATGTATTTATATAGGAACTTTTTAACATAAGATTGATTTTAAAAACAAAAATAGAAAATATTCCTGATGAAAAAGTAATTTACCAAAAGAAGCCTCTAAGAACGTGATCAGTTTAATGCTTAATAACTCGCTTAAAGAAGCTGAGTCTTTTGCTATTAGTGCTGGTATACTATGAATTTCTAGCATTTAAAAAGAAACAGGACTTCATTATAACTTAGGAATGTCTAGTACTTCGTATATAAAAGAGGAGAAAGATATACATCATACTGTTGTACAGGAAAATGATGGTGAATTATTAATAAAAGTTAAACCAGAATCTTCAGATAAGTAAGTTTTTCTTTGTTTATTACATATAAGTTGTGCTTAATTCATAAGATACAGTCCAAATCGTGAAACCTAGTTCTAAATATTCAAATATACAGCAGTTACTGAAGGACATAAAAAATTTAACGCCCAGTAGTGATACTTTAATACAACTCATTTTTCCTCTCACTATCATCTACTAACTCACCACATTTTAGTTACAATAAGAATTATAAAGAACTTCGGTATTGTCCCCCGAATAATTAAATTTGATATACTAGTAATATCATGATAAAAATAATTCCATTATGTTACTTTTATCTTTAATATACCATTTATATAAGTTTTATGCCATCATAAAAGACTTTAAATTGACTTGTTACATATAAACAAGGTTTATAATTTTTTTTTATATACAATAGTTATGAAAGACATATAAAAATAAAAAAGTTGGACTAATTTAATGTAAAATGACCTCTAAATTCAGGCTAGGTTACCAGAAGCAGGTCCACATAAAAGCAGAAATACTAAATTCTTCAAAAAATTTTTGATAATGGGGAGTGCTACAAAGATATATATTACCCTTGTACCCTGCTGGAAGATATATAATTTTTTTGTATGATATGGTGAACTATGAACCAGTAGTTGGATTCAAAGTCATCAGTATGTTAAAATTTGCTTGCCTTCTGGGCTTAATTGATGAAGACAAACATTTCAATGCACAACAGACGTTCACATATTTACCTGGGACCGTAGCCTATTTTATTTTGTGGACAGCCCTACTTTTTAACAGAATTGAATCATCTACCGAGTCTTATTTTATTCTAGAGATGTTAAGAATTCTGTCAAACCGACACTTTATTTTTTACAATGAATTTATTGAAAATAATTGTTTTTAAACTCACTAATACCTTCGCGACCATGTTAGCCCAAATGCTAAAGACTGATGTCATATATACATAAAATTCAATAGTACATTCATGTAAGTTTATGTATATATGCTTGATTGTAGCTCATAAAAGAAAAATCCAATTCTCATGCAGTTTTTTTCACGTGTAAGTATCATTTGGCAAGGTTTTGATTTTATATTTGATTTGATTATTCAGAAATATTGGATATATCGAAAAAGTAATATGCAGTGATTTTATGCTATCACAGTAGTGACAAATACCTCGACTCGATTCAGTAAAATAAAATTGGGTTGTTTTATACGTACATTTGTGACACATTTTTGCCCTTAAAAGTACTTTTATACATAGTAGTGGTTACATATATTCTAATAGTGAATAAAAAATTAAGGTTAAATTTAAATGGGAAATAATATAACCTGAAAATGGACTTCCGGTCGACAGTTCGTTGCACGCGGTCGCGTTCTCCCCCCCGGTTGGGGCTTCTGAAGGCGAAGTGCGAGCGTTTTGGGGCTTCGGAGTGTGGATCGGTGGTTCACAAATTGCTTGGTAGGGGTTCTAATCGCATAGGGTTGCTAAGCGCTGTGAGGGGTGATTCCTATAACGTCGGTTAAGGTTAGGTGATTTGAGCAGTAGGCGAACACGTGAGGCCGTGTTTTTTGTATCAATCACGTAATTAGACGGGCGGTCTGACAGAAAAGGTTATACCCAAAACCAGTAGCAGTTTCCGAGGAGATCCTTTATCAGTGCCAAAAAAAGAAATTAAGTTATAATATAAGGCGAGCCAGATAGAGTTTGTTTAAGACATCTCTGGGTTCAGGGCTCTGTCTAAACTCTTGAAGGATCATCATATATATTGTGATTAGCTGGAAATTAAGGACAAAAATTCAGTATCACCGTGAAATACTCAAAGAAGAGGATCATGACTTTAGTCAGATGCCTTGACAAGGCGATCCAAACAAAGAATTAAACTAGTAGCTGGGTAAATGCAAAGGAATGCGATGCCCATTATTCTAATCAGCAGCAGCAGCATAACCTGAAAATATAATTTCTTTGTTATGGAGTCTTCAAGCATCATAGGAATTATTAAAGAAGAATTTATGAAGAAAATATAAGTATTAGTTTTGCTGAAACCAATAAATTTACCTTTTAGTTTTGGTTTATGTGACATACCTGTTTCTTTTAGAGCCTTTTAATTCAGTTGGTGTTCCTATGGTAAATTAAACTTAATTGTTTGTTTTTTTAGCGAAGCGAAGCGTGAAGAAACAAGCAATGACTCATTTTTTGAAGAGTATGACTTAATAAAATCTGAAGAGGTTGATATCAAGGACGAGGAAGACCAAGAAAGGTAAGTGCATTAAAAGTTATAAAGGTGTTTGCATAAGATTAATAAGGTAACTGAAAACAATAATCAGGTTGGTTCACTTTCCATCGTTATACCTATTAAACGAAGTGGTTTTTGATTCTGTAATTGCAGAGACACTGTAAATAAAACTGTTATTCAGTACAATGACTAAAATTCCAACCTGAATTGAAAAACTTAATAATTCGTAAAAAAGAAGCACACAAAAGGTTTGGATTGTCTGGGGAACCTCAGGACTATTATTACTTCTCTGCTTTAGGATCATAGTGTAAGAATCTGTCACGTCATTGTTTATTTTTTAGCAAAGCGAAGCGTGAAGAAACAAGTAATGACTCATTTTTCGAAGAGTATGAGTTAATAAAATCTGAACAGGCTGATATAAAGGACGAAGATGACCAAGAAAGGTAAGTGCGTTAAGAGTTATAAGGAGTTTGCATAAGATTAATAAGGTAGTTGAAAACAATATTCAGATTGGTTCACTTTCCAACGATATACCTACTTAAAAAGAAGTGGTTTTTGATTGTGTATTTGCAAAAACACTGTAAATAAAACTGTTATTCAGTACAATGACTAAAATCTATGGAAAGCCAGGGAGTAAAGAAGGACGAAGTCTATTTAAAAATAATTTTGTAAGAAGTTCGTGGGGGTATAAAATTTACCCTGTTTGCTTGTATTTGTGTGTGGATTTGTAGGCATAATAAGTTTATTAAACTCACTTACAAGAGAAATGCAACAAATGTAAGTTGGATGTGTAGTAAAGGTCATGCCCATGGGAAAGAAAATACAATAGGCTTCTAATAAATGTCTTCAAATTTTGATGTCTTGAGAATAACCTACAGTAAGTTGTCAAAAAGATTTTAAGTCTGTTCTATATTATCCAAGCGCCACAGAGAACTACTATAAAAATTGTTGGCAAAATGCCGTCCTTTCATGGTTTTTTTCATGTTCAGGACTAGGAATAGTCGTGGGTGCCCCGGGTGGTGAATAGGAGGCATCATAACGGTGTTGTTTTTATCCAAAAAACGACAAACGAGCAGTGAAGTGTGAGCAGGTGCGTTATCGTGATGCAATTGCTCAAAAATCTTGGCGACAGCCAGCATGAAACCAAATAAACTTAAATGGAAACCCTTCATAGTGAGTACTTTAACAGGTTGACTGCCGACCACTCCGATCGGAGTGCGTCGGGTCTCTTCGCCAACGCCGTCTACTCCGATCGGAGTTCGACATGCGTTCTTACCAAACGTTTTAGTATTCCATCGGCGTTGTATATGAAACGTGTTTTCTAGTGGTGGCGTTGCTTAAAAACGCAAGTTCTAACAGGTGCTTAAGTGGTTCCGCGGATTTGCTTTTGGTTTGGTTGTAATCTGCCGTACAATATGGACAATCAACCTGGGCCTTCTGGTATTAAAAAAAGGCATTGTAGTGATGAAAAAAAGGTATATGATAAGAAAAAGAAGCTGAATTATTGCAGCTATTGGAAGAAAGCGGAGGTAGTAGTGACGAACATTACGTACCAGACACAGACGCTAGTGATGTAAATTCAAGCTCCGAGTCCGAAGAAGAGAATTTTATAGACCCTATTCGGCCACATCAAACACTTCCTAGCCTTGATGAGATAAAATAGAACGACAGAGGTGCGTTAAAACAAATTTTGTTCCAGAAAACCCAGGAATTATTGGTGTAAATTCCAGGACAGGGTGCACCTATCGATTTTTTCGAAATGATCATTGATGATGATTTTTTTTTTTTTTTTTTTTTTTTTTTTTTTTTTTTTTTTTTTTTTTTTTTTTTTTTTTTTTTTTTTTTTTTTTTTTTTTTTTTTTTTTACAAACTATTGTAGAACGAACGAACTCTTACGCAGTCGAGGTTTTGCTGCGCCCAGAAACAAGTACAAAATCACGTATTACTAATTTTAAAGATCTTACTCTTGACGAACTAAAAATTTTTTTGGCCCTGTTACTTCACATTGGCACAATATCCTTGAGCCGTCTTAACGATTATTGGAAAACTGATCCGCTATTTAATCTACCTGTTTTTAGAAAATATATGTCAAGGAATAGATTTTTGCTTATCTTGAGGTGTTTGCATTTTACATCTCCAGATATGGATCCGGCAGATCGGCTAGGAAAGATTAGATTTGTGGCAGATTTTTTTAACAACAAGATGGGAGAAATTTACTATCCTGGAAGAGAGTTGTCTTTGGATGAAGCTATGGTACTTTATCGGGGTCGTCTCCAGTTTAAACAGTATATCAAGAATAAGCGTCATAAGTATGGTATGAAGTTATACATGCTGACAGAGCCTAATGGACTTATTTTGAAATTTCGTGTCTACGAAGGTGCGACAGATGTTCATGGTGGAAGCGGACATACTGAAAAGATTGTTTTACATTTATTGGAGGAAAAATTGGGTGTGGGACATGCTGTTTATCTAGACAATTTTTACAATAGTGTTAATTTAGCTAGGAAATTACTTCAACAAAATACGTACTGCACTGGTACGCTGAGAGCTGAGAGGAAAGATAATCCGAAAGAGGTAATGAGTGCAAACTTAAAACGTGGTGAGAATAAATCTATGTTTTGCAATGGAGTGCATGTCGGAAAATGGCGCGATAAACGCAATGTTCAATACATTTCAACAGAATTTGGAAGCGAAATGGGCATTTTTAAAAACAAAAGAAATCAAGAATCTGAAAAAAAACCTTCCGCAATCATTGGATATAATGCTTTTATGTCCGGTATAGATAGACAGGATCAAATGATGGCATATTATCCTTGCAGCCGTAAAACCATTCGGTGGTACAAAAAGTTATTCATGCATGTGCTGCAAATGAGCATGATAAACGCCTATTTTTTGTACAATAAATATTCGCGGTCCGACCAGTTACGATTATATGACTTCCGATTGGATGTCATAAGAAATTTACTAGCCAGACGACCAATTACTAATTTGCCGCAAATTCCTCCAGGCCAAATAAATGTCCACAGCATTAGCAAAGTAGAAAAAATTGTTAGTGAAAAAAAAGGAACTAAAGAAACAAAGCGGGTAAGCAGAAAGGAATGCAAAGAATGCAGGAAAAATAAAATAAGAAAGCAAACAGTGTATGAATGCAAAATGTGCCCTGGACAACCAGGTTTTTGCCTTAATTGCTTTGAGGATTACCATAAAAATGTACAAAAATGATTTAGAAATAAATGTTTTGAGTTCATGAGTTCGATTTATTATTTCTTTACTTATTTAATTGGACACTCCGATCGGAGTGTTCGGCATCTAGTAAAAATTTTCACTTGCAATGCCGATTACTCCGATCGGAGCGAAATTTTTTTTTTTCTAATATTTTCAATGGCAAAAAAAACACATCCAAGACTCATTTTAATTCATATTTACCACAATAAAATAAAAATATTTGGAAAAATCTTACCGGCGCACAGTGTGTCGCGTAGAACATGCTAGGTGGACAAAATTCATGTTATGATTTCCAGGAAATCTTATTTGCAAAACGTAAACAACACCATCAAACCCCGAATTCCGAGAAAAGGTTGTTTATCAAATTTGCAACTGGCGAGTCATAAGCGTCAGAAGTCAGGTAATGAGTTTAATGCAGCTCTTTCAATCAATCAGTTGCAATTTAGCGACACTTTCGTGCACATCTTATAGTGACATATTGTAATATTGTGAAAGTTTTTGTGATGAATAATAATACTGAGGGTAAGTACTATTTTTTTTGATGTATTTTTTTAATCAGAATCTATTAATTTGAATTTTTAGTATTTTTTTTAAATAGCCTATATATTTTAGCGTGTTTTTTTAAAAAAAAAACTTTGAAAGTTCAAAATATACAGACATTCACCTCTATCCGGGCTAGTTTTTAGATATTACACAGAAATAACTTTATTCTTCGTAAAAATACATATATTGTTTAGCACACTTCAGTACAACATGTTTTTTTTTCTTTTTTTCCAGAACACGTTTACTCTATTTCAAGGGTAGCCTTTTTTGAGGAGTGGTTGAAACACACGAAGAATGAAAAAAACTCGCGTGTATATGACTTTTTTCTTCAAAATTTCACTTTGGTGACATTACTGAAAGCAGCCAAAAAGAAATAAAGTTGATGATATCCAACTTGTCTAATAAGTTTGGTGCCAAATGGTTGGCTTCATGAAAGTCGAAGGAACGTTTTTTAATTAAAAATAAGAATTGGTTGGATGAAGCAGACATTTTTTTAGTATGTAGTTTTTATGTTTTTTATTATGTTTTTTTTTATGTTTTTTAGTTATGTAGTGCTTGTACTAAGCATGTAAACCTTGACTTGTAAATTTTTCTTTATCAATAAATGAGTATTTTTATTTTACATATAATTACAGTCAGTGTCATTATGCTAAATTTATTACAGAGCATTTATAACATTTATTTTAAAATGAAACAAAAACAATTTTTGACTGGAATTTTCAAAAACAATTTTTTTTTGAACCGAACAGCAAGAAATATGTACCTTAAAAAAATCAAAAACATTTTAAAATACCAACTACTTATGTATGTATAATGCACAAGTTACCTACCTGAAAGGCAGGTATTATTTGAGTTTATCCTTTTTGTGTCAATAAAACTAAGTAATATGGATTAATTGTTTTATTTTTAATTGACAAATGCAATAAATGATTTTTCATCTGGTTATTATTAAAAATAATAATACAGTGTCTTTCATTTAGTTGCACATTCAAGTTTGTAGAAAAAATTCGTGCACATACGCAGAATATTTTGTTTTTGTTATACAATGTTTTGTGCAGCTGGACAAAAAATACAGGTAAGCGAAATGCAGCTAAATATATCTAATAACCATACAAAATACCCTTGCCCTTTAGTTCCGTTATCTACCTGCTAAGCTGATGCAATCTTACCGCGATATGCAAGGGTGGCTGTATTACACAAATTTTATCGATATTGAGTACCTGCGGTAAATTGTGAATAAAATCCACATTTATTAACCGATTTTCATGATTAATACCTTATTTTATTTTCCAGATACGCAGCTGTCAGAAAAATGTATAATATTTTGTTTTTCTTTTGTTATTGCGCTTTTTTACCGAAAAAAATAATGAATTTTACACGAAAAAATTTTTTTTCTCCATTAATTTCTAAATAACTCCAAAACGATAAAAGATAGAATAAAATAATATTCAATCAACTTTAATAAAATTTTGTTACGCATTTTTTAATGTTTTATTTATAAAAATCTGACAAGTTGTTCCCGAGTTATCGTTAAATATGTCTGCGTAGCTGACTAATTTAGGGGAAAAAATTAAAATTAGCCACGCCCATAAAAAAAACCAACGCGATGAATTTTTTCTTAAAATAACTTAATATGCCTAGAATATACATAAACAATTGAAATAAGTGAAAAAATAATTTTGTCCAGCTAACTTGTACTAATCGACACACTGTGCTGCGTCAACCACAAACTCAAAAATATAGATCGGCAGTCAACCTGTTTACAAACCCCGACAATTCTTCGAATTAAATTTAATATCATATGTAAAGCAGAAAGGTTGAGAAACGCTGTCGTAGTTATACCAACATCGTCTTATTTTCAACATTTTCTTTGTTTTTTTTTAGTGCGTCTTCAAGTTATTTTATCCGAGAAGATCAGGGAAGTTGTACAGTCCCCGAAGATGACGGCGATAAAACAATATGGGAAGAGACTACTAAAAATCATCTTGCTGATGACACAGAATCTATACAAGATCGTATTTTTAAATTTAATCTGTTAGTACATAAAAATTCCAGTGAAATGAAAATGTTTAAATGCACTTATTGTCATTTTCAAACCAAACATAAGTATAATTTAAAACGACATCAATTAGTACATAACAATTCCAGTGAAACTAAAGCATTTCGGTGCATGTATTGTCCTTTTCAAACTATACATAAGATAAGTTTAAGTCAGCATCTATTAATCCATAAAAATTCGAGTGAAATTAAAATGTTTAAATGCACTGATTGCCATTTTCAAACAAAACGTAAGCATAGTTTAAATAGACATCAATTAGTGCATAACAACTCCAGTGAAATTGAAGTATTTCAATGCATTTATTGTCATTTTCAAACAAAACATAAGAGAAGTATAAATCAACATCTATTAGTACATAAAAATTCCAGTGAAGTTAAAATGTTTAAATGCACGTATTGCCATTTTCAAACAAAACGTAAGTATAATTTACAACGACATTTATTAGTACATAACAGTTCCGATGAAATTCAAGTGTTTCAATGCATTTATTGTCATTTTCAAACAAAACATAAGAAAAGTTTAGATCAGCATCTATCAGTACATAAAAAATTCCAGTGAAAACAAAATGTTTAAATGTGTGCATTGTAATTATGAATCAAAATGTATAGGTCGTTTGAATGAACATCTAGTAATACATAAAAATTCCAGTGAAATTAGAATGTTTAAAATGCGATTATTGTCATTTTCAAACCAAACGTAGGCAGGGTTTCAGGGAACACCTGTTAGTACATAAAAATTCCAGTGAAGTCGAAATGTTTAAATGTACCCATTGTAAGTATGAATCAAAACGTAAACGTAATTTAAATCGACATCTATTACTACATAAAAATTCCTCTTAAATTTAAATGTTTAAATATACTTATTGTTATTTTAAAATAAAATATAAAAACAGTTTCTTTACGACATAAAAATTTCGATGAAAGCCTTGCCTTTTTCCTTATCCTTTTAATTCCGACGTATTAGTGAGCCAGGCCACATGTTTTGATTCCGCTACCAGG
The DNA here is from genome assembly GCA_019049505.1 of Pachyrhynchus sulphureomaculatus. Classification (NCBI taxonomy): domain Eukaryota; kingdom Metazoa; phylum Arthropoda; class Insecta; order Coleoptera; family Curculionidae; genus Pachyrhynchus; species Pachyrhynchus sulphureomaculatus. The sequence continues at coordinate 117,104,012 of CM032451.1, forward strand.
TGTACATGTATGAAATGCGGATTTCAGTCAACAGATGGTGCACCAATGCAGTTTGTGCTATAAAGATTTGACACTGCGCCATTTTGTTGTGTCATCAACAAGTGTCAGACGCGCACGAGTGATAAATTGGAAAAGTGTGTGCATAATGTTGTGTTGTTGTGTTCAATATGTCCAAATTTATACCGAACAAAGAGCATTCGCGGACATCATTAATTTTTTGTTTTCATTTGAAGAAAACTGCGAGGTGTATGTAACCTCTTCATATTAGCTTTTCAACTAAAAACAAATAAAAATGGAACAAAGCTAATATTTTTTTATGAGTTTCTAATGAAAACACTACACAATTTTCAGATTCCTGGAGTCCGAGAACACAAAAAAGGATGTGCAACACGAAATATACAGTATACCTTAACTGCCTTTCCCATCTATGTAACCGTTTGACAATTCCCCGACTCAAATAACCCCGAAAAGGGGCGATATAGACGGAGTAACATCTTTAATTTTTCGTTTTTCGATCTTTTTAGCCCTTCATATATTCAAATTATTGAAAAACTAATACAATATTTAGATTCCTCGATTCCACAACCTCCGAAAAAGGTATGTAACATGAGATATATTAAGCAATTTCTTACTCTTTATACTTTTATATGTTAGATCACAAGTAGTTGAAAATGACAACAAAACACATATTTCAAATTCGTTAACTCCAACAGTCATTAAAAAGATATATGACAGCATACATATGGACCCATCATTCTAATTTTCTCCCCCACTTTTTTAACCCTTTATATGTTAGATTATAAATAATTGACAACAATGAAAAAATAACACAATTCTCAGAACTCTCAATCCCAACCCTTTTCACACCTTCCTTACAAAAATATAAGTTCTATTCCCTCATTAAGTGTTATATGTGTACCAAATTTAAAATCGATATCGCATTTCGTTCGAGGGTTATCGTTGTAACAGACATACAGACGGTCCGCCGGAAATGAGGGCCTAAACTGCTGTTGAATCATACAGATTACTTCGAGAAGCTTATGGTGAACATGCTCCATCGCAAGATACGTGTGAACGATGGTTTCGGCGTTTCAAAAGTGGTGATTTCGATGTTGCAGACAAGGAACGTGGAAAACCGCCAAAAAAATACGAAGATGTGGAATTGCAAGCATTGTTGGACGAAGATGATTCGCAAACACAAAAAACAACTCGCCGAGCAATTGGGCGTTAGTCAACAAGCTGTTTCCAATCGGTTACGAGAGATGGGAAAGATTCAGAAGACCGGTAGATGGATACCACATGAGTTGAACGACAGGTAAATGGAAAAGCGCATTTTGCTCGCTCGGTACAAAAGGAAGGCGTTTTTGCATCGTATAGTTACAAGGGATGAAAAGTGGATTTATTTTGAGAATCCCAAGCGCAAAAAATAATGGGTAGACCCAGGCGCACTATCCACATCGACCGCAAGACCGAATCGCTTTGGCAAAAAGGCGATGCGTGTTTGGTGGGACCAGAGGGGCGTGGTCTATTATGAGCTGTTAAAAGCTGGGGAAACGGTTAATACTAAACGTTACCAACAACAATTGACCGATCTGAACCGTTCGCTGCTTGAAAAAAGGCCAGAATACCGAAAGAGACAACACAAAGTCATGTTTCTTCATGACAATGCTCCACCACATACGGCAAAACCAGTTCGCGACACGTTGGAAGCACTCAGCTGGGAAGTTCTACCCCATGCGGCTTACTCACCAGACTTGGCTCCTTCCGATTACCACTTGCTTGCATCGATGGGTCACGCACTTGCTGAGCAGCGCTTTGGTTCGTACGAAGATGTGAAAAAATGGCTCGATAAATGGTTCGCAGCAAAAGGGGAAGATTTTTACTGGCGTGGTATTCACAAGTTGCCCGAAAGATGGGAAAAATGTATAACAAGCGATGGAGCATACTTTGAATAAAGCATTTTTATCATTCTTCCGAATTTAACATGTTTTTTTAGAAAAAAAAATCCGCATTTCATACTTTGTACACCTGGTAAATATGCAGAAGGTTTTTTTTTTTTTCGACTTGAATATTTCCATTTTGATGACGTGGAAGAATAAAACTGAACTTAAAGGAATTTGCTAATGTTTGCAAAAAAAAAGAAAGATCTGCATTATGCACGGGTATAGTTTGCCGGCTTCCCTGAAACGAATATTTGTGAAAAGGAAAAATCAAATAAGGTCTTTTTTAGTAGCGGCGCTGATGGTTCATTTAGTAACTGTTATTCACAGAGACGTTTGTTACACAAGAGAGACTACCTATGCTATGCATGAATGCGTGTCTCATCAAATCACCCATCCATTTAAAACGGTATCGAGTATACTAAGAACTATGTCACAGTAAACACACTATACAGTAGCGAAACTCAAGGATAATCGCATAGGAAAATCATGTTCGTTTTCAGAAGGTCACGTGGCAATCCGCCATGTTAAAAGTGGACCAGCGCAAGATTTGAAATACAAATAAAGTTGTGCAAAGTTTTATCATTCAAAATCATAGATATAGAAATGTTTGAAAATTTTTGATTTGTTATTTAATACAGCATGAGTAATATAAAAGTTAATGCAGCATGAGATATAAAAAAAAAACAAAAATAATGGAGCACTTTGTTAGAAAATAAATGAATACAGGTGAAAAACTTGATAGGAAGGTATTTGATGGAATTCTTCGTATTCAACTTCAGTTTTTAATAACCTTATCCAAAAATTCAAAAGTCTATCAAAGTTAAACGTCACTGTTTGAGGTTAAAGTTTTATTTACATCATTTTCCAAGTAAATTTGTGATTAAAGATGTTTTTTTAAGGACTAAATTAATGTAATTTTAATTGTCATTACTAAGATGTCAACATCTTCTAAAATAAGAGCATTTTTTTCTAAGCAGTGTTGTGTTGTTTGGTGTGATAGATCTCTCGTTAATTAAAAAAACACTATCTACTTTTTTGGTACTTATTTTTGCTTAAACTACAAAATTATATTGTGTTACTTCGAGAAAGGTTAATATAATATTATTAATGAATTATGAACGTATATGTATAGACCTCTATTTTCTATGTAAATGATTCTTAGAGGTTCTATACCTTTTTGTGTTCTGTTATCTGTATTGCTTTTTGGTAATGTAATTAACGCTTGCTTTTATTTACAATGAATTAATATTTAGATCAAAGAGTCAATACAGTAATTTCCTAATTATAGTTACGTACAATACTTAGTTATGACCAAGCTGACTTGTCAATTACAACTATATTGGGAATGTGGATCTTTGGCACAATGACACTACTCAGTATATATCACCACTACACCAAACACTTTATTTTTGCACTCGACGCGCGTTTCGCTAACCATATTAGCTTCATTAGGAGAAATGATTGACTCATATATACTGAGTATTGTCAATTACAGTTTAAAAGGAAAATAACTATATTTAATTTATAGTATAGGTATACAACAATAGAAATAAGTTCTTTATAGGAGGAATATTAATAACAGGTAACTAAATCTTCACAAAATTTTAATAGTAACTATAATTACCATCAAAATGGACTTCGATTAGGTGTACTGTCCATTTAACGAACTTATTTTCAGAATATTTTACCCTCTGGCACACATCGTCTGACAAAATCATATTACAAAAATTTCTTTGGAATCACATTAAAATTTTTCTTATTTTAATAGCATATTTGATTCAATAATCCATTTATATCAGTTATTTCAATAATCCCATTCCCCAGTAGTTTTGTGATCTCAATACGACACTTAATGTTTAAACTTTCAAACCCAGCTTATAAAAAAATAAAATATACTGTCTAAAATTTGAAAATAATAAATATGTTGTTATGGGTTCTGTATTCCTTACAATATATTCACAGAAACTTTTGAAAGATTGGCATGAAAAAGGAGCAATGTAATTTATAGAGAAAAATAGAAAAAAAAGTCACTTTCAGAGTATTAATTGTACTTGCAATTAAACAGTGTTAAATTTATCAGGTTTATTATTAGAAAAGGTGTGTCAAACAATTAATTCAGATGAAGTTATTGAAAACTTGAAGCCCCTTGAGAATACACCTTTTAGAAAAAAATAATATGTTTTATTTATAATTTATTAAATATAAATAGTTTTAAATAACTGAATACTAGTTTACACAAAAATAAATCTTTCTAAAAACCAGAATTTGGAGGATTATTTATTAATCATAAAAAAATCACACAGGCACACAAAAAAAAGTTTCTCACTACCGAACAGATCGCTATACCTATATGTATTTTTGGGCGCTGAAACCGAATCCGAGGTCAGAATTGAGCAATCACGTCAGGATTTTTTAAATAACCAGCCGAACTAAGTTTAGAAATAAATTTCAAGCTTTAATGACCAAATCACTCTACCAATACGAACGTTTTATTAAATCAATCAAGGTTCCCTGGAAGGCCGACTCTTGAGCAAATACGCCTAAACAAAATGTACATTAGTAATGATAATATTGTTTCATGCATATGTATTTTTTCAAAAATACATTTAAGATAGTAAAAAGTTGTCTTGTGAAAGCAAGCAATAGAGATTTATTAAAATAATCAACAACTCCAACAACTTTAATCGCATACCATGATTTCTATGAAATCATTGTTTGAACTAAAAACAGAGGAACTGCAAAAAAAAATTATTAATGCAGCAACTTAAACTTTGACGGATAATACTGTTGATGATTACATGTGTAAATAAAGCATAATTAAATTTAGTTATAATTTAGAATAATAGTCTTAGCGCGCCCTGATTGAGTTAGAAATTTCTTATTTTAGAGCATAAAAAAGTGTGACTCGAGCAAATAATTTGCGAAAATAATTATATGGAATATTGCAATTCTCAACGGCACAACAATAACCTCCTTTGTCCATGATTATATAAATTGTTTCTCAACCTTTTCGATTCTCTTCACTTACAAACGTTTTTAATTCTCTTTTTCTACAAACTCTCTTTTCCTTCTGTCTTTATATTCGTATAAACTGCAGTCACATCAAGAAACGATGGACAATACATTTCCAAAGACACATTCCGAGATCGGATGTAAACACTGAGCGGCCATTTTGAAAAAGGACCCGTCGACGCACGCGCTGTCAAAATCTCGTCACCAAATTGGAGCTCAGTTTCGCTACTGTAGTATGTTTACTGTGACTATGAACTAAATTGCAACACTGTGCGGCAATCTCAGTTAAACAAGTGGTGTGGCAACATACGTAATTGTACAATTTATATATTACTCAATATAAACCAGCTAAATCAGACAAAGTCCATTTTCACCAATTTTTAACTGTTCTCTCATAGGGTTCTACCAGAAGTATATAAAAATCATCATAAACCATTTAAATTGGACGAAATCCAGATTTCTGTAATTTTTGACCGTTCTTTTAGTTCTTCAAATTATATATTTGGAAAATAAGCAAAGAATAAAGACGCGGTGAACTCACTACTAATATTTTATATTTTTATTAGACTTGAAATTAACAATAAGAGCCTTCTGGACGTGGAAATTTAACATGTGATTTGGAAAAAGTGAAGCACATGACAACATACTATAGTAAGTACTAAAACGAGGAAAACAATATAGAACAGAAAAATGTACAATAAGTTTATATTTAAAATTATTCGCTTAGGACAATTTTCGGTTGAGCAACTGTTTAGTCGCATAATTTTCGGCACGCTACTGCAACCAAACAGTTTGGTTTCTACGTATTGGCACACATGGGGATGGAATTAAAGAAATAGTTGCGAGATAGACTTCATAGAGGTGGCTGCGTTGTGTGCCCTTGAGATGAAGTGTGAATCAAAACGTAAACGTAGTTTAAATCGACATCTATTACTACATAAAACTGAACTTAAAAGGAATTTGCTAATGTTTCCAAAAGATAAAGAAAAATCTGCATTATGCATTCCTTGAAACGAATATTTGTGAAAAGAAAAAATAAAATAAGGCTTTTTTTAGTTGCGGCGCTCATCGTTCATTTGGTAACTGTTATTAACAGAGACGTTTTATACCCAAGAGAGACTACCTATGCTATGCATGAACGCGTGTCTCATCACATCAACCCTCCATTTAAAACGGTATTGAGTATACTAAGAACTATGGACTAAATTGCAACACTTTGCGGCAATCTCAGTTAAACGACAAGTGGTGTGGCAACATATGTAATTGTACAATTTATATATTACTCAGTATAAACCAGCTAAATTAGACAAAGTCCATTTTCACCAGTTTTGTAGGAAATATGTAAACTCCAAAGTTTATTACCATTAACTGGAATCCCGCTTTGTTGGTATTATTCCTATTCCTGTTTCTCTTGACTGTGATGACGAAGAAAGACTAGGGATGCAAACGATACATCGATGTCTTCAAATACGACGATCTCCCTCTATGATTACTGGCCCTGAACTGAATAATGTCAAGGAAGCATTCGAGCTATTAAAATCATACGAAATAGAAACCAAAGAGATTTTCGCGGAAGAATAGTTCACCCATAGATCCCATCATGACCGAATTAAAAAATGAATTGCATAACCAAATGAGTAACCGATTCAAAAAACTGGAACACGACTCAATTTTGGCGCTGGCAACTACTCTTGATTCGCGATTCAAGCTACTGCACCCTTTGCTAAGAGTAAAGTGGTCAGTTATCTAAATGGATTTGTAAAACTAGCCAACAATGCCAATAGATCAGAATCTTCCGGCGAGTGGGAAAAAGAAGAAAAAGACCTCTGATATTTGGGAATACCATCAGCATTTGGTCCACAATAACATGAAGACGAAACGGGCATCTTCTTCAACAACAGAGATTGAGGTACAAATGTACCTTCGACTGTTGTTCCCATAACCCATAAATGTGGGATGACATGAAAAGTATGTTCCCGGGACTGCACAGGTACGCTGTTAAATACGTACCTATTGTGGCGACGTCAGTCCCGAGCGAACGGATGTTCTTCAAAGCCATAAATCAATAAAGATAGAAAAATGACTTTCCAAATAAATATTTGTGAATTCTGTTTTAAATAAATAAATTATAGTTTTGTATTTGTAAGTTTTTTCTGTTTATTATTAAAATTTTGTGTTTGTAAGTTTTTTCTGATTATTATTAATGAAATTAAGTACTTTATAATTGTAAATAAATTTCATTAAAAAAAAAAGCAACTCCTCAGTGTACACACATACTAGTCTATACTACCCTTTTATTCTCACAATAAAAAAAATGGTCGATATTTTTTAAAAACATCGATACGGCAATACATCGATGTTTTACAGTACGATGTTTGCATCCCTAAGAAAGGTTGATGTCGGATGTCTTAAGGAGTTTTTAATGTCACACATCTAAGGACGCGTTCACACCAATGTGAAATTACCTAAAATTGGGAACTAACGAAGTCATTGAAATTGGCCGACGTTGCTACATAGCAATTGAACCCTTAAGAAAATATTGCAGTTGGCAATGCCTAAACCTGTTGCTTTCATTTCTGAGTACCTGGTTGCGTTGGGTTTTCTAACCTATAATTTTCTACAACTTTATTTTAGTACCTATTTGTATAAGAATTTTACAATTTTAACTTGATTTTCAAAATAAAAATGGAAAATATTTGTGATGAAAAAGTAATTTTACCAAAATCAACAGAAATGTCCACGGCTATGCTTGGAAACTTGAATCAATCTTCAAATACGTAAGTTTTTTTACAACATATAAGTCCTTTACAAAGTTCAATTTGTAAGTTTTGGCACAAATCGTAACACTTAATTCTAAATAAATAAATATTAACATTAAGAGCTCTCACAGACTACAAACTTTTGATCAGCTGATAGTTTAATCGTTTGCTTAATTATCACATAGACATACTAGAGTAAAGAAACATTTGGTGTGCGCACTTATGTATGTCTTCACCCTAATTAAGCAACCGATTAAACTGTCGCCCAGTCAAAAGTCTGTAGTCTGCGGCGGCTCTAAAGTTACTTGAAACAGTCAGTTGTCACAATAGGAAAAAAATTGATTTACAATCTTCATAGTTCTATAAAAAAAAAGTACACAGACTTATGACTGTGTCAAAGCGCCCACCTTCTGGAAACAATCACAATAGTTTTTGAAATCATGTTTGAGATTTGAGTTATTCCTAAAATATACACTACCGTCAGAAAGTATTTGCTAAAAATTTCAATGCAACTGCCAAAATTTAATACCTAATTAAATCCTTTTATTATATTAGGTAAATTTAATTGTTCTTAACAAGTGTCCATCATAAAATTGTTTAGATAAACCTTTTTGGTGAAATCACTAATTAAAAACCAATTAGAACAGATTTCCAAGTTTTGTATGATAAGCATTTTGAGCCGATTTCTGAGAATTTCAGTTGAAGTAAGAACTCATTTCAAGTTTCTAGGGATTATGGAAATTTTTAGTGACATTTTATGATAAAAAACTATGCTATAAATACCATTGCCCTTTTGGAAATTAACCATTTGCAAACAGTACTTTGTCATTGATATAGGCTCAATTGTTTTGTGAAAATGTCAAAAGCAAAGGAAGTTTCCGATGAAAATCGGGCTCTGATAATTGCGAGACGTCAAAATGGTTACTTCAGTCTATAATTCGCGAGTGATACGCGGATGCCAGGGAGAATGGTGGCCTACATTATAAAAAATTTTCTGCGTGGCATGGAATTCTCAACCAAAAACATTCAGGAAATCCTCGAAAAACGACTCACGCTGAAAACAGAGCTATAACAATGTCCAGCAGACGTAATCGCCGCCTAACCGCACCAGAAATCACGGCACAAGTAAACCTGGAGCGGCCCATCCCCATCAGCGTGACAACCGTGAAGAACAGGTTACCAGAAGGTGGACTACACGAGAGAGTTGCAGTGAGGAAACCACTTCTTAGGCAACTGAATAAACGTAAACGATTAGAATGGGCCCGAGAACATGAAAATTGGACATCAGAACAATGAAATTCCCGTCCTTTGGAGCGACGAATCTAAATTCGAAATTTTCGGTTCAAATCGACGAGTTGACGTGCGGCAGTCAGCTGGGGAAAGGATGTTGAAAGCCTGTCAGTTACCTACAGTAAAACATGGTGGAGGTTCAGTAATGGTTTGGGATTGTTTTGGCAACGGTAAAGTTGGAAAAATCTTTAGGATAGAAGGAATCATGTGAAAAGAACAGTATCAAAAAATTTTGTAACTCAAATGCTTCCTTCTGGAAGAGATATTTTTCAGGGAAAATCTATTTTTCAGCATGGCAATGACTCTAAACATTCTGCTAAACAAATTAGAGAACGTTAGGACCAGTGGAAATCCGATGACGTTCTGGAAGTGATGACTTGGCCTTCACAATCACCCGACTTGAACCCCATCGAATTGCTTTGGGACCATTTAGACAGATGTGTTCGAAAACTCAATCCAACATCAGAAAATCACTTGTGGAAACTTTTACAAGCAGAATGGGTTAAAATAACTGAAGAAACTATGAAGCAACTACTGGACAGAACGCCGAAACTCTGTAAAGCGGTAATTAAAAACAAAGGTCACATAGATGAGAAAAATCCTGGAAAATCATGAATATTTTTCTGATTTTCTAGACTGTAAATAATGTGAAAATAAAATAATAATCCATTAAAAAGAAAAACTATAGTTTCTGGGTTTTTTGTTGTGTCGGGACTGAAATAACTAGGTGGGCAAATACTTTCTGACGGTAGTGTATATAATTTTACATTGTACATACACACTACCATGGTTGTATTAAACTTATGTTGTTTCACAACTTATATTATTTAGAATCAAAGTAAATTATAATATTGATTCAGCAAATAGTGCATCATATTCAGATGGACAAATGCATAAATGTAGGATGTTGTTTTGCTGAAACCAGTGAAATTACACTTTTAGTCGCATGAATTACCTGTTTTTCTCATGATTTTTTAATGTAATTTATATCTTTGTTGCAAATAATAAATAACAAAGTGTTTGTTTTTAGCAAAGTGAAAAATGAAATAACAAGCAGTGACACATTTTATGAGGAGTCTAATTTAATAAAATGTAAAATGCTGGACATAAAAGATGAAGATGACCAAGAAAGGTAAGTTTATTAAGAGTAATAAAGAGTTAGCACTAAATTAAAAGAGATATTGGAAACAAAGTTAAAATTGTTTAATTTACAATTTAAAAACCCAATAAGTTAGTTTTGATTTTATAGTAATAAGATTAACTTTATAGACACCTATTTTTACCAGCTGACTATGCTTCACCCGAAGAAGTATTCCAAAGGAGTGTTTCATGCCCCCATATGCGCCAATAGAAAATGCATTGTAACTTCGTTATTTTTATTAATTTTAGGATGATATTCTCTAATTTTTTTCTTTCGACAATATAAATTGCAAAAGAGAAATGAATTGACAAACAAAAATAACCATATTGTAATTTTTTTTACCCTGAATTGTCAGTGCAAATATATGTTCTAAAATAAATATGAAATTGGGCTTTTTCACACTAAAGAATAATTTATGCATTACTTCATAACAGAGGATGTTGAGGCAGTGTATTAAAACGGTTTTATAGAATAGACAAATAGAGCTGAAAACAAGCATGTTTTTCACATTGTTCATTCAGATTCCGTAAGACTGCAATTCAACTTACAGTTACTAAATGGAAAGATAAGTATGTGATAGCAGTCTTTCTAGATTTAAAAAAGGCATTCGGAACAATTGATAGAGGGATACTACTGAAAAAATTTTTTAATAAAAATTCTCGAAAAAGCCGTAAATTTCGAGTGGTCAAAGTGGTGTTGCCCCTTAAAGAGGAATTTATAGAAAACACGTTAGTGTTAGTTTTGCTGGACCCAGTAAAATTGCACTTTTACATTGGTTTATGTGGCATATCTTTTAGGGCATTTTAATTAAATTGGTACTCCTATGATAAATTCAACTTAATCGTTTGTTTTTTAGCGACGTGAAGCAGGAGGAAACAAGCAATGACACATTTTTTGAAGACAGTGACTTAATAAAATCTGAAGAGGTTTATATAAAGGACGAAGAAGACTACGAAAGGTAACTGCATTAAGAGTTATAAGGAGTTTGCATAAGATTAGCAAGGAAATTGGCTACAATATTCAAGTTGGTTCACTTACCAACGAGATACCTATTAAAAGAAGTGGTTTTTGATCCTGTAGTTGCAAAAATATTGTAAATAAAACTGCTATTCAGTACAATGACTCAAATGCTTGGAAAACAAGGTGTAAAGAAGGAAGAAGACCATTTAAAAAGAATTTTCTAATAAGCTAAGTTCATGGTGGTATAAAATATTGTTCATGTTTTTGTTTCCCTGTATGCTTGTATGTAATTTGGATGTGTCGGAAAAGTCATTTGCCTGGAAAGAAAATACAATAGGCTTCTAATAAATGTCTTTAAAGAGTTGGTTGATTGGTCCATTATTTTGTGACAGTACATTTTAACAATAAAATTACTTATTTACTTAGTTAACTGACAGTAAATATATATATATATATATATATATATATATATATATATATATATATATATATATATATATATATATATATATATATATATATTTATTTTGTCTCTCAGCTTATGTTTTGAATTCGGCGCTCTCTGACCATTATGCACAGATAATTGTTTGTTCTTAGCGACCTAAATAGTGTTAGAAATGAACCCACATTTACGTTTAGGAGGGTTTTTCCGAGGAACAAGGTTCTGCACTTTAAGCGTGCATTGAAGGGCATTGACTGGTCTACTGTTTATGATGCTGGTATTGTGGGCAGGGCATACAGCTCATTTCTGAGTTTGTTCTCGAATTATTTCGTCAAAATCTTTCCAATAAAGAAATGTAATGAAAATAAAGTGTAAAAACGGTTGGATAACAAATGGCATTAGGATATCTTGTAAACGAAAGCGTGTGCTTTATTTCAGGAGAATAAAGGGGGAAATTACTGATATATATTATAAAAATTATTGCAAAATATTAAAGGTAGTTAAAAGGAAGCTAAAAAACAATCACAAACTAATTTTATAAATAATGCCAAAAATAAGATTGGAGCGACTTGGCATTTGGTTAAACATATAACAAAAACCGATCATCCACCATTATTTTTCACAAAGGTTTAACGATCCTTTTAAAATTGTAAATCATCTGAACAAATACGTTATAAACGCGTGTCCTAGAATAAATGATGATCTGAATGTCGGTGGATTTTAGTTATCGTCATCTGAAAATAAAAATTTCAGTACTATATTTCTAATGCCAACGACGGTTCCCGAGGTCTTTTCTGTAATCAAATCTTTAAAAAATAAAAAATCAGTTGGAGATGATAATTTACCAGTAAATATACTTAAAGAAACTGCAGAAATAATATTTGAGCCACTGTCGTCCATCATTAATTTGTGTTTTTGAGCAGGTATATATCCTGATCTAAAAAAATGCCATTGTAAAGTCAATCCATAAGAAAGGAGCAGCAAATGATGAGAAAAACTACAGACCGATATCTCTTCTGTCTAATGTTGGAAAGATCTTTGAGAGGATTATCAATGGGAGATTTCTTGGAATCTTGGAGAGGCACTCGATGATTACATCCACTCAAAACGGTTTTATAAAAGGAAAGTCCAGCATAAGAGCCATTTACCAGGCATTGTTGAATGTTCTGGATTCACTAAATAGCGGAAAGATAACTATGGCAATGTGTATTGATCTGTCAAAAGCAACACCTGGGTATTAGGGGAAATGCATTAAAGTTAATCGCCTCCTACTTAAATTAATGGCACTCAGCAAGTGACGGAGACTGATAATTATGGCAGGTCTTTTTTTTCAGACAGGGTCGCTGTTACGAGAGGTGTACCTCAGGGATCTATTTTAGGCCCGCTGCTTTATATACTTTATACAAACGAATTGCCTAAATTTACAGACAAGGTTAACAGTTCTATATGCGGACAATACAACTCTGACCTTTAGTGGTCACACTCCACAAGAGAGTGTCACCACTGAGAGTCACTGATATGGGGAGAGTCTGTGAAATTCTAGATCGTTATTTTACAACCCATGACCGTCTACTAAATGTTTCAAAAACAGTGTCTGATTTTTGGCAGAGGGGTTGGTCATTTTCTCACGTTTTCTTACAAGGGTAGTGATATTTAAACATCTCAGCATCTGTCTTTGCTGGACGTCAACATTGATGCTAAACTTGATTGGAGACAGCACATGGAGAATGTCGCGGCTGGTATCTCCAAATATTGTTATGCATTGAGAATCTTATCAAATAATGCGGGCGTTGATGCTGCCTTGACGGCCTATTATGCTTACTTGCAGTCCAGGTTCCGGTATGGTTTGATTTTTTGAGGAAATTCTCCCCAAGTAGATAAAATTTTTAAATTACAAAAAAAATGTATCAGAGCTACTTTTAAGATGCATTATCGTGAAAGCTGTAGGAATGTCTTTGTCAGTAAATCCCTTTTAACTTTAACGAATATGTAGATATTGGACTCCTTTACGTTTGTTCGTATTAATAAGGATCTCTTTGAAAATGCGCAAAACAGACATAATTATGAAACTAGATATAAAACAGATCTTGTAATTGAGAAGTGTAATTTTAGTTTTTTTTTTTTTATTGGTCTAGCACACGTGCTGCAGGGAAGTCCCTAAAGCGCTCCAGGAGCGGCACGAGTGCGGAAAAAACGATTCACGTTGTTCTTGAATCGCTGTAAATTGTACTCGGTGGGAAACACAGCGCTGGGCAAATTATTCCAAAGGGATGACGTTCTCCATATAAAAGATTGCTTGAAAAGCGTCGTACGCGGAGTAACACAGCTGAACCTCATACGGATGCGAAGCACCAGCGCGACGTGTATTTCTAACATGCACCGCTTTGGGAGGAATTAAGCGGGCTACATCCTTCGAACACTTTCCATGAAAATACTTGTAGAACAGACTCAAGTCGCCAACCGTTCTTCGATGTTCCAGCGAATCAAGGCCGCCGGTCAATTCCGGGTCCCCAATCAGACGGACCGCTCTTCTCTGAACAGAATCCAACAAAAGCAGTGTATGTTTGGGAGCGGAGCCCCAAACGTGGGAGCAGTATTCCATAGTTGGTCGAATTTGGGCTTTGTAAAGAATTAACAGTTGCTGTGGGGTGTAAAGCTTTCTGGTTCTAAATAATATTCCCAACTTTTGAGAAGCTCTCCTTGCTATGCCTGCAACATGTTCATGCCAAGACATATTTGCTCCCAAACTAACGCCCAACAAATTGAGCGACGATGCTAGGGGAATGGAGTGCCCCGACATAACTATGTCGGGTTCAGCAACGTTAACTTTTTTAGAAAAAAACTGCCGCTTGGGTTTTTGTAGCGTTAAATTCCACTTGGTTACTGTCACCCCAAGATAGAATTTCTTCCAGGTCTTTGTTAAGTTGGACGACCTCCTGCTGTCTGCGGATATTCGCCTGAGCAGCCGATGTCCGAGCGTTCAAGGTGAATGAAGAGACAAGCGTACTGTCATCTGCAAAGCTATAGATTGGATTCCCGGTCTTTTCCAGCAGATCGTTAATGTTAATGAGAAAGAGAGTAGGAGACAGTATGGAGCCCTGGGGCACACCGGCGTTGATAGTGAGGGTGTTAGAAAGAAATCCGTCGACCGCCACTCGTAAAGAACGCTCTCTGAGGAAACATGAGAGCCACAAACAGAACCTTTCAGACATACCATAAGAGCGCAACTTAGCCAACAGTCCATCGTGCCAAACACGGTCGAATGCCTTGGATATGTCAAGAGCCACCGCTCGAGATTCTCCAAAGTGTTCAATTGCGTTGTTCCAAACATGTGTTACATAAGTCAGAAGATCTCCTGTTGATCTATGTTTACGAAAACCATATTGGTGATCGCTAATAATATTGAATCGTTCAAGATATTTTAGAAGATGCTCATTGATAACCTTTTCCATGACTTTCGATATTATTGAAAGCAGTGCAACTGGTCGGTAGTTATTTGGCAAGGTCTTCTTACCTTTTTTAGGTATCGGCTGAACTGTAGCACATTTCCAGCAGGAAGGAAATATTCCCTTTCTGTAGGATAGGTTGAAAAGTCTACAGAAAACTGGTGTTAGTTCCCTTGCACAGTTTTTCAGAACTATGGCAGGTATTCCGTCAGCTCCAGAAGCCTTGTTGGTGTCTAGCTTCATTAAAATACGCTTTATGATGCGCTGTCTGAAGACAACATCGGGCATCCTTGACGGCAATATGGGAATAGTAGGTGGTGTTTTTCCTTGGAAATCGACAGTAGAATGTGAAGCAAAGAGTTCAGCCAACAAGTTCGCTCTCTCAACAGGTGTGGTTGCAATGGAATTATCTGGCCGTGTGAGTGGTGGTATGGTGGATTTGGTAAAATTTTGACTAACTGCCTTAGCGACTGCCCAAAAGGACCTGGAATTGTTGGGACAAGCGAGAAGTTTGTTTCTAATTCGTTGATTGTGTGCCTCCTTGGTTTCGTCGATAATTCCCTTGCATCTGTTCCGGGCATGAACAAAGATGTTTCGATTTAAGGTGTTAGGATTTTGACGCCATTGTCGGTAGGCAATATGTTTAGAAGCAACAGCTTCTTTGCATTTTCGGTCGAACCAAGGCTTGCCGTTGGAGGAGCATTTCTTCGAAAAAGGGATGTAAGCTTCCATACCAGCCAAAGTAACATCGGAGACCTCCCTGGCGCAGTTAGTTATAACCAAAGAGGTGTTCAAGATTCTTCCGTTAAAATATTTAATAGTTTCCCAGAGAGCGTTCGAAAATTACCGCAAGTAAGAGCCAAAACAAAGATATGGAAGTTTTTATTATCAAAAGCTTGTTATACTATAGACAGTTTCTTTAGTGATTCAGACAGACTTAACTTATGAATAAAAATGTTAATTTTATTGCTACTTGTTAAGGATGCTTTTCATCTTTCGTTGACTGTCTTTAATGATGTCTTCTGAGCCTTTTGTTTTTGTCATAAATATATGTATGTGTTTTGTGAATGTCCTTTTATCTTTTTGTTCTAACAATAGTTATAAACACAAAATGGTATGTTCCATACCATTTTGTGTTTATAACTATTGTTATTCTCGGAACTAATAAATGATTACGCACGTAAATATATGCCGATTCAGCTTCTTGGTGTCGGCTTCATGTGTATGGAGTCCTTCACTTCTAGTAACTAAATTCTCGGGCCCAACGGTGAAGACTTTTGGTTTGCAATCTTTTTTTGAACATCTCCAAAATGTTTCTCCACATTTTAGCACCTTTTGTCGAAAGTAAGTGTAGTAATTCACACATAACATGTCCTTTCCTCGATTACCTTTTATTAACTTTGCTTCCATATTAGCAACACTTTAAAAAATATACGCATAACCAAGTAATAATCACAAATTAATAATATGTACTAAACTGATATGTAGAAGGGTTTAATAACGATTTAATTTAACATGCCGGTACGTACCACCACCCATTTATCAACCCTCATCCTCTACCTGAAAGTACTCAGTGTGGAATTTACTTCTGCAATTACAATCCCTTAAATATGTCTAGGTCATAAACGGATTAGTGATGTGGAAATTACCTGCGCCCAAATTTATAAAAACACGTAAATCAGATAAGTGGTTCTCGAGTGATAAACGCACTAACGGACAGACAGACAGAGAGACGTTGCATTATATATATATATATATATATATATATATATATATATATATATATATATATATATATATACGAGGCATGTTTTTTAAGTAAGTACCGTTTTGGAATTAAAAAAAGACGTGCAAAGATATCGCTATAATTTTATTTTTACATGAAAGCCTGTACCTTAATCTACTTTTCTACATAATTTCCGTGAATATTGAGGCACTTGTCATAACGTGGCACCAGTTTTTGAATACCCTCCTCATAAAATTCTGCCGCCTGACTTGTTAACCACTGTATCACAAATGTTTTGACTTCGTTATCGTCTTGAAGACGCTGACCACCCAGGTGCTTCTTCAAGTGCAGGAACAAATGGTAGTCGCTGGGCGCCAGATCAGGGCTATATGGAGGATGATCTAGAGTTTCCCATTTAAAAGATTTGATGAGATCTTTGGTCCGATTAGCCGCATGTGGACGGGCATTGTCATGCAGCAAAACGATACCCTTACTCAACTTGCCACGTCTTTTGTTCTGGATTGCACGACGCAGATTGTTCAATGTCTCACAATAAGACGCTGCATTGATTGTCTCATTACGAGGCAGAAACTCCACTAGCAATACTCCTTTTCTGTCCCAAAAAACTGTGCACATGATTTTGCGGGCAGAAATTGTTTGCTTAAACTTCACTTTTTTTGGGTGATGATGAATGTCGCCATTCCATGGATTGTTGTTTCGATTCTGGTGTGACGTAGGCCACCCATGTTTCGTCACCAGTAACAATTTGGTCTAAAAAATGTTCACCTTCATTGTGGTACCGCTCAAGGAAAGTCAATGCACTGCCTAAACGTTGGGTTTTGTGCAAATCCGTCAACATTTTTGGAACCCAACGTGAACACAATTTCCGGTAATTCAAGTTCTCGGTCACAATGCGATACAAAACACTACGAGAATATTGAGGAAAGCAGTCGCACAATGATGAAATTGTAAAGCGTCTGTTTTCTCTCACCTTTTCGTCCACTTTCTGCACCAAATCTTCATTAACGACCGAAGGACGCCCACTCCGTTCTTCATCATGCACATTTGTGCGGCCATCTTTAAATGCTCTCACCCATTTCCTTACCATTCCATCACTCATAATGTTTTGTCCGTAAACTTCACAGATCTCACGATGAATATCGATCGGTTTTACGCCTTTAGCACTAAGAAATCGTATAACAGCCCGTACTTCACAATCGGCGGGACTCACGATTGTCGGAGGCATCTTAAACACTCAGTAAACAACGTATACAATGAAGAATCAGACTGTAATGGCGTCAGTGCGTAGACATGAGATGTAGGTTACCAGCGCGCATGCGCGGATCGCCGACCGTATCGCTGCGGCGGCGGAATCGCAAAACGGTACTTACTTAAAAAACATGCCTCGTATATATATATATATATTATAGATAGATAACCTGGCCAGAGAACATATGTATGTTTTAAAGAAAATCACGTAAATCGGATAAGTGGTTCTCCAGTGATAAGCGCACTAACGGACAGACAGTTAGACAGAGAGACGTTGCATTTTATATATATTATAGATGGTTTTTACCCTTTAAGGATTAAGCTTAGTCCTTCATTATATGTGTGGACGGACTTTACTTACATTGCATTTGTTTTAAGAAGCGATTTTAGTACCTTATCCACCTAGACCCTTTACTATGAAAAACCTGTTTAAACATCTTTTCAGATATTAATATAATAAAGGAAACCATTTCTTTTCACTCGTTAGGATTTCAAGAAAACTGGTGTTCTTTAAAACTAGATTCATGTTTTGTTCGAGATTAAAAATACTAACAAGTGATGAAACCTCTTTTGTTTAATAAATCGTTTAACAACAAATTATAATTCTAGTTACCCTACCATCGTCTTATTTTAAACTTTCTTTTTGTCTCCTTTTTAGTGTGTCTTCAAGTGATTTTATCCGAAAAAATCAGGGAAGTTCTACAGTCCCCCAAGATCACCATGATAAAATTATACGGGAAGAGACGATTAAAAATCATCTTGATGATGATGCGAAATCTATACAAGATCATATTTTTAAATTTGATCGATGTAGTTATCAAAAAACAACAACAAACGGTTTTATGCATAAAAACACTGAAGATGACCAGTTTAAATACGCCCATTGCAATTATCAAGCAAAACATGAAATTAATTTAAATCCACATCAATTAATACATAAAAATTCCAGTGAAATCAAAATACTTAAATGTGAGTATTGTAGTTACGAGTCAAAAAGTAGAAGTTATTTCAATAAACATCTATTAGGACATAAAAAATCCAGTGAAATCAAAATCTTTAAATGTGTGCATTGTAATTATGAGTCAAAAAGTAAAAGTTATTTAAATAAACATCTATTAGTACATAAAAATTCCAGTGAAATGAAAATATTTAAATGTGAGCGTTGTAATTATGAGTCAAAACGTAAAAGTGATTTAAATCGACATTTATTAATACATAAAAATTCCAGCGAAATCAAAATGTTTCAGTGTGGGCATTGTAATTATCAAGCAAAACGAAACGATATTTTAAATCTACATCTATTAGTACATAAAAATTCCAGTGAAATCAAAACGTTTAAATGTGAGCAATGTAGTTACCAAGCAAAACGAAAGAGTAGTTTAAGTCAACATCTATTAATACATAAAAATTCCAGTGAAATCAAAATGTTTAAATGTGGGCAATGTAATTATCAAGCAAAACATAAAGGTAGTTTAAATATACATCTATTAGTACATAAAAATCCCGGTGAAATCAAAATGTTTAAATGTGTCCTTTGTAATTATGAGTCAAAACGTAAAGGTAGTTTAGCTCGACACCTGTTAGTACATGAAAATTCTAGTTAAATTCAATTGTTTAAATACACTTTTTGGCAAGATGGGAATATCAAAAATGTTCGCCAAGCATTCAGTGAAGGTCTCTCTACTGGTCTTAAACCGCCATCTGGTAAGGCACGTAGGTTAATTATTACGCACAGTGAAAGCGAAAGTGGTTTTGTAGACGGAGGTCTTTTAACATTCGTATCCAAAAAAACAGAAGATTATCACGAAGATATGAATTCCGATGTAATTGAAGATTGGTTTTCGCAGATGATAGACTTAATACCAGACGGTTCTGTTATTGTAATTCAGGGGTGCTCAAACGGTCGATCGCGATCGACAAGTCGATCGCGAGTGCTTTTTGAGTCGATCTCGAGAAAAAAATTCCGATATAGAACTATTCACAGATTTTGTTTTAGGTAACTAAAACAAAATGTAATGAATAAACTACTAAAATTTATTCGATCCACAATTAGGCCAGAATAACCCCCTCATCACTTTCTTTTATTGTAATAACCCCCTGCTAGCGGCAAAAGGCGGCTTTATCAAAGGAACGCGCGGTACTTGTCAAAGAAAAGCCGCGTTTTTGATTCCCGCCGATTTTTCTAGACACTTCCAGAGAATTCGTTCGCGCCGATATAAATGTTGCGCCTGCAGGAATAGGAGTCAGTCTGAGTTGTAACTTGAAGGCGATACATCGATACAAAGTTTATTAATAAATAGTCCAAAATGAGTGCGGCGAAGAAAAGTAAAACTTATCATTTTAATAACGATTGGGAGGAAGAATTTTTCTTTTGTATGGTAAAGGATAAGGGCATTTGTCTCATTTGCCGTGCGTCAGTTGCATTACCTAAGCGTGGGAACTTAGAGAGGCATCATAAAACGGTTCATAAAAACTATGAAAAGGATTTTACGTCACAGAGTAAATTAAGAAAACGAAAAGTACGTAATTTGATAACTTGTTTGAAAAAAGAACAAACCATGTTCACAAGACCAGCCAAACAATCAAAAGCTGCAACGATCGCGTCATTTAAAATATCTCATATATTGGCGAAACACAAGAAACCATTTGATGATGGATTGGTTGTGAAGGAAGCATTTATTGAAGCGGGTGAGACTTTATTTGGAGATTTTAAAAATAAAACAGAGATTATGTCTGCTATTAGAGAACTTCAGTTATCTCGTCCGACTGTCACAAGGCGTGTTGAAGTCATGAGTCAGGACATGGCAGATAAACTAAAACATGATATCATGGAATGTACATACTTTTGTTTACAGTTCGACGAATCCACCGATATGACAGATACTGCCCAGCTGTGTATTTTTATTCGAATGGTATTCAATGACATGTCGGCTAAGGAAGAGTTTTTAACAATGATTCCTCTGAAAGGAAAGACCCGTGGCGAAGATATATATGACGTTTTCTTTAATTTTGTAACAAACTACAAGCTACCAATATATAAACTAGTGTGCATTACAACCGATGGAGCACCAGCAATGACTGGAAACGAAAACGGTTTTGTGCCATTGTGTCGAGCTAATGATGATTTCCCTTCATTTTTCTCCTTCCATTGCATTATACATCAACAAGTTTTGTGTTCAAAAGTTCTAAACATGGAGGAGATTATGGGCATTGCAATAAAAATTGTGAATTCTATCCGTGCACGTAGCTTGCAACGACGGCTCTTTAAATTGCAGTTGGAAGATAGTAAGTCAGCTGAACACACTGATTTAGTTCTTCACACGGACGTCAGGTCGAAAATTCCTAGAAAGGTTTCAAGAATTATTGCCCGAAATAACAGCTTTTCTGGACGAAAGAGGTGATGACACTCAGATGCTGAAAAACGGAAAATGGCTGACTGATTTGGCATTTTTGACAGATATCACAATGCATTTAAACACCATTAATTTGGAGCTTCAAGGTAAAGGAAAAACTATTATTGAGATGATTAGCGCAATAAACGCATTCAAAAGTAAATTGCAACTTATGATAGATCAACTGAAAAGAAAGGATCTGAAAAATTTTCCGTCTTTGAAAGCAAGGATTCCTCAGTTGAATTATGATATTTATGAGGCAGAATTATCAAATATTTTGGGCCAATTCGAAATACGTTTTTATGATTTCAGTAAATTGGCAAATATCGCATCATTTATGAGTTATCCTTTTTTGTGTAAAAAAACATTGAGGAATTAGCTACTGAAATAGCAAGACAGTTTAACATGGACTCATGTTCTGTTGAAAATGAGTTAGTGCAGATTATATCAGATATACATCTCAAAGCCACAGCATCTGATACAAAATTCTGGTGTTTTATATCTGAAGATAAATATCCGAATCTAAGGCAAATCGCCCTTCAACTGAAGGCAATGTTTGGGTCAACTTACTTGTGAGAGTCTGCATTTTCTGAAATGAAGATAATTAAGTCAAAATATCGCAATCGACTAACTGACGAACATATGTCATCATGCTTGCGATTAGCACTCGGTAATTACGTACCATCTTATGAAAAGTACGCTGAGGACATGCAATGCCACGCTTCAACATTCAAAGTCACTCTTTAGTTAAGTTTAGACACTAGAACTCGTTTGTTTTGTAAGAACCGATAAACTCGCAATTTTGAATAATTATGAGTTTTTTCATTGACATTTTAGAGCAGACCTACACTTACCTTGACTAAAAAAATGCATATTGTGCGGAAAACTAATATCTATGCCACAATACACCCTACCGAGACGATAATCCTGCATCACACTTACTTGCAGCCTCTCAGAGTCGATCGATCGTAGTCTAACAATATTGAGGTAGATCGCCAGCAGTTCAAGTTTGAGCACCCTGCTGTACATGATAACGCAAGCTATCATTCTAAAAAGTTAGAACGAGTTCCAACCTTGGGTTGGCTGAAAATGGACATCCATTCTCGGGTGACCGAGAAAAATTTTTCATTTCCAAAAGACAACGTTAAGAGAAAATTATTAGAACTTGTAAAGCATGAAGTTCTCAGAAATAAAGACAAGTTGCCCAAGTTTAATAGTACCGTTTTTCGCCTGCCACCATAACATTGCGAGCTCAGTCTGATAGAACTTAATCAAATCGATATTCCGGAATAAAATTTTGGAATATAGTTTGTTACTTGATTGGTTACTACAACAGAATGTCGAGAATTTGCAAATGCAAAATGACCAACAAACAAAAGATCCCATGAATGCTATATTCCATTCCTTTCCTCCTACGACTATAGTTTCTGAGCCTATACTCTTCATCAGGTAGGCTTTAGGCAACGGTATCGATCGTTAAGACCAGAGTACCGTGGAGCGTCAAGTTGGAATGACTCTCGCTGGTTTGTAGCAATCATGGTACTTTATGTAAACGAGGTACTACTCGTTGGGCAAGATACAGACTCTTGAGCCATCTGTTGAGTGTTTTCGAACATCGAAAACTGCTCAACTATATAAACCTAACATTGTTAGGAAGGATATATATATATATATATATATATATATATATATATATATATATATATATAATATATATATATATATATATATATATATATATATATATATATATATATCCTTCCTAACAATGTCAGCTCAAAAACTTTTCAGCCTACGTATTAAATTCAAATGAGTCGAACAATGATAGTCTTTCATACATGTCGGAGATAGATTGGTAATACTTTTTCATTGTTGTTTGACTTAATCATTTGTATATTTTTAATTAATATAATGTTTCATTATAAAATGTTATTTTTTCTAATAAATGTTTAAACATTATAAAATTGTTTCATTCATACTATACGCAAATAATACGTATACGCTCAGGCGCACCACCACTGGCCAGAACTATTTCAGACTATTTAGCCCCAAACAACAAAAAAAAGAGTCGTTTTCCTGTTGTATTCAAACATAGGAGATCGCGAATATTATTTATCTGTTTATTTTTTGCTCCAATTTACACAATTATAAACATAGTTAAAACAACTAAACATAATAAAAATCATAAACGTACACAGAATCCAACATCACAAGATCATTAAAACTAGTTTCACAGCAAAGCAAATATCACAACTTTTTAACAATCAGTTTAAAACTATCAATGGAGTCATGCATCCTGAGATCGAACTGATTGAAATGCCTCATTATTCTATACATGGCTCCATAATAGCCACACTTAATCGCATGAAAGGGAATACCAAACAGGTCTCTGCCTCTAGTGCGACCAGAAACATTAAATGGTAACTTGTCCAAGAGATAGGGACAATCAACCAGCCCATTTATTAACTTAAAAGCCAGAAGCAGGTCACAATGGAGTCTTCTAGTCTCCAGGGTCGAAATACCCAAAATGCCTCTAAGGTTGTGGTGGTATATATGGTAACCATCTGGGGGTATGGCCAATTTAAAAGCACAAGTCCGCAGAAATCGGCGTTGCACCGCCTCAATCGCTTCTATATATACATTGTAATGAGGAGACCATACCACAGCGGCATACTCAAGCCCCGATCTCACAATTGAACAATACAACAGTTTAAATGTAGAGTAAGAAAAGTCCCTACAGTATCTCGTGATGAAACCCCGGATTTTTATAACCTTTTTGAACAATTGACAAAATGTGTTTATTGAGAGTAAGTTTCTGGTCAAGAAGAACTCCCAGATCATTAATTTCACTAACATGCTTCAGCTTGCTGCCATTAATGTTATACTCAAAAGTAAAGTTCCGTCTAGCTCTACCAAAACTAATGCTAGCACACTTCTTAATATTCAAGTTGAACTCATTCAGGGTACTCCATCTATAAAGGCTGTGAACATCCTCCTGAAGAGAGTGACAATCTGGCAACGTGTTAAACCGTTTTATATACATTTTTAGATCATCTGCAAACATAAGGAATTTAGAATGTTGTATAAACTTGCCGATGTCATTAACGAAAAGTAAAAACAGTAAAGGACCACAGTAAGACCCCTGAGGCACACCTGAAAGAACTTTATTAATACGGACATACTGTGTACGACCCTCCAGAAAACTGCCAATCCACCCAAGGACTTCACTACTTAGTCCTGTTTTCCGCAACTTGCCTATCAAGAGCGTACGATTAACTCTGTCGAATGCCTTCGAAAAGGCAGTATATACACTATCAGCACACTGGCGATTCCCAAAGGCGCTCAACAGACAATCATGATATGCAAGCAGGTTTGTGACAGTTGACCGACCAGGTCTAAAACCATGCTGCTCATCAATTATTATGCTATTATAGCTCCATGACAAAAATCCCGCAACTAGACTGTCGAACAATTTGGGTATTGCGGATTGAATGCACACGCCCCTATAGTTAGATATATCACTCCTATCACCGGACTTATGAATAGGGGTAACAAATGAGTTTTTCCTGTACATAGGGAATGTACTTGAGCACAGGGATAAATTAATTTTAGAGAAGTTACAATAGAGCATATGCAAGTCTTCAATACTCCCGCAGGTATTCCATCTGGGGCAACTGAAAATGTATTTTTAAGATTATCTATCCCTTGCCGACCGATGCCAGATGATATTCCAATAAAGTTGTTGGAACAGCTTCATTACAGGTAAAACTCTGGGATTTTACTACTTCTTGATGCATAATTCTAGATGATTTATTGCTTCCAAATAAATAGAGTATAATAAATCAAAGTCGAACATCATAATATTATATATTAAAAACAAAAGTTTATTGACATTTTCGCCGTGTAAATTAGGTCTTCTGTCGTCATAGGTTAGACCTGCATCTCTGAACAATTGTTCCCTAGGAACACTAATGAGAGGGGCTGAAAAATATTTGGTTGCTATCAGTCGTAAATAAGTATACAGACTGGAAACCTAATATTGAAAAATGTCAGCGGCCCTCAGCAGCAATGGTTCTTTTAAGTAACAAGTCAAATATTCTTCATGCGGCAGATTGTAGTTGTCCAAATCTTCCAATACGGTCACAGTTGAAGGTACCCTGATAGCCAGTGTTGCACTACAAAAACTTGGTCATCTGTAGTTTAGAGTCAATTTGACGCCAAGTTTACGGTAAGTTTTTGGTGGGCAACATTTGGATACAAGTTGATCGAAATCTACCATAGACATAGATGGACTGAGTGTTCCGTATCCCGCTGTGAAGTAAATATGGACGAAAAGAGTGAGACAGATAAAGCGAATGAGTGACCAGTAGCTGTCTCTTTTTAGAAATCCGCTAATCTACGGCGCTCTTGAAAATAATATTTCTAAGTATTCTGTTTGAACTAAAATCGAGTATGGGGCTTTTCTTCCCTTGCATTCCGTCTCGAGGTACTACGCCTTGTTTATTACAGGCCTACAGAAAAGAGACAGGTATTGGTCGCACAGTCGCTTTATCTCTTTCTAGGGAGTGGTCAATTTTATGAGGTCAGTCCATCCTCTATGTCTATGAAATCTACGGCCGGTAATTGAATATAAGTTGTAGGCCAACTTGTACTACAATATGTACTCCAACTTTTGTACAAGTTCACTCCAATAACTTGTACAGTTTTTTGTAGTCAAGTTGTATTCAAATTGCGTAGGAATTTACTGCCAACTTCACTACAACCTTGCAATCTCCAACTTTTTTCTTCAAATTGACTACGAATTCCTGCCCTAGAGTTTATAAAAGTTGGATTCAGCATGGCTATCAGGGTGTATTTTGAACGAAACAGCTACCATCTTCGTTCCAAAGGCCATGACCCAAAAAAAGTTATACGCTGGCATTACAAATCAGGGGATCCCATGCCCCTGGTTTTGGTGCTAGTCCCAAAATCAGATAAATCCATTTTCGCCCTGACCGAAGTAAGGCAAAACAAGGTACGTGCCGAACCCCAACATTCCAAGTCCAAGAGTACGCAGTGCTTCAACTGCCAACTCTATGGACATTCTTCCCATCTATGCCGCGCCCTGCCCAAATGCGTCAAATGCGGGCAGGGTCATCTCACGTCCATGTGCCTAAAAGCACGTGATGCCCCACCCAAGTGCGCAAACTGCGAGGGCGAACATACAGCCTCTTACAGAGGCTGTCCTAAACACCCTTCGCAACAAAAGCCGCAAACCAAACCCAAGCCCACCTTTTCCTGGGGAAACCGTCGCCAAATGGAGGCGGAATTCCCAGAATTGCCAACTCCAGGAAACATGTCCGACGCTCTCACTTCGATCAATACCATGAATTCCGCTATGCAAGCTTTCTTCAAAAATATACAGAACTTTTCTCACTGACCCATCCCGTGATCTTAGAGTCGCTACTACCATACGTAGTTTCAATCTCGCCCAACTTCCTCGCAACACTTACTTCACAACCCCCTCCGCTGTTAATGAGATCATCCGCCTTACCTCCATCCGTAAAGCCCCAGGTCATGATAAAATCACAAACAAAGCCCTCAAGAAACTCCCGACAAAACAGATTTCCGAAACCACCAACATCATTGACAGCATACTGAGCCTCAGCTACTTTCCTCACTACTGGAAGAAAGCTGAGGTCATTATGATCAAAAAACCAGGCTCTCCCTCCCACGAGGCAAACAGCTACCGCCCGATCAGCCTACTTCCCGGACTAGGCAAGATAGCTGAAAAAGTCATCCTCGAAATCCTCAGAGCAAAGTCCACGGCCCTACGTGTTTTGCCTGACGAACAATTCGGTTTCCAACCTCTTCATGGCACCACCCACCACACCACTATACTCGCCCAAACCATTTCTAACAGCTTCAACAAACACCAGAAAGTTGGAGCTGTGTTTCTCGATGTATCAAAGGCCTTCGACCGAGTCTGGCACGAAGGCCTCGTTCTGAAACTGATTCGACACGGCTATCCCCCTGTCATAACAAAAAAACTCATTCAGTCCTTCGTCTCTGGCAGAACCTTTCAAGTCAGAGTCGAAACGGCCATTTCCGAAGTCAAGGCCATTAGAGCCGGAGTCCCACAAGGCTCCGTCCTCTCCCCCCACCTCTTTAACATTTTCACAGCCGACATTCCCAAATCGGATCAGACCAACCTCCTCCTTTATGCTGATGACATCGCCATTATCACCCACTCCAGAAGCAACCGCCTCATCACCAGCAGACTTCAGCGCCACCTCGACACCCTGGATCCCTGGTTTGACCGCTGGAGGATCAAACTTAACCCCACCAAGACACAAGCCATCGTCTTCTCCAAGGGCAGCGGCACTTCTCATGGACATCTTCAACTCCAAGGCTCCCGTATCCAATGGGCCAAAACCATCAAATACCTGGGCGTCCATTTCGATCGACAACTCGTATGGAAGGACCAGGTCTGCACTGCTACCAAGAAGGCGAAGCAACTACTGGGGAAACTCTACCCCATCCTGAACCGCTCCAGTAAGTTGCTCCCCCCGAACCAAGCTATTAGTATACAACTCCGACGTGAAGGCAGGCCTCACTTACGCCTGCCGCACTTGGTGCCAGCTCTCCAGAACAAGGAGAGCTCAACTTCAAGCAGTGCAGAACAAGGCCCTGAGGATGATCACGGGAGCCCCGTGGTTCATGAGGAACCGGCAAATTCACAGGGACCTCGGTGTGCCTACCGTAAAGGCACACATGAGGCAAACACAACAGAAGTTCCTCGAGAAGGCGTTCCAGCACCCCAACCCGTGCATCAGGGACGCCTTCCGACTCCCACCCCAAGTCAACCGCCAGTTCCCTAGACCGTCGGACCCGCTGCTGCTCTCGGATGAAGACGATGACCCCCCACGCCCACCATGACAAGAAAAAAGTCATTCTAGGTTAAGTTTTAATTTAGTCCTAATTTAAGTCTTGATATCCTAGCTTAAGTTAGCATAAGTTCTTAGTCTAAGGTAGTTCTTAGTCTTAGTTCTAAGTCCTAGCTTTAAGAAACTCCATGTATACATAAAACACATTTCCTAGGTTAAGTTAGTATAGGACCCCTACTGTAAGAACTTAGGTTAAGATAGAATAAGTTAACATTTATAATTAGAATAAGTATACTTTTACAATTATAAGAAAGAGGCTGTGCCTATCTTAGATTCAATAAAGACAATGACAAGGCTATCAGGGTATTTGATCACGGGTATTCCACAAATCGTTTTTGAGGAATATTATTTCCAGTAGTAGGATCTGATGTAAAACAGGAGGGTCTAAATTCTTTAACATCCACATTCATATGATCTTTTCGATTAGTTAGTGCACAGTTTTGATGTAGAAACGTCAAAATTTCAGTCTTTGTATTTATAATTTCGCCGCTAGTCAAATACGTTGTTTTAAACCGTGGATCAATTTGAGTTGCGATCGACAACTGTAAAGTATTTCTTGTGTAAGCAAATCTGTTAACAGAGTCTTGATTCTTATATCAGCAAGTTTTGAATTTACATGGCAATTAATCGGATTGTTAAAGATACTGATGACGAATCACTAGAAATATCAATAATGGCTTGATAAAAACGTGTCGCTACGGTTATCCAATTGCTATTTGTGCCCATTTTTCTACAGTTAGCTGTGAACGAAAGCGTGGTGTCGTTAAAACGAGAAAGAAATGAAATGAGTCATTCTGTTTCTCTTACTTTTTCTATTTTTCCTTGTTCGTCGACTCTGGATGAAATACAAATAACATTCTTTCATGGGGCCTGCACCGAGTAAGAGAGTTCTTTCTCTTTTTATGAGCGCCACGCTTCTGGCGAGAACTTAGCTCCTCTATTCTAATATCTTTATGGTTCTGCCACACAGAATGATAAAATAATAGGGGAAGAGACAATGAAAGATCATCTTGCTGATGATACAGAATCTATACAAGATCTTATTTTCAAATTTGATCAGTGTACTTATCAAACAACAAATTGTTTTATGCATAAGTTTTAAATATGGACGTTTTCAATATCATACATCTAAGGACGAGTTCACACCAATGTGAAATTACCTGAAGTTTGGAACTAACAGTCATTGAAATTATTCGTTGTTGCTACATAGCAATTGAACTTTTATGTTAAGAAAATATTGCAATTGGCAACGCCTAAACCTGCTGCTTTCATTTCTGGATGCGTAGTTTCGTACGATATTATAACCCATAATTTTCTGCGATTGCACTGTTCTACGTATTTGTACAAGAATTTTTCAATTTGAGTTTTATTTTCAAAATAAAAACGGAAAATATATGTGGCGATAAAGTAATTTTACCCAAAATCAACAGAAATGTCCACGGATATGGTCAGTTTAATGCTTGAAAACTTGCATGAATTTTCAAATAAGTAGGTTTTTTTTACAGTATATAGTTGTGTAGAAGGTTTAATTCATACTTTGTTGTAACTCAAGTTATGGCACAAATCATGACACTTAATTCTAAATAAATAAATATTTACTGAAAAACGTAATAATACAACACAGTAAAGATACTTGAAGTCACTTGTCACAATAGGAAAAAATTTGGTTTACAATCTCTCTAGTTCTATACAAAAAACCGTAGAGCTGTCACTCTTAAACAAAACAGTGTCAAAGTGGTCATCTTTTGAATACAATCACATGATAGTTTCTGAAATCATGTTTGAAATTCGAGTTGTTCCTAAAATATATCTAATTTTACGTTGTACAGACACACTGCCATGGTTGTTTTAAACTTTACGTGCTGTTTCACAACTCGTGTTATTTGGAATAAATAGTCTTATATTATTCTCTAGAACTTATATTTCTTTTCAAATTTCAAAAGGCAGTTTGTCTTTATTTACAATAACGTAAACTATCTTAA
Organism: Pachyrhynchus sulphureomaculatus; assembly: GCA_019049505.1. Classification (NCBI taxonomy): domain Eukaryota; kingdom Metazoa; phylum Arthropoda; class Insecta; order Coleoptera; family Curculionidae; genus Pachyrhynchus; species Pachyrhynchus sulphureomaculatus. Next base: position 117,134,300 of record CM032451.1, read on the forward strand.
TAGCTTCATTAAATAGTCATTACAGTTATTTTCCTACAATTATAATTAAGTACAAAATTTAATTATGATTAAGTTGTATTCTGTTAATTATTTTCAGAAATAAAAACACAACTATATATAGATGCTCTTACATTAATGGTATATAACATAGTGTATTATTTTTAGATGAGCAAATGCATGAATGTAGGTTTTTGTTTTGCCCAAACCAGTGTAATTACACTTTAAGTTCTGATTCACATGATTTACCTGCTTCTTTTTTGATCTTTTAATGTAATTTGCCTTTCTGTTGTAAATTTCACATAATGAGTTGTTTATTTTTAGTGAAGTAGATGATGAGAGAACAAGCAGTAACATATTTTATGAGGAATCTAATTTAGTAAAATGTGAAATGCTGGACATAAAGGATGAAGATGACCAAGAAAGGTATGTGTATTAAGAGTTACAAAGATCTGGCATAGAATTAAAAGCGATATTGGAAACAAAGTTCAACTTAGTTCATTTTCAATTTATAAACCTAATAAAAAGTTATTTTTGATTTTATAGCAACAAAATTAACGTTCAAGATCAATGTAACAAAGATATATTTAAACCAATGACTAAAAGTTAACGTTTTTTTTATATAATAAGGGGTTACCAGGACTAAAAGTTAACTTTTTTTTATATAATAAGGGGTCACCAGGTGTACAGAATTAAAATTCACAATCAGAAAAAATATTAGTTTTGATTGACAACTGTCCAGCGCACCCTGAAGTTGATCTACAGCAAATAAAATTGGTTTTTATGCCTCCAAACACAAGTGCAAAGCTCCAGCCTATGGATCAAGGTTTGATACATTCTCTAAAATATCATAAAAAGATTTTACTATGAAAATGCTAGAGACGATTGATAAACGTAACATCTTTCTGTAACTCCCTTGGACGCTATAATCTTTATCCATATGGCTTGAGTCACTAGAGAAACCATTGCAAACTGATTTAAGCTTGGCAGATTTTTAAGGAAGGAATGTAGATATGACTCAGATGATGAGCTACCATTGACTCATTGGATTGACCGACATTGAGAAGATCCTGCTGATCGTCTAGAATTTGTTTATGTGCTGACATTTAACAAAGTGCAGCAGAAATTGGGATTAAAAAGATTTTAGTCACTTTAATTTATGGATGGATTTATGACGAGAGAAATATTAACTGATGATCAAATTGTGACAGTTACTTCTGGAAAGATTTTAAGCAATAATGACGATGAAGATGAGCTTGGAGAATCCATCCATTTCAGAAATGACTAAGAAAATGACTGAAACTCGCAATTTTTTGGAATCTCATGAAGTTCCTGAACATATATGGAGTAGTTTTTGTGACCTTGACAATCATATAAACAGCATTTCTTTTTCAAGTAAAATTGTACAAACAAAAATTACTTATTTTATTTATATGTTTTCGTTTATACTCGTATATGTACCAACAAACATAATAATAACTTTAGTGTGACTTGTTTTATTTTCCATTGAACGTTTTCTTTTAATTTAATAATAATTATTATTCATTTTTCTAAGCATTAGCGCCTACTAAATAAAAAAAACCGGTCAAGTGCAAGTTGAACTTGCGCAATTAGTGTTCCGTACGTTGATTGCTTTTCAAATAAAAAATTTTGTTACAGAATTATAAAATGATCAGTGACTTCACAAAACACACCCCAAATGAGTTTTCAACAAAGTTCATTTCCAATCTTTACTGAAATCTGATGACCTTGAAATTTTTGTTTTTTTTACATACCAGATAAATTATTAAAGGTAATGCACTCGTGATATTTTCGTTCAATCTACACCCCGTGGAGAATATTCCAGAATTTTTTTCAAAATTTTTTGATAAGTACTTTTCGAGATAAGGCGGGTGGACATCGATTTTTCGCGATTTTTTTAAAATAATACAAAGAAAAATGCGCGCAAGTATTACATTATATATATATTTTTTTACTCGTGTTTTCACAAGCTTTCATTTGACACCACACTTGTTTACCTAGTAAAAAAATTTTTTTTTTTCACTTCCGATTTTTTACCCCCCCAAAACTAACCCCGTTAAGTCAAAATTTATCTTTCAAAACTACATGCCTGTGATGAGGCCATCAATTCCTATATTATTACCAAATTTCAACTTTCTATGACAAATAGTTTCGGAGAAAATCGGGTGTGACAGACACCGAAGTGATCTTATAAGTATTCCGTACGGAACACTAAAAAGTAGTGAAAAATGATATTAGATATTGTATATATATATATATATATATATATATATATATATATATATATATATATATATATATATAGATATATATATATATAATATATATATATATATAATATATATATATATAAATATATAGATATATATAATATATATATATATTATATAATATATATATATATAATATATATATATATATATATATATATATATATATATATATATATATATATAGATAAGATAGATAGATAATAGATAGATAATAGATAGATAGATAGATATATAGATATATATATAGATATATATATATATATATAATATATATATATATATATATAATATATAATATATATATATATATATATATATATATAGATATATATATATATATAGATATATATATATATATATATAGATATATATATATATATAGATATATATATATATATATATATATATATATATAGATATATATATATATATATATATATATATATATATATATATATATATATATAAATATATATATATATATATATATATATATATATAGATATATATAGATATATATATATATATATATATATATATATATATATATATAATATATATATATGTATATATATATAAAATATATATAAATATGTATATATATATATATATATATATATATATATATATATATATATATATATATATATTATATATCTATATATATATCTATATATATCTATATATATCTATATATATCTATATATATCTATATATAGATATATATATATATATATATATATATATATATATATATATATATATATATAATATGTAGATATATATAGATATATATAGATATATATAGATATATATAGATATATATAGATATATAAGATATATATAGATATATATATATATATATATATATATATATATATATATATATAATATATAGATATATATAGATATATATATAGATATATATATAATATAGATATATATATAGATATATATATATAAAATATATATATAGATATATATAGATATATATAGATATATATAGATATATATAGATATATATAGATATATATAGTTATATATAGATATATATATAGATATATATATATAGATATATATATAGATATATATATAGATATATATATAGATATATATATAGATATATATATAGATATATATATATATATATATATATATATATAGATATATATATAGATATATATAGATATATATAGATATATATAGATATATATAGATATATATAGATATATATAGATATATATAGATATATATAGATATATATAGATATATATAGATATATATAGATATATATAGATTATATAGATATATAGATATATAGATATATAGATATATAGATATATATATATATATATATATATATATATATATATATATATATATATATATATAAAAAAATTTTACATGCTAATGTTCAGTGTCTAAGAAATAAAATTTTAGAATATGAAGTAATTCTCAAGGAGAGTGAATATGATTGTTTTTGTGTTAATGAGCACTGGCTCAGCCCTGATGAGCTCTTGTTTGCTACTCTCTGTGGCTACAAGGTTGCGGCAGGTTATTGCAGGTCCATAAAAATACATGGAGGAGTTGCAATATATTTAAGGCAGGGGCTAGACTTCCGAGTTATGGAATTATCTAAATTCTCGGAGGAAATAGTGTGTGAGGTGGCAGGTATTTTTTTTAAATGAACTAAACACTCAAATAATAACAATATATAGATCACCTAGAGGTGATTTTGATCGTTTTCTGGTAATTTTATCACAAATATGTGAGTCATTGAATCTTCGCAATAACATTCTTTTTACGGGGGATTTTAATGTTTCTTTTCTTGAGAATGATGTGAGGGTGGAACACCTAAACAATATTATGTCAACATATGGCCTTCACCAAACTGTGGGGTTTTGTACAAGACAGAATTCCTGTCTAGACAATCTTTATACAAATGTTTCCTGTGAAAATTTAAAAATCTCACCCTTCGACCTCACTGGTCTATCTGATCACTCCGGCTTGTTGATGGAATGCCATATGTCATCCCTGAATCACATTCGGGGTGGCACTAGAGTGAACTATAGACCCATCACCCAAGAAGGTCTATTTTGTTTGTACAACAGAATTGAACTGGTTGATTGGAGCTTCATTACCAATACTGTGGGTGCTGTAGATGAGAAGTTTCAGATGTTTATTGACATTCTCACTGATTCAATTGAGGAGTGTTTTCCTCTCAGGTCTAGGTTGGTGTCGAGCAGAGATTGTGCTATTAAGGTCCATTGGTTCAACCAGCATCTTCATGAAATGAGGGAGAGACTCAGATTGCTGGGTTTATTGCATAAACAGAATCCAATCTTGGTTCCCAAAAAATTACTCAGTGACTAGAAAAGCCAGTATAGGAAGGAAATATCAAATACAAAAAAAAAATCGTATGATAATGTAGTGCGTAAATCCATAAATAAACAAACGACCGTATGGAAAATAATTAAATCAAATTCTAATTGTAGACCATATTGTCAAACAAGAAATCTGAGTGCCGAAGCCCTGAATAGCTTTTTCATCAATATTGCAGAGGAGCTGATGACACAGTTGCCTAACTCAGAAGTATCCTATAATGAATTTCTAAGTAGGAATGTTCTGGAAAGTGTGGAAACTTTTAAATTTGTTCAGATCACAAATAATACAGTAAGGGAAGCAATTTCTGGATTGAAAAATTCACTTTGTAGGGATCCTATTGACATGAGCACCAAAATCATCAAAACTCTAAAAAACCTAATTATATACCCCTTGACTCATCTCATCAATCTTGGCCTGAGGGAGAACACCTTCCCATCAATGCTTAAAGTTGCCAAAGTTGTTCCTATCTTTAAAAATAAAGGATCGGTGGATGATTGTAATAACTACCGCCCAATATCCATTCTACCTGTTTTTTTCCAAAATATTTGAATCAGTCATGAAAAATCAAATGACTGTATACTTTGAGCACAACAACCTGTTTATGCAGAGTCAGTTTGGTTTTAGAACTAAAAGATCTACTGCCCTGGCAATAAATCGGCTTACCGAGTATGTGGCGGAGGGCCTTGAGTTGGGATTGGATACCTATGCTTCGTTCTTTGACTTATCAAAGGCTTTTGACTGTTTCTTCAGAGATCCTTCTCTCGAAACTGTCATACTACAACTTTGATCCTTGTAGCATAGACCTTGTTAGGTCATATCTTTCTAATCGCTCTCAATATGTGAGCTTTAACATGGAGGTCTCTGGCAGACAGATTATCAAACACGGGGTTCCCCAGGGGTCAGTCTTGGGACCATTACTGTTTTTAATTTATATAAATGATTTGCCAAATTACACTGATGACCCAAATTTAATCCTATTTGCAGATGATACCACCAGTCTGCAGCACTATCATCCTGGAGATCCAATACAGCAGACTGTTTCCGACATGCAGCATAACATAGGGGGTTGGTTCTTGGCAAATAGGCTCACCCTAAACCGTGATAAAACACTGAGTCTGAGGTTTACCCTAAGAAATTCTCCATCAGATCTATCTACAAATGACTTTGTTAAATTTCTGGGTGTGTTCCTAGACCCTGGGCTCACATGGGAGAGGCATGTCTCTGAACTGGCGTCTAAACTTTCCAGAATGATTTTCCTTATTCGAAGTTTTGGCTAGAAATGTATCTCGAAAGGTTCTCTTAATCGCTTATCATGTATATTTTGCATCTAACATGTCTTATGCTCTTGTGAACTGGGGACACTCATCGCATGGGCAAAGAATTTTCTCACTTCAGCGACGCTGTATTCGCGTCATTGTGGGACTGGGATATCGCGACTGTTGTCGTCGCTATTTCTCTGAATTGGGGATATTGACCTTCCCCTGTGTATACATATTCCAGTGCTTAACATACATTAAACAAAATGTGTGACAATTCACTACCCATGAAAATCTCCATAATTACCCCACTAGAGGTAACCAAAATATAATTCCTAGCTTCCACAGAATAGCTCGGACTCGCAGAGGCACCGATTACTATGGGGTCAGTTTTTTTAATGCCTTACCGGTGGCTGTTAGGGAGCTGTCGGACGAGAGCTTTGTCAGGAAGGTAAAATCCTACCTGATTGCAAGATCATTTTACTCACTTGATGAGTTTTTGAATCATAATTTTAATGACTTTTAACTATGTAATTAATGTGTCTTACCTTTATTTTGTTCTTTTGATATCTTTAATTGTTCATTGCTTTGTAGTTACATGTTTTTGATATTTTAATATTTTAGCATTTTAACAATTCCTTTTGACTTGTGACGTGTAAAAGCACATTGTGTACTTATTACTAATAAATATTTGATTTGATTTGATTTGATATATATATATATAATATATATATATATATATATATATATATATATATATATATATATATATATATATATATATATATATATATATATACTCTTCACTTTGAGTAAAATTCAGTGCTTATTTTAGAACAGAATGTATTTGCAAGGAAAGTATTGAATAAATCTTTGTACCGATTTTTTTTTAGCTGTTTTCGCGGAAACAACATGCAAATGCGTGGAGCAGACCAAGACGTACTTTTATTTCAAAAATCTAATGAAACAACAGACATATTAGCATTTGAGATTATTAACGAAGAGAAATGTAATATTAAAGATTCTTCCTTAGAACCAGTAATGCAAGAAGAATGTTCTACTACAATGGAAAAAGAAAATATCAGTACTTCCATGGTAAAGGAGGAACCGGAATGCAATAATTCTGAAACTGAATTATTTTCAGTCAGTTCATCTGTTCATAAACGAAAGCCTGAGTTAATAGTTGTTTTAAAAAAAACATAAAGTTGTTGAAAAAAATGGAGAGTATATTTTGGATTGGCCATCTTCAGTTTCTAGCTCTACTATAGGCAGGTAAGTTTTAGGAACAGTTGATTATTTTGCAGACACTGATATTGTGTTAGACTTAGCAACTTATTGAGAGAACTTACTATGCGTCTCATCTGCAAGAACTCGTGAACTTTTAATGAAGGAGCATATCAAAAACAATTGTAAATTATCGAAATTTATATGGAGCATTTCTGTTCCAATTTTAAGATTTTTGAGGTCTGTATTGTAGAATTTGTTACGTATTAATGATATTGTTAAATCATAAGAAATTACCTAGAGTTGGCAATGTTGGTAGAAAATGTTATTAAACTGTAAAAGAACAAGCTTAATATAATATTTCCGGATTCTATCCGTTTTGCAGGGTCCTACCTGGTTGTGCCAGGTCCTACCTGTTACATCTGTAAGTTTTACATTGTATAAGTGGGTCCTACAGCCTTGGCTGCTTCATGCACCATCTCTCTCTGTCCCACCATTCGTTTTCTTTTAAATCTCTGGAACTCCTTCCTTCTTAATATGTTCTCTCCATGTCGTTCTTGGTCATCTCCTTTTTTCTTTTATTCAACGGTAGATATTGTACAGCCTTCTTCGGCCAACGTTCTTCTCCCGTGCGCATTACCATATGAACTGTCGTTTTTTCTATCCGATCTATCAGTCTATTCATCTTTGCTCTTTGTCTGATTTCTTCATTATGTATATGATCTAATCTTGACACTCCACAGGATCGTCGCAAGCAATGCTGCTTTTAACCTATCTCTATCTTGAGTATTCATTCACTGTTATTAAAGAAGTAAATACTGTATCATTTTCAGCTGCGCAAATGCTTGAATGTAGGGGTTTTTTATCCGAACCAGTGAAATTGTACTTCTAGTTATGGTTCATATGATTTACCCATTTCTTTCATGGTCCTTTAATGTAATTTATAATTCTGTTGCAAATAACACATAATAGACAAGGCGAAATCGGCGCCATCGTTGGAAAAAATTTTCTAATTGAATTTTTTTTCATAACCTTCTCCAGGAGATGCCCCTGAAAGAGGATCAACATGTTGCCGGGCGGTAACCTGGTCCGAATTTGTTTAAACAAAGTCTAAAAATTGAAATTTTCGCCCCGGAACAAGTTTTTTTAGGTAAATTGGACTATTTTGAACAAAAAATGTCTCTTGTGAATTTTCTCTAAAATGCGCCGTTTTCGAGATATCGGCGATTTTAGGTGCGAGAAAACGCGAAAATGGCCACTTTCACCTCCCAATATCGGGTCAAAAATTAAAATTTTCAATGTTGCCAAGTGTCCAAATTAAAGTTTGAGATCTCCTCTACAAATTACCGTAGGAAATATTGCAATATCTTCATTTTTAAATATTGTTTTTTAACAGTTAACAAATTGCGTTCGAGCGCCCGCGGCTGCATCGAAACTGTATACATAGATATATACGCAACGCCCGTACGTAGGCGCACGGAACTGTATACGCACTGCGATCCTCTATAAAGCTTTGTTTCTTGATTTCTTATTAAAATTAATATATTTGAAAAGTATGTAAAAAATATTTATTTATTAAAGAATAATTGTTATATCAAATTTAATTATTATAACAAATGAATATAAATAAAAATTCAATATTCGATTAGGATGGTAGAAGAATTAAAACAATTTTATGAAATATAACTTATATATATTTAATAGAATTTTCGCAAATATTTAAATTACACCCACACATGAGTATACAACTTACGTTGTTGCTTTTGCAATTACATGCATTAGTTTTTACAATTTTTTGTACATTTACATTGCCTAATTAACGAATCTGCTATCGAATTTTTTAACATGAATTTGGGTAACAATTCACCTGTTTCTATAGTGTAACCAAATTCTGTTGCATCTAAATGTCGATACCGAGAATACAATGACATTTTCCATATGTACGTTTGTAGTGAAGCTCGTGAAATGTGCAATTTTAAAGCATCGGATGTACATGGAATTTTTTCCAAAATTAATACCCATCCCACAAGAACGTTCTAAAATTATTTGTCTAGCATTATCTGCTGTTTCTCCAGCTTTATTCAAAATTTTCAAATACAATTTTTCTAATGCATTGAATTCCATGGCATTTAATTGTAAGCCAGTACCAAGTGGGGTTAATGCATTTTGAGTATCTAAATCAAAGACTAAATCTAAAGCTTTATTTTTAGTACCTACTTTACTAGTAGTATCACAGCCTGTAAACGCATGTAAAGCAGGCAAAACTTGACAAACTTGACTAGTTAAATATTCAGCAGCTACATTACAAGACAATAATCTTGGCTTCTGACCAACTACTTTAAAATACAATCCTGTACAACCAATTAATTTGAAAAAGCTCCAATAATGAATTGCTAATATAAAAACGTCGGTATCAACGGAATGAATTATTATTTCAGAATTATAAGGTAACATATATCGAGCATGACAAAATATCCTTGTATCAGCCTCTAAGTAATTGTTTTCTAACTCAATAATTTCATGTATATTATTTCCCTGTATACAATAGCACTTTTCAATGTTATAGAATCCACCTGATATTATTAATTGTTGAGTGTGACTTAATGCAACGTAATTTACAGCATTATTAGATAAATATTGAACCAATTGAAACTTATTATTTGTATTCATCATTAAAGTTTTAATATTTTTTGGAATTTTTGTATCACAGTTTTGAATAAATATATTCGCGCCCACGTACGGGCGTTGCGTATATATCTATGTATACAGTTTCGATGCGGCCGCGGGCGCTCGAACGCAATTTGTTAACTGTTAAAAAACAATGTTTAAAAATAAAGATATTGCAATATTTCCTACGGTAATTTGTAGAAGAGATCTCAAACTTTAATTTGGACACTTGGCAACATTGAAAATTTTAATTTTTGACCCCAATATTGGGAGGTGAAAGTGGCCATTTTCGCGTTTTCTCGTACCTAAAATCGCCGATATCTCGAAAACGGCGCATTTTAGAGAAAATTCACAAGAGACATTTTTTGTTCAAAATGGTCCAATTTACTTGTTCCGGGGCGAAAATTTCAATTTTTGGACTTCGTTTAAAAAAAATTTGTTTAAACAAATTCGGACCAGGTTACCGCCCGGCAACATGTTGATCCTCTTTCAGGGGCATCTCCTGGAGAAGGTTATGAAAAAAAATTCAATTAGAAAATTTTTTCCAACGATGGCGCCGATTTCGCCTTGTCTATAATAATTTGGTTGTTTTTAGCGAAGTGAAACACGAGAGAACAAGCAGCGACACATTTTTTGAAGGCTTTAATTTACTAACATCTGAAACGTTGGACATAAAGGATGAAGAAACGTAAGTGTATTAAGAGTTACAAAGAGTTGGCATATAGTTAAAAGGAGATATTGGAAACAAAGTTCAAGTTAATTCATTTACATTTTAGAAATCTAATAAAAAACTTAGTTTTGATTTTGTAGTGGACTAGAAGTTCAATTTTTAGTGTTCTGTACGGGACACTTATAAAATCACTTCGATGTCTGTCCGTTCATCTGTCTGTTACACCAAATTTTCTCCGAAACTATTTGATATAGAAAGTTAAAATTTGGTACTAATGTAGAAATTGATGCCCTCACCAGAACCATGTAGTTTCAAAAGTTAAATTTTCACTTAAGGGGTTAGTTTTGAGGAGTGAATTCAGAAGTGAAAATTTTTTTTTTTACCAAGTGGGGTGTCAAAGGAAAGTTTTGTAAGACACGAGTTTAAAAATATATATAATGTAATACTTGTGCCCTTTTCTTTGTATTATTTTAAAAAAAAATCGCGAAAAATTGCTGTCCTCTGCTTATCTCGAAAAGTACTGATCAGAAAATTTTGAAAAAATTCTGGAATATTCCCCACAGGGTGTAGATTGTTGATAGTTTGCTCCGTGTTGGTACCCAACAGCATTTCAATCGTATCCATCAAGCGACTAGCTGATCTTCCGCGTCCCCTCCTTCCATTTGGTTTACCCTGCACCACAAGTTTACCTGTAATAGTTTATCTGATATATATACGAGGCTGGTTTGAAAAGTCCGTGCAAAAATAAAAACTACTTATGTGTTTGGGGTAAACCTTTTTTATTTTTCGACATAGTCTCGTTTTAGGCTTATATACTTCGTCCAACGATGTTCTAGTTTGTTGATCCCTTCCGAATAATAGGATTTGTCCAAGTCTGCAAAATATCCATTAGTGTCTGCAATCACCTCCTCGTTTGAATAAAATCTTTGTCCCGCCAGCCATTTCTTCAAATTGGGGAACAAATAGTAGTCCGAGGGAGCCAAGTCTGGAGAATAGGGGGGTTGTGAAACGAGTTGGAATCCTATTTCCATTAATTTTGCGACCACAACTGCTGAGGTGTGTGCTGGTGCGTTGTCGTGATGGAAAAGGTCTTTCTTGTGGGCCAATCGCGGGCGTTTTTCTTGCAGCTCGGTTTTTCAAACGGTCCAATAACGTTGAATAATATTCACCTGTAATAGTTCTACCCTTTTCCAGATAGTCGATGAGGATTATCCCTTGCGAATCCCAAAAGACAGTCGCCATAACCTTTCCGGCCGAAGGAACGGTCTTCGCCTTTTTTGGTGCAGATTCCCCCTTGGTAACCCATTGTTTAGATTGTTGTTTGGTCTCAGGAGTATAGTAATGTATCCATGTTTCATCCACAGTGACGAAACGACGCTTAAAGTCTTCCGGATTCTTCTGGAACAGCTGCAAACCATCCTTGCAACACTTCACACGATTTCGTTTTTGGTCAAGCGTGAGCAATCGCGGCACCCATCATGCGGATAGCTTTCTCATGTCCAAATGTTTATGCAAAATATTATGTACCCGTTCAGTCGAGATGCCCACAGCACTAGCAGTCTCACGCACCTTAACTCTTCTGTCATCCATCACCATATCATGGATTTGATCAATGATTTCTGGAGTCGTAACCTCCACAGGCCGTCCAGAACGTTCAGCGTCACTTGTGCCCATATGGCCAGTCCGAAAATTTTGAAACCACTTATAAACTGTTCTAATCGAAGGTGCAGAGTCACCATAATGTTTATCAAGCTTCTCTTTAGTCTCCTGAGGCGTTTTGCCTTTCATAAAGTAATGTTTAATCACCACACGAAATTCTTTTTCGTCCATTTCTTGAAAATTACTCGACTTCCTTGATTCACACCAATACCAAACACAAAGAAATAGACCAATATGGCTGAAACTTGGTGTACGTTCATTCAAGAGATGCTACTAACTAAACATGACCTCGATACACGCCGGTGGTGCCATCTCTCGAACTTTGCACGGACTTTTCAAACCAGCCTCATATATATATATATGTGCAGTCGACACTGTTTATAGTGAAACTCTATATAGTGAAAAACTCTTTATAGTGCAATTTTTTCAAGACCTAGAATATCTTACATAACACATGGGCTGAAAAGTCCCGGGCCTAACAAAGAAAACACGGTTTTTTTTTTTGGTTCAAAATTAGCTTTATTTCATCAACGTAATCTCCATCAAGAGCAACGCAATCATTCCAGCGCCGCTCTAACATTTCAATACCACTTTTGTAGAACGATTTATCTTTTGCCTCAAAATAGGCCTCAGTTTCAGCGATAACCTCTTCATTCGTGCGAAATTTCTTACCGGCGAGCATTTTTTTTCAGGTCTGCGAACAGCCAGTAGTCGCTGGGAGCCAAATCTGGCGAATACGGTGGATGTGGGAGCAATTCGAAGTTCAATTCATGTAGTTTTGCCATTGTTTTGATTGACTTGTGACACGGTGCGTTGTCTTGATGAAACAAAATTTTTTTTCTTTGCCATATGCGGTCGTTTCTTTGCAATTTCGGCCTTCAAACGCTCCAATAACGCTATATAATATTCACTGTTGATGGTATTTCCTTTCTCAAGATAGTCGATGAATATTACACCACGCACATCCCAAAATACCGAGGCCATAACCTTTCCAGCCGATTGTTGTGCTTTCGGGCGCTTTGGACGAGGTTCACCAGTTGCTGTCCACTCAGATGACGATCGTTTTGATTCCGGAGTGAAGTGATGGATCCATGTTTCATCCATTGTCACATATCGACGCAAAAATTCCGGTTTGTTACGTTTAAAACATGGCCAAACACTGCTCAGAATCATCAACACGTTCTTGTTTTTGATCAACAGTGAGCAAACGCGGCACCCACTTTGAACAGAGCTTTCTCATAGTCAAATGCTCATGCAATATAAAGCCAACACGTTCTTTTGATATCTTTACGATGTCAGCTAACTCACGCAACTTCACTTTTCGATCATTCAAAACGATTTTATGGATTTTTTTGATGTTTTCTGGTGTTACCGCCTCATTTGGACGTCCACTGCGTTCTGCATCATCGGTGTCTCTACGACCACGTTTGAAGTCAGCAAACCAACGTTTTATTGTTGTTTCTGATGGAGCGGAGTCCCCATAACACTTTTCAAGCCATTGCTTCGCTTGAACGGTATTTTTTTCCATCAAGAAGCAGTGTAAAATTAAAACACGAAATTGTTTTTGATCCATTGTTTTGAAAATAACAAAAAAGTAGCGTCACTCTTAGCACAATAACTCACAAACTAATGAATAGAATATCATGAAATTTTAACAGCTGTCTTTTGAAGGTTAGTATTAACTGAAAAAAAGGTGACTGCAATAAAACTAGCGCCATCTATGTGTTAGGCCCGGGACTTTTCAGCCCATGTGTTACATAGCAATATATACGGATTTTTTCTTTATATAGTGAAAAACTCTCTATAGTGAAATTTCCGTCAACATTTTAGGTCTTTCACTATATAGAGTGTCGACTGTATATAAAAAAAAAATTTGAAAGTAAAGATCGGAAAAAAACTTTGTTGAAAACAAATTTGGGATGTGTTTTGTGAAGCCATTGTTCATTGTATAACTCCGTAACAAAAATGTTTATTAAAAAAGCAATCAACGTACGGAACAATAATTGCGTAAGTCCAACTTGCCCTTGACCTTGATTTTATTTTTTATATACCAGGTGTACAAATATGACATGCGGATTTCAGACAACAGATGGTGGACCATTGCAGTTTGTGCTATAAAGATTTGACACTGCGCCATTTTGTCGCGTCACCAACAGGTGTCAGACGCGCACGAGTGATAAATTGGAAAAGTGTGTGCATAGTGTGGTGTTGTGTTCAATATGTCGAAATTTATACCGAACAAAGAGCATTCGCGGACAGCATTAATTTTTTGTTTTCATTTGAAGAAAATTGCTGTTGAATCATACCGATTACTTCGAGAAGCTTATGGTGAACATGCTCCATCGCAAGATACGTGTGAACGATGGTTTCGGCGTTTCAAAAGTGGTGACTTCGATGTTGCAGACAAGGAACGTGGAAAACCGCCAAAAAAATACGAAGATGTGGAATTGCAAGCATTGTTGGACGAAGATGATTCGCAAACACAAAAACAACTCTCCGGAGCAATTGGGCGTTAGTCAACAAGCTGTTTCCAATCGGCTACGAGAGATGGAAAAGATTCAGAAGACTGGTAGATGGGTACGACATGAGTTGAACGACAGGCAAATGGAAAAGCGCAAAAACACGTGTGACATTTTGCTCGCTCGGTACAAAAGGAAGTTGTTTTTGCATCGTATCGTACAGGGGATGAAAAGTGGATTTATTTTGAGATTCTCAAGCGCAAAAAATCATGGGTAGATCCAGGCGCACCATCCACATCGACCGCAAGACCAAATCGCTTTGGCAAAAAGACGATGCTCTGTGTTTGGTGGGACCAGAGGGACGTGGTCTATTATGAGCTGTTAAAACCTGGGGAATCGGTTAATACTAAACGTTACCAACAACAATTGACCGATTTGAACTGTTCGCTGCTTGAAAAAAGGCCAGGATACCTAAAGAGGCAACACAAAGTCATTTTTCTTCATGACAATGCTCCACCGCATACGGCAAAACCAGTTCGCGACACGTTGGAAGCACTCAGCTGGGAAGTTCTACCCCATGCGGCTTACTCACCAGACTTGGCGCCTTCCGATTACTACTTGTTTGCACCGATGGGTCACGCACTTGCTGAGCAGCGCTTTGGTTCGTACGAAGATGTGAAAAAAATGGCTCGATGAATGGTTCGCAGCAAAAGGGGAAGATTTTTACTGGCGTGGTATTCACAAATTGCCCGAAAGATGGGAAAAATGTATAACAAGCGATTGAGCATACTTTGAATAAAGCACTTTTTTTATTATTTTTCCGAATTTAACATGTTTTTTTTAGAAAAAAAATCCGCATTTCATACTTGTACACCTGGTAGTTATACGAACATCGTCTTATTTTAAACTTTCTTTTTTTGAGAGTTGATTGATTGGTCCGTTACTTTGTGGCAGTACATTTTAACAATAAAACTACTTAATTACTTTGTTAACTGTCACTAAATATATTTGTAAAGATTTTAAAATTGCGTTATCGCGATTTCGTAGTACAACTACATTGTCAAACGCTTAACTAAGACTGAAACAGATTTTTGGTATTTTATGTTTTTATGATGAACAGATGTGGCTCTGTTATATGTTAAAACAGTTGAAATAAAACAGAATTTGCTACGTCTAATTGACTATTCAGTAAATTTATATTATGGTCCTTTGAATGTCTGTAAATTTCTATGGATTCTAAGAAGTTGAGTTTTGACCCTTTAGGTGCCATATGGAGTATTTGTAAACAATTGATGTTGGGAAAAGTATGGTCTGTTTCTAAGAAATGTTTAGCAAAGTGTGATTTTTCATATTTTAACCTATAAGAGGCATTGTGTTCTGCGAATCTTGTTTTGAAATTCCGTCCCGTTTGGCCTACGTAACAGCTATTGCACTCTTGACAATTAAGTTTATAAACTCATGATTTATTGTATTTATTAGTTTTATCTTTGGCATTAAAAAATATATTGGATAATTTTTTGAGCGGGTTTTAATGCTATTCTTGTTTTTTTTTCGGTCGTGAGAACTTGGAATATTTTATCCGAGATGGGACCAAAATATGTCAGAGGTATGAATGTTTACTTTTCTCGGTTTTCTTTTACGGGGTACATTAAGCTGAAAGTGATTTGTTTTCGTTTACGGCTTATTAAGGTATTAATTATTTTAGGTTGGAAGCCGTTATTGAGTGCTATATTTTTGATTGTGTCCAGTTCTTTTTTTAATTATTTTTACTAAGAGGGATATTGAAGGCTCTATGGATCATAGATCTATAGGCTGCCAGTTTATGGGAGTTTGGGTGTATTGAGTCAGCTGGGATGGTGACATCGGAAAAGGTTGGATTGCGGAAGATATCGAATTCTACTCTATTTCTTTTTCTCAAAATTGTAACATCTAAGAAATTTATTTTATTATCTGTTTCCTTTTCAAGTGTGAATTTTATGTTGGGGTGTAAATTATTTAGGTGATTTAAAGTGGAATTTAGTTCAATGTCATTTCCAAGGAAACATACTAAGATGTCGTCCACATATCCAAACCAAAAGAGAATATTTTTCGCGTGTTGAGTTTTTAGAAAACTGTTTTCTAATTCTGACATAAAAACTTCGGCTAGCAAAGGACTAAGTGGAGACCCCATGGCAAGACCATCTCTTTGTTTGAAAAATTGATTATTGAACTGAAAATAATTTCCGGTTATACAAAATTCGAACAGTTTCAATATATCTTGTTGTATTACTATACTGACGTTTTTTTTGTAACATAGTTTTTGTAATTTTTAAACAATCTTTATTTGGGATATTGGAGAACATATTTGTTACATCGAATGAAACTAGCAGGGCGTTATTTGGGATGTAAAAAATATGTTCTCCAATATTCCAAATAAAGAAACGAAGAACGAAAACAAATAACTTTCAGCTTAATCTACCCCGTAAAAGAATACCGAGAAAAGAAAACATTCATACCTCTGACATATTTTGGTCCCATCTCGGATAAAATATCCCAAATTCTCACGACCGAAAAAACAAGAATAGCTTTAAAAAAACCCGCTCAAAAATTATCCAATATATTTTTTAATGTCAAAGATAAAACTAATAAATACAATAAATCAGGAGTTTATAAACTTAATTGTCAAGAGTGCAATAGCTGTTACGTAGGCCAAACGGGACGGAATTTCAAAACAAGATTCGCAGAACACAATGCCTCTTATAGGTTAAAAAATGAAAAATCACACTTTGCTAAACATTTCTTAGAAACAGACCATACTTTTCCCAACATCAATTGTTTACAAATACTCCATATGGCACCTAAAGCGTCAAAACTCAACTTCTTAGAATCCATAGAAATTTACAGACATTCAAAGGACCATAATATAAATTTACTGAATAGTCAATTAGACGTAGCAAATTCTGTTTTATTTCAACTGTTTTAACATATAATAGACCCACATCTGTTCGTCATAAAAACATAAAATACCAAAAATCTGTTTCAGTCTTAGTTAAGCGTTTGACAATGTAGTTGTACTACGAAATCGCGATAACGCAATTGTAAAATCTTTACAAATATATTTAGTGACAGTTAACAAAGTAATTAAGTAGTTTTTTCTTTTTGACTTCTTTTTAGTGCACCTTTAGGTAACTTCATCCGAGAAAATCAGGGAAGTTCTACATTCCCCGAAGATGATGATGATGATGATGATGAAATAATATGGGAAGAGACGATTACAAATCATCTCTCTGATGATACGAAATCGATACAAGATTTTAGATTTGATCAGTCAACTACAAATTGTTTTGTGCATAAACATCCTGAAGATGACAAGTTTAAATATGCTCATTGTAATTATCAAAGAAAACAGGAAATCAATTTAAATCCACATATGCTAGTACATAAAAATTCCGGTGAAGTTAAAAGGTTTAAATGCCCTTATTGTCATTTTCAAACAAAATATAAAAAGAGTATCAATCAACATCAGTTATTACATCAAAATTCCAACGAAATTGAAATGTTTAAATGTGTCCATTGTAATTATGAGTCAAAACATAAGAGTAGTTTAAATAAACATCTATTAGTACATAAAAACTCCAATGAAATCAAAATGTTTAAATGTGAGCAATGTAATTATCAAGCAAAACATAAAGGTAGTTTAAATCGACATCTATTGGTACACAATAATTCCAGTGAAATCAAATTGTTTAAATGTGAGCATTGCGATTATCAATCAAAATATAAAAGTTGTTTAAGTCAACATCTATTACTACATAAAAGTTCCAATGAAATTAAATTGTTTAAATGTGTGCATTGCGATTATCAGTCAAAATATAAAAGTTGTTTAAATCGACATCTATTAATACATAAAAATTCCAGTGAAATTAAAATGTTTAAATGCACTTATTGTCCTTTTCAAACAAAACATGAAAAGAGTATAAAGAGACATCAATTAGTACATAAAGATTCTAATGAAATTGAAATGTTTAAATGCACTTATTGTTACTTTCAAACAAAACATAAGAATTGTTTAAATAAACATCTATTAGCACATAAAAATTCCAGTGAAACTGAAATATTTAAATGCTTTTATTGTTATTATCAAACAAAACATAAGAACAGTTTAAAGCTACATCTATTAGTACATAAAAATTTCAGTGAAGTTAACATATTTAAGTGCACTCATTGTTGTTTCCAAACAAAACATAAGAAAAGTTTAAATCGACATCTATTAGTACATAGTACATAAAGTGCTCTGGAATGTTTAAGGAGGTTGAGGTGGGATAGTTCCAACCAAAAGTTTTTGAATGTTGTCATTTAGAAATGTTTTGTATTAAATAATTAAAATTTTTTATAAGACTAATGCTGGTTATTATTAGAGACCGGATTATACAGTCCCTGGCCAAATTATTAGACGCACTGCAAGATTTCTTGTAGAATATTAATTACCGAGTGATATTGTACCGTTTTATTATTTTCAATTGATTTGTTTTTTTATTTTTATATTATCCAATCAATTACCTATTTATTTGACTTAAATAAAACAGCATTAATTTAGAAAAGCATAAGTTTATTAAGTTTTAAAGAAAAGTGAAATTAATGTTAGTAAAAGTCAATATTTAGTTGAGCCACCTTTAGCCGCTATCAAAGCTTTAATTCTGCGCGGCATGCTATCAATCCAAGATTGTACTGTCTCCTGCATTTGAGGATGATGATTCCACACATGCATAATCTTTTCTAGGAGCTGGGTTTTGTTGGTAATCACATCTTTAGCCACTTCTCTTTTCATCAGCTCCCACACATTTTCAATGGGGTTCATATCAGGGCTATTACCCGGCCAATCCAACAGACGGATATTTTTTTCTGCCAAAAAAGCTTTAACAGACCGAGCAGTGTGGCAGGGAGCTCCATCTTGCATGAAAGTGAATGGTTCCCCATTTGGAAACCATTCTCTGAGCTGCGGAATCAACCGATTTTTGTAATACTTCTTTGTACTGATTTTGCCTCATTATTCCTTTGACGACGTACAGACGTCCAGTGCCCTTGCCGCTGATGACTGACCAAATCATCACTTTGGTGGGATGTTTAAAACCGTCGGGACGACACAATCAGGATGAAACTTTTCTCCATGACGACGACGCACATACTGAGCTTTATTCTGCAAAATTTCGAATGTGCTTTCGTCACTGAAGCAGACCTGTCAAAAATAGGAAAAATATATAAACTTCCATGTTTATTTGCTTTATTTAACTGAAAATGATAATAATGTATCAATTATTGATTAAATTGCTGTATCTTACCGATCTCCAGAAGTCCACATCTTTGTCTTGCCATTGTTTGGCCCACTTCAGGCGCTTTGCTTTCATTGCAGCTGTTAACTTGGGCTTCCTGGCGGGGCGACAGGCCTTAAAATCTAATTCTTTCAATTTTTCTTTCGAACAGTGCGCTCAGAAGCATTTACGCTAGCATCCTGGAGTTGTGATTTTATTACCTTTGTGGTAGCAAATCTGTTTTCTACACAAATTTTCTTCAAACATCTCTCTGACCGTGGAGTGAAAATTGGTTTTCTACCGCATCTTTTCTTTCTTTTCGGGCTTAATTCCTTCCCTGACTCAATTTTCTTTTTTATGCGTCGTACACTAGCTTCAGAAACCTCCAATCTTCGTGATATTTCTCGGTTTGTAAATGTTTTCGCAATCACAAGGGCCTTCACTTCAGCTTTTTTACGTGGTGAAAGATCGCCTTTTCTACCCATAATGAAAATAGTCCAATTACTTTTTTAAAACACTGCGTACAAAATAAACTAATAACTGAGTAGTATAAAACTGTTAAACAAACAATCACAGTCCATAAAGCCACAGAAACACATCCGTACCTGACTCGATTCCGATCGCGACTGATACAGGTTTGTACTTATTACGTTCATGTATCACTTTGTCAACACAGTGTTGCCATATGTTAAAAATAAATACAAATATGTAGTCTACAACAATTCTTTTAAATAAAAAATCAATAATATTGTAGTTTAAATATACCATTATTGCATAAAAACTCTTAAGAAACATAAAATTACTAAAAAAAAATACAGTGCGTCTAATAATTTGGCCAGGGACTGTATGCGACATAAAAATCTTGAAATATGCATGAAAAATGCTTAAAATATGCATGAAAAGGGTTAAAATATGCAATATTAAATAGTAATAAAAGTAGTAATTTTTAGTTTTTTATTTCAAAATCAGCATAAAATTAATAAGTTTTCGAAGATGTTTAAATTTAATTAACATTTGTATTCTTGTACACGTAAACAATAAGGTATTGTTCCAAATGTTGGGTAGTAAGATTGTGTCTTCGATCACTTAAAATATTTTTTATAAGTGGAAAAAGACCGTTCCATATCCACTGAGGTAACTGGGCAGTATTTGAATTTTGGTGCTATGTTAGCACTTATTGTTTCTGGCAAAAGTTCACCCGTCCCCATTAATAAAACTATCAATTTGACACAAAGGTTCAAAGCCTGGGTTATTGCACAAAATGTTTTCAAACTTTTCTTTAACTCTACGCGTGAATACATCTGGCAATGTGGAGTTTATTTGACGGATTTTATTCATTAACTGAATTGATTCGTTCAACGCCAAACCTCGAGTTTCAAGCTTTTTAATACCCGCAGGTATGTGGGAAAAGTGAGTGCTAATCAAAGCTATGTTTTTTTTAATATCAGAATCGTTAAATGGTTCCTTGAATTGACGAACTGCCATAGCCTCTGCACTATCGAAGTCATTTACTACACCTTTGATGGCCTTGTTTATTGTAAGTAATTGTGTACAGCTTCAATCCATGTTCCCCATCGAGTTACCACTGGTTCGAGAGGTAAAGGCACATTTGGCAGTTTTTCCTTATAGGCGTTATTGCGAGCAGGTGCCTTAAGAAACACTTTCTTTGCTGATGAAATCAGTTTATTTACATTTCCAAACGTGGGTCGTACTTCTTCAGCGAGTCGATGCACTCCGTGAGCAAAGCACGTCACATAAATTAAATTTGGATAAAATACTTGGAAGACTTTGACTGCCTTGATCATATAGGGAGCAGCATCTGAGAGAAATATAAACACTCTTTCATCTGTAGAAGATTCAGGAAATATTTTTTTAATACCCTCATTCACAAATCTAGCGATCGTAGAATGATTTGTCTTGTCAAGTTCTTTGCAGGCCACCAAATAGGAAGAAGAAGGCTCTAATCTTAATGCACCACAATTAAATTCGCAATATAGCGACCACAATTGTCGGTAGTTGCATCAGCTGAAATTCAAATAATGTCATCCTTAAGTTCATTACGTATTTCTTCCAGAACATGTTGGTAAATTGTTGGTATGTAATTTTTACGCAGTGTTGATTAGTCTGGTATTTTTTGATTCGAGCAATATTAGTACTAGTAATACCGAGAAATATTGTAAATATAGGGAAAATTGCATCATTACTAGATTTTGGGTAAAATATGCAATAATCGGTGAGAATGGTCTAAATATGCAAATGCATATGAAAATATCCAAATGCATATAATCCCGTCTCTAGTTATTATTATGATAATAAATTCATTATCGAAAATTTTTAAGTCTTGTATATTGTTTATTTAATTTTATTAAATAATTTAACATGAATGGATTAACTTTCGGATGTTTTGTACAAACTTATAGGAAAAAATATGGAAAATAAAAATTAATTATATTTTACAATTTTTAAAAAATTATCAAAGCAAATACAATAACACATGGGCTGAAAAGTCCCGGGCCTAACAAAGAAAACACGGTTTTTTTGGTTCAAAATTAGCTTTATTCATCAACGTAATCTCCATCAAGAGCAACGCAATCATTCCAGCGCCGCTTTAACATTTCAATACCACTTTTGTAGAACGATTTATCTTTTGCCTCAAAATAGGCCTCAGTTTCAGCGATAACCTCTTCATTCGTGCGAAATTTCTTACCGGCGAGCATTTTTTTCAGGTCTGCGAACAGCCAGTAGTCGCTGGGGGGCAAATCTGGCGAATACGGTGGATGTGGGAGCAATTCGAAGTTCAATTCATGTAGTTTTGCCATTGTTTTGATTGACTTGTGACACGGTGCGTTGTCTTGATGAAACAAAATTTTTTTCTTTGCCATATGCGGTCGTTTCTTTGCAATTTCGGCCTTCAAACGCTCCAATAACGCTATATAATATTCACTGTTGATGGTATTTCCTTTCTCAAGATAGTCGATGAATATTACACCACGCACATCCCAAAATACCGAGGCCATAACCTTTCCAGCCGATTGTTGTGCTTTCGGGCGCTTTGGACGAGGTTCACCAGTTGCTGTCCACTCAGATGACGATCGTTTTGATTCCGGAGTGAAGTGATGGATCCATGTTTCATCCATTGTCACATATCGACGCAAAAATTCCGGTTTGTTACGTTTAAACATGGTCAAACACTGCTCAGAATCATCAACACGTTCTTGTTTTTGATCAACAGTGAGCAAACGCGGCACCCACTTTGAACAGAGCTTTCTCATAGTCAAATGCTCATGCAATATAAAGCCAACACGTTCTTTTAATATCTTTACGATGTCAGCTAACTCACGCAACTTCACTTTTCGATCATTCAAAACGATTTTATGGATTTTTTTTTTCTTTTCTGGTGTTACCGCCTCATTTGGACGTCCACTGCGTTCTGCATCATCGGTGTCTCTACGACCACGTTTGAAGTCAGCAAACCAACGTTTTATTGTTGTTTCTGATGGAGCGGAGTCCCCATAACACTTTTCAAGTCATTGCTTCGCTTGAACGGTATTTTTTCCCCATCAAGAAGCAGTGTAAAATTAAAACACGAAATTGTTTTTGATCCATTGTTTTGAAAATAACAAAAGTAGCGTCACTCTTAGCACAATAACTCACAAACTAATGAATAGAATATCATGAAATTGTAACAGCTGTCTTTTGAAGGTTAGTATTAACTGAAAAAAAGGTGACTGCAATAAAACTAGCGCCATCTATGTGTTAGGCCCGGGACTTTTCAGCCCATGTGTTAGGTGCTCGGTTATGTAAACACCCTTTTGTATGAACTATCCACTATAGTGAACAGTGGAAATTTAATATTGGAGGTTCTATAGAATGAACAGAAGCAATCTCGATTAAATGAACAATTTTCGGTGCTTCCCCAGTGCTAATAGGGGATTCTCTTAGAAAATATTATTGTTATTTGAATGTATTTAGGTTAGATTAGTATTGCCGGGCGATTATCGTGCTATCTTTGCTGTGCGCTCTGTTCATTTGATATTAAATATTTAGTGACTTTAGTACTTCCAATTGGAAAATATGAGACGAAAAGTGTTAACACTATCAGAAAAAAGTGACATCATAAAGAATTTGGAAAATGGAGTGAGTGTTACACACCTTGCATAAAAGTATGATATAGCCAAATCTACTGTTTGTGCAATTAAAAAAATAAAGCGAATATTCTAAGCGTAACAAGAAAATGCGTTGGTACTATTAAAAGAAAAACGTTAAAGTCAGGAGAAAGCCCAAGGATGGAGAAAAAAATTGTATGAATGGTTTTATAAACAAAGGTTAAGGAATCTTCCAGTGACTAGAGCCCCCCCCCCCCCCCCCCCCCCCCCCCCCCCCCCCCCCCCCACCCCCCACCCCCCCCCCCCCCCCCCCCACCCCCCCCCCCCCTGAATTTATAAAGCTTAAAGCAAAATCCTTAAATGAAATTCTAAAGGAAACACCAACATTTTCTGCAAGCTATGGTTAGTTGGAAAATTTTAAACGCAGATATCTGGTGAAAAATTATCTACAAAACCCTAAGCTAGTAGACCATTTAAACAAGATTTTTGTTCAGTCATATGTAAACTCAATTTAACAAATGATCAAATTTATAACGCAGATGAAACTGGCTTGTTTTGGAGATTGCTACCTGAGAAAACATTGGTAATGAATGATGAAAAAACCGCTCCAAGAAGGAAAGCTGAAAAAGCACGACTTACTTTTCTCGCTTGCAGAAATGCGTCTGGAGAACATAAAGTTAGACCTCCCATATCAGGCAAAGCAAAAAACCCTAGGTGCTTTAAGAACTTTACTCTTCCTCTGGATTACGATTATTCAAAAAATGCTTGGATCATTGTGGACATTTTTAAAAATTGGTTTTATAGATACTTTGTTCCTCAGGTAAGTCAGCGAATATGCAATATGAAAATGTTCGAATTAACTAAATTCGCGTATATAAATTTTCAGATGAAAACATTTTTAAAACAAAAAGGTTTACCCGAAACTGCCATTCAGTTATTGGATCATGCCACAAGCCATCCGCCTGCAAAAGATTACAAACCGATAATGGAAAAATCTTTGTTATTTACATGCCACTAAATGTAACACCCTTGATTCAGCCAATGGATCAAAATGTTCTTCGAATCACAAAACTTTACTACAGGTCAAGCTTGTTGTCATCAATTTTATCTTCAGAATCTGAAAATCTCTCAAAACTTTTAAAAGCGTTTAACAATAAAAGATGCTGTAATAAACCTATCATTAGCATGGAGTAAGCTAGAGGTTGACACGATAAAAAAATGTTGGAAAAATATTTTGGATTTCACTGAAAAGAGTAATGATGACTCTGATCCGGAAGAAAACATTCCATTCGGCATTTTGAAAGAAAAATACAAAAATAAAATGGAGGAATCCCTCAAAGAAGTTCAGAATTTGTTGACAGAAGTAAACAGCGAAGTAATTTTGTTAATTGCATAAATCTGTTTAACATTTATGTATTTAATAAATAAATATTTTTCTGGTTGAATATTCAAGAGAGGATATTGTGAAGTGGAATAACGATGATTTAGATGAGCAAAATGATGAAGACGAAGATAATTTAATCAATGACGACTCTGACTATGAAAATGAAAGTAATGAAAAGTTGGAAATTAATTCGTCGGAAGCTTTGGACGCATTTAATAAGGCAATTATTTGGAGTGAAAAAAATATTTTTTAATACTAATGATTTATTGGTATTGCGAAAATGCCGGAATAAGGCTTTGCAGAAAAGTTTGACTGCAAAAAAAAATTCGAAAACAAGTCACACAATATTTCCCTAAAATGTAACTGTTTTTAAATTAAAATATCTTTTTGATTATATGAACAATTTGATTTTATGAAAACCCCTGGTATCTATTGGTTCACATAATCGAGCATCTGCTGTAATATGAAAAAAAATAAAAGAATATTTTAATAGTTGTCAATGATATTGCCGGTCATATACTGAGCTCTGATTTCCTTGTATTCGCCGATGATCTTAAAGTGTTCTGAATGTGCAGGACGTCCGGGACTTGCAGGCGGACTTGGATAGACTTGTAAATTGGGCTGAGACAAACAGTCTACAGCTTAATGCATCTAAATGTAAATCTGTTGCTTCTTTAGAGGACATAAGAACGTCAATAGTAATTATGTTATTAATGGAACAGTATTGGACAGTTTGGGTAAAGTGAAGGATCTAGGAGTAATATTTGATTATCGCCTCTCTTTCTGTGATCATTACGTATATATAATTAACAAGTCCAGTAAGATTTTGGGATTTATATATAGAAATCTCAGGGATTTATCATTGTCCTCATTAAGGGTCCTGTACCGCACTTTGGTGAGGTCTGTTCTGGAGTGTTCAGCGGTTGTCTGGTCGCCAATATTTGAAGTACATAGGTACAATTTCGAAAAAATTCAGAACAGGTTTCTACGACTGTGTACTTATAAGAGTGATATGGCAATAGCTGACCATGATTATACTATTATTAGGGGCCATATGAACTTGAATCTGTTAACTCATAGACGTTTGGTGAGTGATCAGTATTTTCTGTATAAGATAATTAACGGGTTGATAGATTGTACTACTTTATTGTCATTCGTAAAATTTAATATACCTCAAAAACATTTAAGGCAAACTGAATTGTTCTTTACTGGCTTCCACAGAACTAATTATGGTTATCATTCACCACTGCTGAGGGCTATGAGATTCAGGAACCAGTGCCAGGAGCTGAACATTTTTTCAGGTTCCCCCTCTTCCTTTAAAAGGGATATTCTGGCGTTGATTGCTTCACGGTAGGAGTGTAGGCCGTTCTTGTGTTTCATTCCTCATTTTCGGCCGTTCTGTTATTGATATGGTTATATTGTATGATATGTATTATAAATACATTGTAAAAAGGGGTGTACCCGTATATTCTCAAATAAATAGTTATTAAAGTAGGTAATTAATAAAAAATGATAATTAAAAATCGGAGAATTCCGGTGTTTAGAAGCGGCAACGCTGTAACGTAATTTACTGTTGGCTCTACTGATATGCTTGTAAAGGGTGTTTTTTATAGAGGTATAGAACTTTGAAATGGAATAAAACAAAGATGAATTTTTTAAATTGACATGAAATTTACTTTATTCGAAAGATAATCTTCTGGCATTATAATTTAAATATGACTTCTGGCATATGACCGCCACGGCTGGCTCGGACGTAGTCTAATCTGGAGGTCCAATTTTCGATGACTTTTTCCAACATTTGTGGCCGTATATCGGCAATAACGCGGCGAATGTTGTTCTCCAAGTGGTCAATCGTTTCGGGCTTATCGGCGTAGACTAGCGACTTCACATATCCCCACAGAAAATAGTCTCGCGGCGTTAAATCGCACGACCTTGGAGGCCAATTCACGGGTCCGAAACGTGAAACTATGCGGTTACCAAACGTTTCCTTCAATAAATCAATTGTGACACGAGCTGTGTGACATGTTGCGCCGTCTTGTTGAAACCATCATGGTTGTTCAATTGATGAACGAAAAAAGTCAGTAATCATGGCTCTATAGCGATCACCATTGACTGTAACGTTCTGACCAGCATCGTTTTTAAAGAAGTACGGACCAATGATTCCACCAGCCCATAAAGCACACCAAACAGCCAGTTTTTCTGGATGTAACGGTGTCTCAACATACACTTGAGGATTATCATCACTCCAAATACGGCAGTTTTGTTTATTGACGTATCCATTCAAACAAAAGTGAGCTTCATCGCTAAACAAAATTCGCTTATGAAAATCGGGATCAACGGCAATCTTGTTTTGAGCCCATTCACCGAATCTACGCCTTGCTAGGTGATCATGTGGCTTCAATTGTTGCACGAGTTGGATTTTGTAAGCACGCAAACCAAGATCTTTCCGCAAAATCTTCCATAAAGTGGATGGACACATATCCAATTCCTGTGCACGATGGCGGATAGACTGATTCGGGTCTTCCTCTACGCTACGCCTACAGCAGCAATGACTTCTTCTGTACGCACTATACGACGTCTCTGTGGATGCGTATTATCATTTAGAGTAAACGTGGTGCGAAAACGTTCCATAGTTAATCGAATTAATTGCTCTGATGGACGATTATGTTGACCGTAAAATGGACGTAGTGCGCGATACGTATTTCGAACGGAACCATGATTTCCAAAATAAATTTGCACAATTTGGAAGCGTTGTTCAGGCGTCAGTCGATTCATGTTGAAATGCCAAACCAAACTAAACATAAATCACTTGACAGCTGACAAAATGGCCGCCAGTTAAAAAAGTGTTGCTAACTTAAAGTTTTATACCTCTATAAAAGAACACCCTTTATATAGATATATTGAATTTTGTGGTTGTTCTGATGAGCGGGTGTAAACAAGTAAAAAAAATGGATAATAATAAAAAATCAACAAATATTGGTCAAAATGGTAAAAAAATTTATCTGGAAGCGAAAACGCGTTACTGAGGCTGTATACAATCAAAGATTAAACCAATAAAGTGTTGGTAAACGAAACAGAAAATCAAGTGTCCTAATCTCTGTGATATTGGTCGTCGAATTGTTAACATGCGATCACTTGGAGAAAACTTAAAATGTTCTTCATGTAATGAAACACTTTTATTATGTTATATTACTAATGAAAAACGCTGTGATCTAGGATCACTACTAACCATAAAATGTGATAAATGTATAACAGACAGTACACATATATCGAAGCACAATAAGGAACATTATAATGTTAACACTGAAGTGGAACTAGGTAACTGTAAGTTAAACTAGTAAATTAATTAAATAATTAAAACAAATGCTTTAAATTATTTATTTTTATTTTATTTATAAAAACTAATACCCATTGCAAATCTATTATTAGTTAAACGTATTATTATTTACTTGCACCGTATGTTTTAATTATATAAACTTGTATTATACAATTTAAAATATGTAAATTTCCCACCATTACTACTAAATGCAACGTTGCCGCTTTTTCAGAGATAAAAGTTAAATCATTCACAGGTACCTCCAATAATTGTTATTTTTCATGAAGTTAAAGCTTTCTAATTAAATTTGAAAAGTTTTTAAAATAATCCCATTGATGGCATTTTTTTTTCATTTGTTATAACGAAAAATGTGTTATTTTTATATCAAATTGACGTATTCTCCGTAAGGCTACCTATATGTATTGTTAATTTCGATTTTTATTTAAATAAGTTTCCTAAAGACCTTAAATTTTTCATAAAGAATTTCTAAACTAATTAATCTATTGAAATAAATCTATAGAAAATAGCTTTCATATTTTACCTTTAACGCCTCAACCTCCTTAAATGCAGTTATTGTAACTCTGGAACGGAATATAAACTTAGTTTTATGAATATATGACGATAAACCAAAATTTATTAACCATATTCAAGCCCTTAATGCCTAAGTGGCCTCTGGTGGCATGCGGTCCAAGTGGTTTCAATTGAACTGGGAAATGGCATAGCAAGAAATGTTTACTTTATGTTGGAGGAAGCCCATTTGAGTTATGGTACTCTGATTTGGCAATTTTGCAGCCAATATCAATTTGCTTATTTATTTTGCAAAAAAGAACAATTTACTATTTGTGTAAGACAAAGGTTAGAGATCATTGTAGACCATTATTTTTCCAACAAAAATTTCAACTCTAACTTGATTGCCAATACTGGAAACAAGTGGTTCAGGGATATTGGAGTGGTTCATCAATATAAAACAAGAAACTCTTATAATATACCTTTACCTATTCGAAAGCTAACACTAACTAAAAGTTCATTATCTTTTGAGAGCCTCAAGCAATAATAACTTTGGCAAAAATTTTATTTACACATGATTTGTACACCTTTGCACTATTTTTCTACATAGTTGTTTCGGTTATGACACTTTTCATATCAGTGGACAAGTCTTTTTTATTTTTGCGGGTTATCTTAACTATGTTAGCATCATTAGGAGCGATTAGTGAACCGAACAGTCGATCCTCGCTCCCGATGACGCAAACATGGTTAGACAGACACGTATCAAGTACAAAAATAAAGTGTTGTGCCAAAGATTCCACGGTCTCGACATAACTCTTAACAGTAATTGATTGTTGTTAAAGTTATTTGTAATAAAATGTTATAATTTCCATTTTAGTGTATTTTCTTAATACCTTATATACATGGGTAGAGTCCGATCAATGATGCACGTCATATACGTCTGAATATAGTGTAAACATCCGTCTATATTATTCTTGTCGACATGTTAAGTAGTAGTTGGAGTCAAAAGAGAGAAATGAAGGGAAGAACCAAAATAAGATAGAATAAATTGAGGGGATAGGATTATGACAGTGGTCAGATGCCCTTTATTGGGCGATCCAATGAATAAAAATAGTAATTAGGTTAATGCAGAGAATGCGATGTCCATTAATCAAAGCAGCAGTAGTTAGGTTCATAGTTTTTTCTAACCGAGTAAAAAACGAATAAATTTCTGAAAATTTTAATAAATTTTTTAAATATCGTTTAAGGTAATGACTTTTCCATTAAATATAAAATAACGTCTTAAAGCGAAAAAATATTTACCCGACAACTAAATAAACACTTAATACAGCTTGTATATTCTTATAAATTTAATATAAATACTTACAGATGAAAACTTAAAGGATTAGTAGGAGTTGAGTCCTTTTTGCATAGAATGCAAATTCTAAGCGTTTTGTAAATATTTTATCAAATCAATCCAAAAACTACTTAAATAAACAAACCAAAACGAAATATATCATCAAATGATCCTTTTTTACATCGCCGGCGCCGGAATTCAGCGCTCAAGCGCAGAGTAAGAGAAATTGACCGATATTATTTCCTTCTCTTTTTAACAACTCTACGCTTTCGCTTACAGCAGGCTATATATTTTCTATTCTCTATTCTAATATCTCTATGCTTGGCGGGAGAGTCGATCGTACTCATCAAGTTTATAAACTGGCCGGTTCGACCGATACTGCTAAGAAGACGACGACCAATGGTAGGGGAAAAATCAATTCCACATTAATTTTTGATCATATATATATATATATATATATATATATATATATATATATATATATATATATATATATATATATATATATATATATATATATATAGCTCAAATTGGATCATGACTGAACATTGTTCAATCCGGGGCTTTGTTCCCAAACATACCGTGGATTTGCTAGGTTTTAATCAGAAAAGAGTCGATAGCCAAATTTTGGTTTGTGTTTGGACTACTTTCATTGGAACTGTTCGATAACAAAAATGTAACTCTAATTTAAGGTTATATTTTTAAAATTAGCTTTTTCCAACTAGATGGAGATTGCAGAATGTCCCTTATTATTATGTTACACGCAAGGAGAGGCCTGTTCTTTATGTCCATTTTCTGGTATCATGCGATAAAAATATATGTCAAAACTACATTTTTTTTACTTTATTAAATTACCTCAGTCAGGTTTTTACGTTGTTTTGTGTCTTTTATTATGCAACGACCAAAAAGAGGAAAATTCCAAAGTTTATTACCATTAACTGAAATTCCGCTTTGTTGGTAATATTTCTATTCCTGTTTCTCTCGATTCTGGTGATGAAGAAAGACGATGTCAGATGACGTTTTCAATGTCATACATCTAGGAAGAGTTCACACCATAGACATAGAGGATGGACTGAGCATTAACTCATAAAATTGACCACTCTCTAGAAAGAGACAAAGCGATTGTACGGCCAATATCTGTCTCTTTTCTGTAGGCCTGTAATAAACAAGGCGTAGTACCCCGAGATGGAATTCAAGGCGAGAAAAGCCCCATACCCGATTTTAGTTCAAACAGAACACTTAGAAATATTATTTTCAAGAGAGCCATAGCTTTGCGGCATTTTAAAAAGAGACAGCCTCTGGCCGCACATTCGCTTTGTCTCTCTCACACTTTTGCGTTCATATTTACTTCATAGCGGGATACGGAATACGCAGTCCATCCTCTATGTCTATGGTTCACACCAATGTGAAATTACCTGAAGTTTGGAACTAACAAAGTTATTGAAATTGGTCTTCGTTGCTACATAGCAATTGAACCATTAATTTAAGAAAATATTGCAATTGGCAACGCCTAAACCTGCTGCTTTTATTTTTGGTTGCGTACGGTTTCCTAACCCATAATTTCCTACAATTATGCTGTACTACGTATTTGTACAAGAATTTTACATTTTTAGTTTTATTTTCAAAATATAAATGGAAAATATTTGTGGCGATAAAGTAATTTTACCAAAATCAACAGAAATGTCCACGGATATGGTCAGTTTAATGCTTGGAAACTTGCATGAATTTTCAAATAAGTAGGTTTTTTTTACAAGTTGTATAGAAGGTTTAATTCATGAGCTATGGCACAAATCACGACACTTAATTCTAAATAAATAAATATTTACAAAAAACATACTAATACAACACAGTAAAGATACTTGAAACAGTCAGTTGCCATAATAGGAAAAATTTTTATTTACAATCTCCATAGTTCTATAAAAAAAAGGCATAAAACTGTCGCTCTTAAATAAAACAGTGTCAAAGTGGCCATCTGTTGGATAGAATCACATGATAGTTTTTGAAATCATGTTTGAAATTTGAGTTTTTTCTAAAATATAACTAATTTTATATTGTATTGACCTACTGCCATGGTTGCATTAAACTCAATCAAAGTAAATTATAATATAAAGTATATAGGAGTTCAAATTTTCCCTCTTATTTTTCCTCAGAATTAAAAAATAATAATAATAATGAAAAACAAGCACACAAACAGTATTAATTAGGAGGCCATCAAAGAGATTTTCAAACATTTTCTGCTCTACGGTGGGAATGTAAAGGTTTAGCTGAAAGGGATTATAACAACTATATAGTCAACACAGAGAGAAGTCTTTTTGAAAATCCTAAACATTTTTGGTCATTTGTAAACAAGCTAAGAAACTCTCATGACCCACCCAACTGTTTGTTTTATAATCGGAAAAGTGCTGATAATGACCAGAATATAGCTGATTTGTTTGCTGAATTTTTTTCTAATGTTTACTCAAATAATAATGTTAAAATTCTGAACTTATCTACTGATGAGAAGCTTGATTTTTTAATTTGCGATGTTAGCCTAAGTGAAGTATTTGAAAAAATCTCTCATTTACCTAAGAAATTATCTTATGGCCCTGATAAGTTACCAGAGTTTCTAATAAGAAACCTTAAATATAGTATCACTCTTCGTTTATGTTTATTATTTAATAAGTCCCTAGCCGAGGGTGAGCTTCCAAAAGTATGGAAATCAAGTTACATTATAACCAGTGTTTAAATCTGGAGGGAGAGAGTATATAGAAAATTACAGGAGTATTTCAAGGCAGTCAGCCATCCCTAAGATGCTAACATCTTCTATCTAAATAGCCTTATCTGTGACCAATTGAGTTGGGCATGTAGGGGAATTCTTGATATGGCAACATGGGTTCATCAGAAGACGATCACCTACCACAAATCTAGTTTCCTATGAATTGGCCTTGTTAGAGGCCATTGAGTGTGGCTATCAGGTGGACTCTATATACACTGATCTCTCGAATGCCTTTGACAGGGTCAATCTTGAAATATTGTCAGCAAAACTTAAGTTTCTGGGCTTTGGTGAGAAATCTTTGAAGTGGTTTCGGAGTATGCTGATGGATCATGTGCAATTTGTAAAAATTAGTGATTGTGAATCTCAGTATGTAGGAGTAACTTCTGGGGTACTCCAATTGGACACTGTGCCCCACTTTTATTTAATTTATTTTTGCTTGATCTGATAATTGCTTATCAGACTGTGATTACCTCCTATATGCTGATGACTTGAAAATCTTTCATATAATTAAGTCCCAGGATGATGATATACTGCAAAAAAATCTGGACTTCTTTGTAAACTGGGCTAAATTAAATGACCTTTCTCTGAATATCAATAAATGTTACTCTATAACCTTTCCAAGACTTAGAAATATAAAAAACAATTCCTATACTATTGAGCATCATGAACTTCAATCTGTGAATTCAATAAAGGATTTGGGGGTTATCTATGACAATCATTCAGGGAACACTATAACCTTGTTGAGGGGAAAACTTCTGAAATGTTGGGTTTTATTATTCACACCTGTAGAGATGTCATTATGGGCAATTAAATTATTGTACTGCTCTCTTGTCAAAAGTTACCTAGAATATGCCTCTACAGTTTGGTCTCCATTCTACAACTGTCATGAAGTACAACTTGAGAGAATACAAAATAAATTTATAAAATACTGTTCATTTAAGTTAGGCATGCATAATGATCCAGCAGGAGTGGCAGCAATACTAAATATCCAATCTTGGAGTCCAGGAGAGATCGGAGGGATCTAAGTTTTATATACAAATTGATAAATGGTCTTATGGATTGCCCCTCACTTATTAACAGCATCAATTTGAAGATTCCTTCTAGGACTTTTAGAAAACATGAGCTCTTTCATAAACCTTACTTCCGTGCAAATTATAATATGCACTTTCCAATCTCGCGCACTCTAACTTATTTAAAATCGAATCCAGATATTGATTCTTTTGTGGGCTCACTCAGTAAATTCTTAAATCGGCTGTGATGACTGTTATTTTCCTATATGTGATTATTTATGATTGCCTTGTGATTTTTATCGAGAATTTATTGTGACTTTTTTTGTTGTTGTCCTGTTCATTTCATCTTTTAACTGAATTGTAAAATTTTATCGTAAAATAATGGGGTTTCCCATATATTGTTTAAATAAGTAAAAAAAATAAAATAAAACTTAAACTATCTTAATAGGTTCATTAAGTAGTCAATACAGTTATTTTCCTACAATTATAATTAAGTACAATATTTAGTTATGACTAAGTTTTATCTATTAATTATTTTCAGAAATAGAAAAACAGCTATATATGGGATGCTCCTACTTTAATGGTATATAACATAGTGTATCATTTTTAGAT
The DNA here is from genome assembly GCA_019049505.1 of Pachyrhynchus sulphureomaculatus. Lineage (NCBI taxonomy): Eukaryota > Metazoa > Arthropoda > Insecta > Coleoptera > Curculionidae > Pachyrhynchus > Pachyrhynchus sulphureomaculatus. The sequence goes on from CM032451.1 coordinate 117,169,225, forward strand.
GAACAAATGCATGGATGTAGTTTTTTGTTTTGTCACACCCAGTATAATTACACATTAAGTTTAGATTCACATGATTTACCTGTTTCTTTTTTGGTCTTTTAATGTAATTTGCCTGTCTATTGTAAATTACACATAACAAAGTGTTTATTTTTAGTGAAGTGAATCATGAAAGAACAAGCAGTGACATATTTTATGAGGAGTCTGATTTAATAAAATGTGAAATGCTGGACATAAAGGATGAAGATGACCAAGAAAGGTATATATATAAAGGGTTATAAAGATTTGATTTAGAGTTAAAAGAGATATTGGGAACACCTACTAATAGTAAACAAAAAAATTATATAAAAAATTATAGATACAGCCTTTATTAATGAAAAACTGCATATCACACTAAACATAACCACAGAAATTAACCTAAACCGAGGCAGAAACACACTCCTGACTAGATTATAAACTCCCTTAGTCTTGCCTTACAAACATTTACTATTGTAACACTCTTAATATTTGTCGGCAAAGCATTATAGGCTTAAATCCCTTATAAAAAAGGGAAATCATTGCAGATGAATGTTTCATTCTTACAACATGAAAAATCATTAATGCTTCTTGTAAAGTAGAAGTGTATTTCTCTTTATATTGCAACAAATTTATTAAAATAATCTGGAAGCATTCCCCTGCTCAGCTTAATTATAAATATCATTGCAAGATAGTATAATCTTTGTTCAACTGAAAACCACTCCAGAGTACTAAGCATTAGGTTTATTGGAGTGTATCAATTGCACCTCAAAATCATTCTCATGCCTTTGTTAAATAAATCTTGTAGTGATTGTATCAGTCCACTATTAAGGCGAAACAACAAGGTTGTGCAATAATCAGTGTGTGGTTGGTGGAGAGTCTTAACACCATTATTCTAGAAAACCAAGGCAAACTTTTTGCCACTCTAGAAAAGAAGAACAGCTTCCTTCTAATTTTTTTATGGATATATTCACAATGCCTTTTCATAGATAATATATTGTCCAACATAAAACCAAGATATTTTATTTGATTGACCCATTCTATATAGTCATTATCAATACGTAATTTATACAATGATCAATCAATATTATTAACTTTGTAATGGGTTCTTATTATCATTGCTTTAGTCATGCTGGCATTTAATTTAAGTTTATTAACAAAAAAAAACTGTTCAATTCCTTCAAACAACCGATTCATCTCCAAAACCAGATATCCCAAGTTGTCTCCACTACATAAAATTAAGGTGTCATCGACAAACAAATTAATGAACTTCAAACCCTCATTATAATTAATATTTAAATATATTACAATATATATCATACACAACTACCGGAATTGCAAAGTGGATTTAGACCAGCAGGAGGTACACAAGACCACATATTTACACTGAAACAGATTATCGAAAAGAGATCAAAACAAAATAAAAGCTTACACAGTGTGCCGAGAAATAAAGTGTGGAAAAGCCTAGAAAACAAGGGAATAAACAAAAAGACAATAAGAATCGTAAAGGGAATATATAGCAACAATGTGCAGTACGTAATAAAAAACAGCATGAAGTCGGAGGGATTTACAACACAGGAAGGTTTGAGGCAGGGAGGAAGCTTGAGCCCAACATTGTTCACTGTATATGTGGATGAAATAATCAAGAAATGCGAAATAAAAGTGAAAAGAATGACAATTGGATACTGGAAGCTTTTGCTGATGATATTGTGCTAGTGGCGGAAAATGAGAGACAATTACAGGAAAACCTCAATATTTGGAATAAAGCATTTACAGAAGAAGGTATGAAAATTAATATAGATAAAACAAAAGTAATGACAATGGAAAACCAACAAACACACATTTACATAGAAGGGAATAAAATACGAGTGGAACAATATAAGTATTTGGAAGTGATAATGGATGAAACTGGAAAACAAGACAAAGAAATTAATAAAAGAATCGAAAAAAGAATAAACTTTACTATGCAATAAATAATAAATTCATTAGGAAGAAAGAGGTGACGAAACAAACAAAAATAAAAGTGTTCAAAGCAATTTATAGGACAATCCTAACATATGGATGTGAATCATGGACCCTAACAGACAGGCAGAAAAACAAGATACAAACCGTCGAAATGAAATACCTGAGAACAGTACAAGGAGTTACATGGAAGGACAGAATAAGGAATACAGAAATAAGGAGAGGGCTGGGAGTACAAGCAATTATGGAATATATACAACAAAGACAGCTGGGATGGTGGGGACATATACAGAGAATGAAGGATGATAGATAGGTGAAACAAGTGTATGAAGCCCGAATACAGGGAAAACAGAAGTGAGGAAGACCTAGGCAGACCTGGAATAGGAGTATTGGAAGTATACTTAAGGAAAAGGGAAAATCTTGGAGAGAATAGTGAAAATGGCAAAGAATAGAGACAGATGGAAGAAGTTTATATGTGGAAATTGAGAGGGAAAAAAAGGAGAATATATAACTGCCCTATACCATATGGTAGAAGGGATATACAATTATATATATATATACAAACAATAGTGCCTCCAGTGCACTACCTTGCGGAACACCATACCCGTTCTCAATATTTGCAGAAAAGCTTCTGCCAACTTTATATTGCATTCTATTTGATAGATAATTTTTGAGCCAGTTTAAGGCTTTATTTTTAATACCATAATATTCCAAATTTTTCAGTAGTATCCCTCTGTCAATTGTTTCGAATGCTCTTTTTAAATCTGCTATCACGTATTAATTCTTATCAATTTGATCTTTCCATTTCGTAACTGTAAGTTAAATTGCTGTCTCACATGAATGCCTCTGATGAAATCAGGACTGATTGCCCAGGAAAAGCTTATTCAAATTAAAATATTCAATTAATTGTTCATAGGCAGCTTTCTCTAAAACTTTTTCTAGGCATGGTAGTGAGTTCACTGACCTAAAGTTAACGACATTATTACTACTTTGAACTTTTTCAATTGCTGTTAGACAACTGCTTTTCAAATTATCAGGAAAATTTCCACTTTGCAGTGAGGAGTTCACAAAATTTAAAACTTTATCTCCGATTGTTGTAAAGTCTTTTTTAAAAATTTTGAGTTTGAAACATTATGAGCATCATTACAGTACTTTAGGGAAAAAACTATTTGTTTTAACTGATGTATAGACATGGGCTTGAATTCATCAAGCCTGCTATTTATGACAGGTAAAAGTTCAGAAGACCATTCATATGGAACAATGATACTATTTGCTATGTTCTTAACACTATTAATAAAAATACATACAGCCAGCCTGACTTTGATTTAATGCAGTTATCCTTGTCTCCCTTGTACCAAAATTAATATTAGTGAAATGTTTATCCTCACCTTTTTCCTACAAGTTTTTTTAAACACTTCCGCATTTTTTACGATTATTTTTATTTCTATCGATATTACTTTCAAAATATTTACTCTTTTTGTTTTTTTTTAATAGATTACACAGGGCAACAAAAAAATATTTTTGTTTTGGTGCCTGGGATTTTAGAGCTGATTTTAACTATATTTGGGACGCTAAATCTATACATGCAATCCGTTTTTCTCTATCAGCTCTACTTTTACATCAACTTATCTACCAATGTGGTTTTTATTCAGTATATTCATTTATGAGAGTTCTAAAATTATTATATATTCATTAATGTAGGTACAATGGTTTTATTGTCAGTCTGTAATTGAGTAAATTCCAGGTAAATCTATAAATAGTGGAACCATTGCCTATCAGGTACCTGAACTGACCCTTTTAATCACCTAACTCGGGTAAGTCTCGTCAGTTTGTGCGTTCTTACTAATGAGAGTAGATCGAATTCGGCGTGTTATTTTATGTTAAGAAAAGAGTGTTTTTTTGTGTTATTGAACAGAATTAAAATGAGTTCAGGTTCCAGTTCAAGAAGAAGTTGTGTAAATCAACCTGATGTGTTTTGCTATATATGCGGAGAATACATGTTTCAACAAAACAGACAAACTATTACTGACTTTGTAAAGCGAGCGTATCTTGGATACTTTGGAGTTAAGCTTGGTGATCAGGACAAAACGTGGGCCCCGCATCTCGTATGTAAAACTTGTACAGAGTATTTACGGCAGTGGACTACCGGGAAAAGAAAATGTCTAAAATTCGGCGTACCAATGGTTTGGAGAGAACCAAAAAACCACTTCAATGATTGTTATTTCTGTTTAGTAAATACTAATGGAATCAATCGAAATAACCGCAGTAAGTGGACTTATCCCAATTTAGACTCGGCAATACGCCCTATCCCGCACTCAGATGAAATACCGATTCCAACATTTCATCAGCTACCACATATCTCTGATGACGAATATTTTCCCTCTGATCGCTCTTCTGATGCTAATAAAAGTTATGATGCTAATGAAACTAACAGTGACTATGAGGGGACGTCATCAGTTCCTCAACGCTTCAATCAAAATGAATTAAATGATCTCACCAGGGATCTCAATTTATCGAAAAAAGCTTCTGAAGTACTGGCTTCTAGGTTGAACGACAAAAATTTACTGGAACAAGGAACCAAAATTACCTTTTACCGTACAAGAGAAAAAGATCTGCTACCATTCTTTTCTCAAGAAGACAATCTTGTATTTTGTCACGAAATTAGGGGACTCATGAAAGAAATGGAACTTTCTGAATATATTCCAGATGATTGGCGCCTATTTATTGACAGTTCAAAGCGAAGTTTAAAATGTGTCCTTCTACATAATGGGAATAAATATGGTTCAATACCACTAGCTCACTCAACGAAACTGAAAAAAGAATATAATACCATAGCTTTGGTCTTGCAGAAGATAAAGTATTACGAACATCAATGGATGATTTGTGTAGACTTAAAAATGGTAAACTTTCTTCTTGGGCAGCAAAGTGGTTACACGAAATATCCGTGTTTCTTGTGCCTCTGGGATAGTAGGGACAAAACACACCACTGGGTTAGAAAAAATTGGCCTCAGAGAGAAAACATGGACGTTGGGGAAAAGAATGTCATTAACGACGCTTTGGTTGAAAGAGAAAAAATCATACTTCCTCCGTTACATGTAAAGTTGGGCTTAATGAAGCAATTTGTAAAGGCTCTTGATAAGAATGTGTCTTGTTTTGCATATATAGGGGTAAAAATGCAGTTGAGCACAGAAAAACTCAAAGCAGGGATATTTGACGGCCCACAAATAAGACAATTAATTAAGGATCCTGCCTTCATAAATTCAATGAATCAAGTTGAACGAGAAGCTTGGACATCATTTGTTTGCAGTTGTAGAAAATTTTCTAGGCAAACATAAAGCTCAAAACTATGTTGAAATGGTTAACAAGATGCTTAATAGTTTCAAATCCTTAGGGTGCAATATGAGTATTAAAATACACTATTTACACAGCCACTTAGACCGTTTTCCAGAAAATTTAGGAGACATGAGTGAGGAACAAGGTGAAAGATTTCACCAAGATATTAAAGTTATGGAGGACCGCTACCAAGGAAGATGGGACATGCACATGATGGCAGATTACTGCTGGAGTTTAAAAAGGGACTGTTTAATAAAACATTCAAGAATGTCGCGGAAAAGAAGCTTTCCAAGTGTTGAGTGACTATTTCATTTCTTCAATGTTTTTTTTTTGTTTGTAAGTACGACATAATATTGTATTTTGTATAACTAAAATAAAAATTTCGTATCTACTTTTGTTTACTACACTTACGGATTTGAGTTACAATAATGTAACTTATATTTCTCTAAAATTGTATATCTTAAAAATTTGATCTCCTAGGTACAAATGAATACGTTATTTGAATTCAGGACATCAAATTGATATAGAATCAGCTCAAAAAACCTCGACACCAAAACAGCTGTTCCCCTGTGTTATTATTTTAACTTTATAATCATTCCATAGTGATTCTCTATTTCTAGCATTAGAATAATTTTGATATAGTTTATACGCCCTATCTCTTTCGTTTGCCTTCTTTTTCACCTCCTTATCCTGCCAAGGAACATGGCAATACAGAGGCCAAAACTTCCCAGCCGTCCGGGCGCTTTGATCGCTTCGGGCGGCTTTCACCGGCTGCTGTCCACTCAGCTGACTGCCGATTTGATTCCGGTGTCTAGTGGTGGATCCATGTTTCATCCGTTGTTACATATGGCATGAAAAAATCCTTTTTATTGCACTTAAACAGGTCCAAACAGCGCTCGGAATCATCAACACGTTGTTGTTTTTGGTCCATTGCGAACAAACTCGGTACCAATTTCGAACAGAGCTTTCTCATGCCCAAATGTTCATGCAAAATGTGACCAACACGTTCTTTTGCTATCTTTAGGGTGTCAGCTATCTCACGCAATTTCACTTTACGGTCATCCAAAACAATTTTGTGGATTTTTTTTATGTTTTCCGGTGTAACCACCTCATTTGAGCGTTCAGAGCGTTCAGCTTCATTTGTATCTGTACGACTGCGTTTAAATTCAGCATACCAGTAAATGATGAGTGATTTTCCAGGGGCAGAATCCAGGTAACGCTTATCAAGCCATTGCTTTGCTTGAACGGTATTTTTTCCATCAAAAAACAGTATGTAATCAGCACACAAAATTCGATTTTTTCCATTGTTTTGAACATATCTAAAGTAGCGTCACTAAAACCACTGTAACTTATAAACTAATCATCATGAAATTTTGGTACTTCCTAAAAATCATATGGATTTTTTTTAAAAGGGCGACATCTCTGTGTCAGACCAAGAACTTTTCAACCTACGTGTTATAAACACCCTTCGTGGCGCGTTATCCACGTGTTGGAGCACTCACTACTCACCTGACCTTGCTCCATGTCACTTTTGTTTCGTTTTCCAAAGTGAAGAGGACGTTGAAAAGAACCCGTTTTAATTTCTGAAATAAACAAACAAAATGTACTGTACTGTTATCTTGGTAAAAGCAAATACTGCAGTGTTCCATCAGCTCTTAATTTATTATTACAGTGGCGAACAAAAGTATGGAAACATTTTCTTAATCAAAAATATAAAATACTATCCTTTAGAAATAAAAAAACTAGTTTTGTTGACAATTTCTTTATAGAATTTTATTATTGACTATAAAAACTTTGTTTACCTTTTCTGGTAGATAAGGTTTTTAAGAAACGCGTTTTGTCCTTATCGAATGCATTGAAATAATTTTATCATTCTGCTTTAAGAGTACGTTATTGCTAATACGAAGTAATTTAGTAGGTGTATTGGTGTCAGACGTGATTATTAGGCGTCGTCTGTTATCTGAAACTCTCCATGATAGGCGTGGTGTTAAAAAGCCACTCCTTACAAAGCGTCACAGAAAAGAGAGATTGAAATTTGCTAAGAAACATAAAGACTGGACTCAAAATCAGTGGTCTCTAGTAACCTTTAGTGACGATAGTTGGTTCAATCTCTTTTTGGAAGTGATTCTACTGGTTATGTAAGAAGACCAGTTGGTCTAAGATATGACCCAAAGTACCTTGTGCCTACTGTCAAACATGACGGTGAAAATATCATGGTATGCGGTTGTTTTCAACGGTCTGGTACGGGGCCATTGGCAAAGATAAATGGCAGATTGGATGCTCAAATGTATCTTGAGCTATTGGAAAATAATTTGATTCCTTATTAAGAAGATTTGCCACTCTCATGGATTTTTCAACAAGGCAATGAACCAAAACACACATCTCGCTTGGCCAAGAATTGGTTTTCTGAACAAAGGATTCCGCTGCGCTGGCCTTCACAATCACCTGATTTGAACCCGATAGAGAATCTTTGGCACTATCTGCATAAACAAATTATACCACCCGATTTTTGTGCTAGGTTTATTGACTCTATGGGCAGAATATGTCGAGCAGTGATTGACGCAAAAGGATATCCTACTAAATATTAAATATTTTCAACATCTTAGTCGTCTTAGTGGAATTTTTATTTTATAACAAAAATGTTTCCATACTTTTGTTTGTGCATAATTTTGTTACATTAAAAACTAAGCACATTTCTAATAAACAATAACTGTTTTAGCCTTCAAAATGTTTGTTGCATGTACACGATTAATAAATATATACCCACGGGTCGGGATGGATAATGATATTCTGCGATAGATTTCATTTATATAGCTTAGAAAAAAAGAAGAGAAATGCATAAATTAGCTTTTTTACATAAATTAATAAATAGTTCTGTTGTCTCTTCTTATATTTTGAAAGAAATTAACTTTGTAGTACCTAGAATATCTAACACATGGGCTGAAAAGTCCCGGGCCTAACACATAGATGGCGCTAGTTTTATTGCAGTCACCTTTTTTTCAGTTAATACTAACCTTCAAAAGACAGCTGTTAAAATTTCATGATATTCTATTCATTAGTTTGTGAGTTATTGTGCTAAGAGTGACGCTACTTTTGTTATTTTCAAAACAATGGATCAAAAACAATTTCGTGTTTTAATTTTACACTGCTTCTTGATGGGAAAAAATACCGTTCAAGCGAAGCAATGGCTTGAAAAGTGTTATGGGGACTCCGCTCCATCAGAAACAACAATAAAACGTTGGTTTGCTGACTTCAAACGTGGTCGTAGAGACACCGATGATGCAGAACGCAGTGGACGTCCAAATGAGGCGGTAACACCAGAAAACATCAAAAAAATCCATAAAATCGTTTTGAATGATCGAAAAGTGAAGTTGCGTGAGTTAGCTGACATCGTAAAGATATCAAAAGAACGTGTTGGCTTTATATTGCATGAGCATTTGACTATGAGAAAGCTCTGTTCAAAGTGGGTGCCGCGTTTGCTCACTGTTGATCAAAAACAAGAACGTGTTGATGATTCTGAGCAGTGTTTGGCCATGTTTAAACGTAACAAACCGGAATTTTTGCGTCGATATGTGACAATGGATGAAACATGGATCCATCACTTCACTCCGGAATCAAAACGATCGTCATCTGAGTGGACAGCAACTGGTGAACCTCGTCCAAAGCGCCCGAAAGCACAACAATCGGCTGGAAAGGTTATGGCCTCGGTATTTTGGGATGTGCGTGGTGTAATATTCATCGACTATCTTGAGAAAGGAAAATACCATCAACAGTGAATATTATATAGCGTTATTGGAGCGTTTGAAGGCCGAAATTGCAAAGAAACGATCGCATATGGCAAAGAAAAAAATTTTGTTTCATCAAGACAACGCACCGTGTCACAAGTCAATCAAAACAATGGCAAAACTACATGAATTGAACTTCGAATTGCTCCCACATCCACCGTATTCGCCAGATTTGGCTCCCAGCGACTACTGGCTGTTCGCAGACCTGAAAAAAATGCTCGCCGGTAAGAAATTTCGCACGAATGAAGAGGTTATCGCTGAAACTGAGGCCTATTTTGAGGCAAAAGATAAATCGTTCTACAAAAGTGGTATTGAAATGTTAGAGCGGCGCTGGAATGATTGCGTTGCTCTTGATGGAGATTACGTTGATGAATAAAGCTAATTTTGAACCAAAAAAAAAAACGTGTTTTCTTTGTTAGGCCCGGGACTTTTCAGCCCATGTGTTAGTAGATCCAGCGACTATTTTTGTCTATCTTCTGCTAATACCAATGTTGCGCTTTTATCACCTGTCCACAAATTGTTACAACCAACTTAATTTTTAAAAAAACTTTACTCCAGACTCAATGTAATTTAACGTAAATATGTATTTAGATGTATACATATAAAAAGTGATTTCCGTGATAAATGTAATTTCGATTTCAGAATTTAGAATTAATATGTGTTAATTTAAGTATATTTATCTAGACTGTAATATGTGTTAATTCAAGTATATTTATATAGACTGTTTATATATACGGCCCAGTAAATTATTTTGTTGTTGGGCTATGTTTAAATAAATAAATAAATATTGTAATTGTAAAAAGTTTAAATGTTAAGACTAGAGATGGGAATTTAAATGTTTCCATACTTTTGTTCGCCACTGTTTACGAACATCGTCTTATTTTAAACTTTCTTTTGTCTTATTTTTAGTGCATCTTCAGATTACTGTATCCGAGAAAATCAGGATGTTCTACATTCCCTGAAAATGATGATGATAAAATAATATGTGAAGAGACGATTACAAATCATCTCTCTGATGATACGAAATTGATACAAGATTGTATTTTTAGATCTGATCAGTCAACAACAAATTGTTTTGTGCATAAACATCCCGAAGATGACAAGTTTAAATATGCTCATTGTAATTATGAAACAAGACATGAAATCAATTTAAACCCACATATACTAGTACACGAAAATTCCAGTGAAATTGTAATGTTTAAATGCACTTATTGTCATTTTCAAACAAAACATAAAAAGAATATGAATCAACATCAGTTAGTACATCAAAATTCCAATGAACTGGAAATGTTTAAATGTGTCCATTGTAATTATGAGTCAAAACGTAAAGATGATTTAATTGGACATCTATTAGTACATAAAAATTCCAGTGAAATCAGATTGTTTAAATGTGAGCATTGTGATTATCAATCAAAATATAAAAGTTGTTTAAGGCAACATCTATTAGTACATAAAAGTTCCAATGAAATCGAATTGTTTAAATGTGGGCATTGTGATTATCAATCAAAATATAAAAGTTTGTTTAAAACAACATCTATTAGTACATAAAAGTTTCAATGAAATCAAACTTTTTAAGTGTGTGCATTGCAATTATCAATCGAAATGTAAAAGTTATTTAAATCGACATCTATTAATACATAAAAATTCTAGTGAAATTAAAATGTTTAAATGCACTTATTGTCCTTTTCAAACAAAACATAAAAAGAGTATGACTCAACATCAATTAGTACATCAAAATTCCAATGAAACGGAAATGTTTAAATGTATTCATTGTAATTATGAGTCAAAACGTAAACGTGATTTAGCCGGACATCTATTAGTACATAAAAATTCCAGTGAAACCAAATTGTTTAAATGTGGGCAGTGCGATTATCAATCAAAATATAGAAGTTGTTTAAATCAACATCTATTAGTACATAAAAGTTCCAATGAAATGAAATTGTTTAAATGTGTGCATTGCAATTATCAATCAAAATATAAAAGTTGTTTAAAACCGACATCTTTTAATACATAAAAATTCCAGTGAAATTAAAATGTTTAAATGCACTTATTGTCCTTTTCAAACAAAACATAAAAAGAGTATCGATCGACATCAATTAGTACATAAAAATTCTAATGAAATTGAAATGTTTAAATGCACTCATTGTTATTTTCAAACAAAACATAAGAATTGTTTAAATAAACATCTCTTGATACATAAAATTCAGTGAAATTGAAATATTTAAATGCACTTATTGTTATTTTCAAACAACAAGTAAGAATAGTTTAAATCTACATCTATTAGTACATAAAAATTTCAGTGAAGTTGACATATTTAAGTGCACTTATTGTTATTTCCAAACAAAACATAAAAATAGTTTAAATCGACATCTGTTAGTACATAATACATAGAGAAAATTGAAATATTATTGTAACTCTCAAACAAAATATAAAATTAGTTTTATTAATATTCTATTACAACATAAAAAAGCCAAAGAGCAGGGAAATGTTTATATGGCACAATTGTAACTATCGAACAAAATACAAAAACAATTTTGGTTATGACATAAAAATTTCAGTGAAGTTGAATTGTTTAAATGTATTCATTTTAATTTTGAAACCAAACATGAAATAAATGTAAAAGGATTACAATTACTACATAAATTCGCTCAGTTTCAACGTCGATAAAACGGACATAATCACTTTTAAATGTGAAATAACTGCAAGTGATATGCCCATTTCCTGCAATACTTCGACCAAGCTCTTGAGGTTTGTACTGACGATAAACCGAAATTTATTTTCCATATTCAAGCCCTTAATGGATTGGTTGCATGCAGTCCAAGTGGTTTCAATTAAACTGGGAAATGGCATAGCAGGAAATATTTATTTTAGGTTGGTGGAAGCCCATTTGAGTTATGGTAATCCGATTTGGTGATTTTGCAACCAATATTAATTTAATTGCGTCTTTATTTTGCAAAAAAGAACAATTTGCTATTTCTGTAAGGCAAAGCTTAGAGATCATTGTAGACCATTAATTTACCAACAAAAAATTGTAACTTTACCTTGATTGCCACTACTGGCGACTAATTTATTCACAAGTGGTTCATCAATATGAAACAAGAAATTCTTACACTGTACCTTTACCTATTCGAAAGCTAACACTAACTAAAAGTTCATTATTTTTTGAGGGCCTCACTTATATTCACCTTTCATCATGTATTAAACACATAGGAAACATGAAATTACTGGGACCATTTTTCAATGTCCAGCGGAGTCTTATTTTTTTGGGGGGGTATTTTATGGTGTTGGTGCATACCAAATAGCCCGCTTCTTACTTTATCCCTTTTGCAAACGGATTTTTTTACACTTTATTAAGAATGAAACACCCATGCAGACTGGCGGAATCGAACCGCCGACCACCGGATTCATAGTAGGTTTCATTACCTACTCCTCCAATGGTCTCGCCCGGCGGAGTCTTAATAATAAACAATATTGAGTTTGGCAAAAATTTTATTTACACATGATTTGTACACCTTTGGACTATTTTTCTACATAGTTGTCGCTTCGGTTACGGCACTTTTTATATCGGTGGACAATTTTTTTTTTTTTTTTTTTTTGCACTCGACATAGGTTATCCTGTGTTAGCATCATCAGGAGCGATTAGTGAACAGACTAGTGATAGTCGATCCTCGCTCTTGATGATGCAAACATGGTTAGACAGACGCATATCGAGTACAAAAATAAAGTGTTCTGCCAAAGATTCCACAATCTCAACATAACTCTTAGCAGTAATTGATTGTTGTTAAAGTTATTTGTAATAAAATGTTATAATTTCCATTTTAGTGTATTTTCTTAGAACCTTATATATATATATATATATATATATATATATATATATATATATATATATATATATATATATATATCGGTAGAAAAAAAAGGTCCTACCATAATAACAATGGGATTAATAAACCTCGCAAATAAGTTTATTATATCTCTGTTATTAAGGGAGATTGTTATCCTTAAAGTATTTTTTACGAGAAAACGGAAAGAGCATTATGTTAGAGAAAGATGCGAAATAATTTGGTTTTCAGGGTATAATGAAAGTGGCAACGTAGTTTATCGCTTGCTTCCCGCTGCACGCAATCACGTGTTATTTATAATAACCTTGACACTTTTACATGATATACAATAAAATTATGTATAATTAATTAAAACGATACTGTGAATTATTTATTAAAAATTATCAAATATTAAGTACCAGGTGTACAAGTATGAAATGCGGATTTCAGACAACAGATGGTGCACCAATGCAGTTTGTGCTGTAAAGATTTGACACTGCGCCATTTTATTGTGTCAGACGCGCACGAGTGATAAATTGGAAAAGTGTGTGCATAGTGTTGTGTTCAATATGTCGAAATTTGTACCGAACAAAGAGCATTTGCGGACAGCATTAATTTTTTGTTTCCATTTGAAGAAAACTGCTGTTGGATCATACTGATTACTTCGAGAAGCTTATGGTGAACATGTTCCATCTCAAGATACGTGTCAACGATGGTTTCGGCGTTTCAAAAGTGGTGACTTCGATGTTGTAGACAAGGAACGTGGAAAACCGCCAAAAAAATACGAAGATGTGGAATTGCAAGCATTGTTGGACGAAGATGATTCGCAAACACAAAAACAACTCGCTGTTTCCAATCGGCTACGGGAGATGGGAAAGATCAGAAGACCGGTAGATGGGTACCACATGAGTTGAACGACAGGCAAATGGAAAAGCGTAAAAAAACACGTCTGACATTGTGCTTGCTCAGTACAAAAGGAAGTCGTTTTTGCATCGTTTACTTACAGGGGATTTATTTTGAGAATTCCGAGCGCAAAAAATCATGGGTGGACCCAGGCGCACCATCCACATCGACCGCAAGAGCGAATCGCTTTGGCAGAAAGACGATACGTGTTTGGTAGGACTAGAGGGGCCTGGTCTATTATGAGCTGTTAAAACCTGGGGAAACGATTAATACTAAACGTTACCAACAATAATTGACCTAACACATGGGCTGAAAAGTCCCGGGCCTAACACATAGATGGCGCTAGTTTTATTGCAGTCACCTTTTTTTCAGTTAATACTAACCTTCAAAAGACAGCTGTTAAAATTTCATGATATTCTATTCATTAGTTTGTGAGTTATTGTGCTAAGAGTGACGCTACTTTTGTTATTTTCAAAACAATGGATCAAAAACAATTTCGTGTTTTAATTTTACACTGCTTCTTAATGGGAAAAAATACCGTTCAAGCGAAGCAATGGCTTGAAAAGTGTTATGGGGACTCCGCTCCATCAGAAACAACAATAAAACGTTGGTTTGCTGACTTCAAACGTGGTCGTAGAGACACCGATGATGCAGAACGCAGTGGACGTCCAAATGAGGCGGTAACACCAGAAAACATCAAAAAAATCCATAAAATCGTTTTGAATGATCGAAAAGTGAAGTTGCGTGAGTTAGCTGACATCGTAAAGATATCAAAAGAACGTGTTGGCTTTATATTGCATGAGCATTTGACTATGAGAAAGCTCTGTTCAAAGTGGGTGCCGCGTTTGCTCACTGTTGATCAAAAACAAGAACGTGTTGATGATTCTGAGCAGTGTTTGGCCATGTTTAAACTTAACAAACCGGAATTTTTGCGTCGATATGTGACAATGGATGAAACATGGATCCATCACTTCACTCCGGAATCAAAACGATCGTCATCTGAGTGGACAGCAACTGGTGAACCTCGTCCAATGCGCCCGAAAGCACAACAATCGGCTGGAAAGGTTATGGCCTCGGTATTTTGGGATGTGCGTGGTGTAATATTCATCGACTATCTTGAGAAAGGAAATACCATCAACAGTGAATATTATATAGCGTTATTGGAGCGTTTGAAGGCCGAAATTGCAAAGAAACGACCGCATATGGCAAAGAAAAAAAATTTTGTTTCATCAAGACAACGCACCGTGTCACAAGTCAATCAAAACAATGGCAAAACTATATGAATTGAACTTCGAATTGCTCCCACATCCACCGTATTCGCCAGATTTGGCTCCCAGCGAATACTGGCTGTTCGCAGGCCTGAAAAAAATGCTCGCCGGTAAGAAATTTCGCACGAATGAAGAGGTTATCGCTGAAACTGAGGCCTATTTTGAGGCAAAAGATAAATCGTTCTACAAAAGTGGTATTGAAATGTTAGAGCGGCGCTGGAATGATTGCGTTGCTCTTGATGGAGATTACGTTGATGAATAAAAGCTAATTTTGAACCAAAAAAACCATGTTTTCTTTGTTAGGCCCGGGACTTTCAGCCCATGTGTTATTTGAACCTTTCGCTGCTTGAAAAAAGGCCAGAATACCGAAAGAGGCAACACAAAGTCATTTTTCTTCATGACAATGCTCCATCACATACGGCAAAACCAGTTCGCGACACGTTGGAAGCACTCGGCTGGGAAGTTCTACCCCATGCGGCTTACTCACCAGACTTGGCTCCTTCCATTACTACTTGTTTGCATCGATGGGTCACGCACTTGCTGAGCAGCGCTTTGGTTCGTACGAAGATCTGAAAAAATGGCTCGATGAATGGTTCACAGCAAAGGGGTAAGATTTTTACTGGCGTGGTATTGACAAATTGCCCGAAAGATGGGAAAAAATGTATAACAAGCGATGAAGCATACTTTGAATAAAGCACTTTTTATCATTCTTCCGAATTTAACATGTTTTTTTAGAAAAAAAATCCACATTTCGTACTTCTACACCTGGTATTGATAACTGAATAAATGCGCGTGCATGTCACGCGTTCATTCTAGTATCTTTTAATGGAAAGTCCGATCAGTGCAATGCATGTTTGGATTCAAAATTTGAAAAAAACGCTCACGTCCGCGCGCAGTTTTCTTCAAAAAATACATGAAAAGTAATATTTATATAATATTTTTGCAACAAGTGGGAGGTTAACTGCCTTCAGATTTTTAACAAACGAAATCGTAATATTTTTTATGTATATATTTTTTTGTGACTTTACTTTTTAACGCACGTACGACAACAAAAATTGTTGCTTTTGATCGAAGAACAAATATGGATTCTTAACTTTTACGTGTTAAATATCTGAAACGTTTACAATTAATTATGACAATACGGCTTGGTAAACCATCTTTACATTGAAGCAGTCAATGCACGCGGCTAAAATTATTATTTCTCAAAATTTCAAGCAAAACTACTTTTAACAGTTACTCGCAAGAAATACCTTAAAAAAAGGAATTTTATTTTGTTTTTATACCCTGTAAGCCGTAAACGGTAGATCTCAATTATATGACATTGTTATCTTTTAAATTCCAGCAATGATTGTAGTAAACAGAGGAACAATTCCGTCATTTTACGGCTGCGCCTGCTTCAAATATCGATAACAAGAAAAAAAACCTGCCAAAACAAGCGTTGCGACATCTCTCTATTGTAAATGAACCCTTAAACTAAGAAAATATTTCAATCGAAAACGCCTAAAACTGTTGCTGTCATTTCTGGATGCTTTTGATTTCTTAACCTATATTTTTTCATAACTGTCAACTATGGAAACGCTGTACTGTACTAGAACTATTATATTTAGATTCTAGGAGAAATATTTGAGAAAAACTAATTTTAACAAAATTAACATAAATATCCAAAGATATCAGTTTAATACTTGATAATTTGCTCAAGGACAGTGAGGCCACTATTAATATTAGTACAATAATGGAGGATGCAATGGAATTATGTAAAATTGAAAAACAAACAACACATTTGGATAACACAAAACTATTTGTTGCTCCAGGTGTAAAAGATAGCAAAATTGTATCGCACACCGTGGTAACAGAAGATGAAAATAATGATGAATTATTAATAAAAGTTGAACCAAAAATAAATGTCCCATTGGATGTTTCGGTAGATACTTATGAATACTTGTATAACATGCAGAAAACTAATTTATCAAGTCAGATGGAAAATCCCCGGAAATATCTACTAGAAATTGTATTACTAGATCATTCATACAGTGCTTATGATATGTCTTTAGATGAGATAGAAAATCCTTGGCTATGTTTAGAAGAAATGGAACATGTTTTAAAAATTGTATTACTAGATCATTCATACAGTACTTATGGTATATCTTCAAACAAGTAAGTTTTTTTTTTATTGATAACATGTAAGTTGCGGACAAGATATAATCTATACCAGATGTACAAGTATGAAATGCAGATTGTTTTTCTAAAAAAACATGTTAAATTCGAAAGAATGATAAAAAGTGCTTTATTTAAAGTATGCTCCATCGCTTGTTATACATTTTTCCCATCCTTCGGGCAATTTGTGAATACCACACCAGTAAAAATCTTCCCCTTTTGCTGCGAACCATTCATTGAGCCACATTTTCACATCTTTGTACGAACCAAAGCGCCGCTCAGCAAGTGCATGACCCATTGATGCAAACAAGTGGTAATCGGAAGGAGCCAAGTCTGGGGTAGAACTTCCCAGCTGAGTGCTTCCAATATGTCATGAACTGGTTTTGCCATATGTGATGGCTTTTTCCGTATGTAATGGAGCATTGTCATAAAAAAAAAATGACTTTGTGTTGTCTCTTTAGGTATTCTGATCTTTTTTCAAGCAGCGAACGGTTCAAATCGGTCAATTATTGTTGGTAACGTTTAGTATTAACCATTTCCCCAGATTTTAACAGCTCATAATAGACCACGCCCCTCTGGTCCTACCAAACACAGAGCATCGTCTTTCTGCCAAAGCGATTCGGTCTTGCGGCCGATGTGGATAGTGCTCCTGGGTCTACCCATGATTTTTTGTGCTTGAGATTCTCAGAACAAATCCACTTTTCATCCCCTGTAACTATACGATGCAGAAACGACTTCCTTTTGTACCAAGCGAGCAAAATGTAACACGTGATTTTCTGCTTTTCCATTTGCTTGTCGTTCAACTGATGTAGCACCCATCTACCGGCTTCTGAAGCTTTCCCATCTCTCGTAGCCGATTGGAAACAGCTTGTTAACTAACGCCCAATTGCTCGGCGAGTTGTTTTTGTATTTGCAAATCATCTTCGTCCAATAATGCTTGCAATTCCACATCTTCATATTTTTTTGGCGGTTTTCCATGTTCCTTGTCTGCAACATCGAAGTCACTACTTTTGAAACGCCCGAAATCATCGTTCACACGTATCTTGCGATGGAGCATGTTCACCATAAGCTTCTCGAAGTAATTGGTATGATTCAACAGCAGTTTTCTTCAAACAAAAACAAAAAATTAATGCTGTCCGCGAATACGCTTTGTTCAGTATAAATTTTGACATATTGAACACAACAACACAACACTATGCACACACTTTTCCAATTTATCACTCTTGCGCGTCTGACACTTGTTAATGACACAACAAAATGGCGCAGTGTCAAATCTTTATAGCACAAACTGCATTGGTGCACCATCTGTTGTCTGAAATCCGCATTTCATACTTGTACACCTAGTATAGTGATTAGTTGCTACAATAGGATTGTATTTTTTTTTTGCTTTCTCCATAGTTTTAAAAAAGGAGACACAAACCTGTTACTTCTGGCTTTTCAAATCGTGTTTGATCCAGGAAATAAATATAATTTTACATTGTGCTTACACACTGTCATGGTTGTGTTAAACTTTGCATGTTATGTTAAGACTCATATTATTTAGAATCAAAATAAATTACAATATTGATTTGCCATTATCAAAGGAGCAGATTCTGTAACATTTTTAGCCTGACGAAAGCACAGGTGTGAGTTTTTGTATAGCTTCAACCAATGAAATTACACTTTTAATTGAATCGGTGAGTTCGACAACCGTACATGTCCGAAAATGTCATTTTGAGAAATTTAAGAAAAAACTGATAATCTTTTAAATTACTTATTTCTCAGGTTTGGCATACACAGAGAAGTTTTAGATCTGGTGATCTGGGATTTATATCTAGTAATAGTTTTTCTATAAATGAAACGGTCTAATAGTTATAGCTAAAAGAAGTTAGTGGACAAGTACGGTTTTCGAAATCAGTATCGTAAAAAAAAATAAAACAGGTGAAAAATGATTACATTTTTAATAGTTCTAAAAGAATAACAAATAAATACTGATTTAAACATTTTAATCGTCATTTTCTGCCGTTGTCGTATTACAGGATGTTATATGGTAGAAAAATTCTAACATTTCACCAGTCATATATTGCATAACTTTTTTAATATCCTCGACTTTTTTCTCATTAATAGGTAGAGGATCTTTATAAGCGCCAGCAGTCGGTAGAGAAGGACTTTCCTTATGTTGCTTTAATAACTTAAATGTGTAGGAGAGAAAACCGTTTATGTAATTCCACGTTGTCACATAACCTGGAGTTGAACTGTCATAAAGAAATTGCCTATAGTTTGACACAGCAAAATTTTCTTCTCTAGTATTATCACCACTGACTAAAATAGAACACGTTTTTTTATAATCAGTCGGCCACCACTTTTTAAAATCAATAATATCGTTATGTCGAATTAACTTTACAGTAAATGGCTGTTTTTTCCTTGAAGATAGTATTATTTCTTGATATTCTTCTGGAATATAAATTCGATCGTGTTTTTTAATCACCCTCTTGACACAACCAAAATCCCTGTCGCAGGGCAAAAATGAATGCCCTCTTATTGGAAAGTAATGGTATATTTTGTTAAATCTCTTGGTCGCCTGCAATGCTAGCAAAAAGCGAACCATGGTCTGGTTACGATTCTGTCCCGCACATCCATCAGAAAATAAGTGTAACTCAGTGATTTCAGATGGTATGTGGTTCAATATATAATCATAAAGAAATGTGCATACTTCATTAGATCCTTTTAGAGCTTCACCCTCGTGGTAGCTATAAAAATGACCAGTGTTGTCTTTAAGATTATGAATCTGAAATGCATATACCCAAAGTTGCCTCAGATAAAAAATTTCTTTAACCGGGATATGTGGGAGGGGCATATTCTGCATATAGTCAAAAGCTAGGCCCATTACTTCTGGTCGTTTCTTACACAGAGATTGCACTTCTTTTAGTTTCGTGTAAAACTTTTTTGCGCGCCTTTTATGAACTATGAGTTCCGCTGCAACCACTCTCTTTGCATTATCATTAAGATTAACATCTTTAAGTTTAGCTCCCAGGCTTTCACATACCGAGCAGACATCAACCTATGGTCTTCCAAACCTGAGATTGTAGTTTTCATTGAAATATTTTAGATAGAATTCGTATTTAACCAAATTTTCTAGCTGTGGATTTTTATCTATAAACAGATTGTACATTTTCTTCACATTTAAAGATGCATCCAAATAATGAATGGTTTTTGAGGAGTAATGGGAAACTTTAACCGGGAATGACTCAATGTGTTCTTTTATTTTCACAATCCATTCTTCGTATATTGCACGAGGTCTGTTGTTGTGCCGGCCTCTTAAATCCTTTGGTGATTTTGTAGCTAGAAGTAAGGTGTTTAAAACGCTGAACTTGCCAATGAGATATGGCATGAAGACTGATAAATGCCTGTTTACATACGGAAATTCGATTTGATTGTTTCATAACAAAGTACAAAAAATTTGATTTTCTTTGTTGTTTAGGTTTTACGCCTCTTATCCGATGTCTTTCAATAGGCTTTGCTTCAATAAGCCCCTGCAAATACGTATCTTGTTCATTTTTTGGCTTACCGTCGTATAATTTTGATATTATTTGTTTTCTCTTCATCAGTAAACTGCTGCATGCACTTTTTTTTACACCTTAAAAAATGTATTCATTAGTTAAAATTAATTAATTAACAAAAAAAATGTAAACTTACATGCATGTAGGTCCGACAGTTTTCGCTTCAATATGTTTTCCGTTTTTACCAACATATTCCTGACTATTTTTCTTTGGTTATGTTTCCAACTAACAATATTCCTTTTTCTTTTTTTGTTGCCATTGCTAGTAACCACATCTTCTCTGTCACAGGATGACATATTTTATTTAAACAAATTTAAAAACACACGATAATTAAGCTATTTTAATTAATAAAACCCACACGAAGTCTTTGTAAACAATAACTGCAGATATTTTAGTAGCTGAGATGAAAAACCGTACAAGTCACGGACATGTACGGTTTTTCCAGTCATCACCGAACGGCAGCCTACTGTAGAGCGTTAACGTTTAAGTATATCGTACGGTTTTTATGCTCAGTTGATAGGGGGATATATTTAAAACAAAATGGCTATCTCAGTTTAAAATGTCAAATTTTGGACTTGTACGGTTGTCGAACTCACCGATTCAATTTTAGTCAGGATGACTGAGCTCTTTCTCTTATACTCATTTGATGTAATTTGTATTTCTATTCGAAATTACATCTAAAAAGGTCAATATAAATAATGAAGAATGGTGAGTTCATTAAAAGTCAAGGTAGAAAAGTTAGTGGAAACAAGGTTTAAGTTCGTTCATTTACCGTTTATAAACTTATTAAAAAAAAAAGTAATTTTTGATTCACTAGCAACAAAATTAACCTCCAAAAGTAGTGGAAAATGTATACGAGGGTGGTTCAATAACTACTTCTGTTAGGATTGAAGACACCACTTTTTCAAAAACCATTTTTTTATTTTTCAACATAATCCCCTTTTAGGCTTATACACTTTTCCCAATGTCCTAGCCATTTTTTTATCCCCTCCAAAAAAATAGGAATTGTCCAACTCCCCAAAATACTTGTCATTTGAAGTTAAGTTTTTTCTTGCAAGCTATTTCTTCATGCTTGAGAACAAGAAGATATAGCAGCGAACCAGGCCAGGTGAATACGGGGGGTGCGGTAGCAATTCATGTAGTTTGGCGGCCACAGCTCCAGATGAATGTCCTGGAGCATTATCGTGGTGAAATACCACTTTCTTCTTCGCTAAATGGGGCCGTATTTCCTTAAATTTCTTGTTGAAGCGAGTATAGTCCAGTGATCATTCTTCCTTTTTCTAAGAAGTCAGTGATTCCAATGCATCCCAAAAAATCGTCTCCATAACGTTTCTCGCCGATGAAACCGTCTTCGCCTTCTTTGGAGCAGATTCACCGGAAGCAACCCATTGTTTTGATTGTTGCTTGATTTCGGGTGTATAATGATGAATCCAGGTTTCATCAAGGGTGACAACTCGACGCAAAAAATCCTTCAGATTTCGCTTAAGTTGCTCCAAACACGGCTTCGAAGTTGAAAGCTTGTTATCTACGGTGAGCAAACGCGGCACCCATCGGGCCGACAACTTTCACATAGTCAACGTATCATGTACGATATTAATTACCGTTCCCGTCGACACACTTATGACCTCTGCTAACTCACGTACTTTCTTTTGACGATCAGCGAGAATCAAGTCGTGAACTTTTTCAACGATTTCCTCCGTAACCACATCCGATGGTCATCCCGGCGATCCTCATCAAAAACAGGTGTTCGACCATATTTAAATTGGTTGAACCAATATCTGACTGTTGTCATGGATGGCGAAGGGTCCCCGTAAACAGCCTCCAATTTCACTATTATCTCCTCACACGTTTTCCCATCCAAAAGCAAAAAGCGAATTACTGAATGGTACTGCACTTTTAACATCTTAGCGACCTTACAGAAATAGCTGCCAAATGCAAACCAATATATGAATCAGTGTCAAATTTTTTTTTTTGGATCATTTATCAGATGACAGCACACCATGGTATAGTATTTTTCAAGATCTAAGAAAGTGTTTTGATGCAATAAAAACATTAAACGACTATTAGGATTTTCGCCCGTACCCGGCCGCAATTGATATACGAGGCTGGTTTGAAAAGTCCGTGCAAAGTCCGAGAGATGGCACCACCGGCGCGTATCGAGGTCATATTTAGTTAGTAGCATCTCTTGAATGACCGCACACCAAGTTTCAGCCATATTGGTCTATTTCTTTGTGTTTGGCATTCGGGTGAATCGAGGAAGTCGAGTGATTTTCAAGAAATGGTCGAAAAAGAATTTCGTGTGGTGATTAAACATTACTTTATGAAAGGCAAAACGCCTCAGGAGACTAAAGAGAAGCTTGATAAACATTATGGTGACTCTGCACCTTCGATTAGAACAGTTTATAAGTGGTTTCAAAATTTTCGGACTGGCCATATGGGCACAAGTGACGCTGAACGTTCTGGACGGCCTGTGGAGGTTACGACTCCAGAAATCATTGATCAAATCCATGATATGGTGATGGATGACAGAAGAGTTAAGGTGCGTGAGATTGTTAGTGCTGTGGGTATCTCGACTAAACGGGTACATAATATTTTGCATAAACATTTGGACATAAGAAAGCTATCCGCAAGATGGGTGCCGCGATTGCTCACGCTTGACCAAAAACGGAATCGTGTGAAGTGTTGCAAGGATGGTTTGCAGCTGTTCCAGAAGAATCCGGAGGACTTTAAGCGTCGTTGCGTCACTGTGGATGAAACATGGATACATTACTATACTCCTGAGACCAAACAACAATCTAAACAATGGGTTACCAAGGTGGAATCTGCACCAAAAAAGGCGAAGACCGTTCCTTCGGCCGGAAAAGTTATGGCGACTGTCTTTTGGGATTCGCAAGGGATAATCCTCATCGACTATCTGGAAAAGGGTAAAACTATTACAGGTGAATATTATTCATCGTTATTGGACCGTTTGAAAACCGAGCTGCAAGAAAAACGCCCGCGATTGGCCCACAAGAAAGTCCGTTTCCATCACGACAACGCACCAGCACACACCTCAGCAGTTGTGGTCGCAAAATTAATGGAAATAGGATTTCAACTCGTTTCACATCCCCCCTATTCTCCAGACATGGCTCCCTCGGACTACTATTTGTTCCCCAATTTGAAGAAATGGCTGGCGGGACAAAGATTTTATTCAAACGAGGAGGTGATTGCAGATACTAATGGATATTTTGCAGACTTGGACAAATCCTATTATTCGGAAGGGATCAACAAACTAGATCATCGTTGGACGAAGTGTATAAGCCTAAAAGGAGACTATGTCGAAAAATAAAAAAGGTTTACCCCAAACACATAAGTAGTTTTTATTTTTGCACGGACTTTTCAAACCAGCCTCGTATATACTTCCCTTTGAATCTAACATTTTATTGGCTACTTCGTGTTTATAAATATAAAGAATATTCTTCATTTTATCTACAGTATTATACTAATATACTGTGTATTATAAAGTTTAATAGTGTCTTAAAATGTCCAAAGCCCTTTCCATCAGAAGCCGCAAATGTTTGCCCGTGGAGGCAAAAGTGATAGTTAAAAGTGTTTATTTAAAGTTATTGGAGCGAGGCCACGAAAAGTACTTTTCATTGATGGAGACATCAGCTTTAACAAGGCAAGCCTAAAGAAACACGAAAAGACAAAGGCGTGTCAAAATGTATTAATTTATGTCAAGAAGACTTAATCGGCCACAAAATTTATGAAATGTATGCAGAACAAAAAGTTCCTTCGTTATTATCACTTTCACGGAGGCTGTCCGAGGATAGTTGTGACAAAAAATGTTCCACTACAACTTTATGGCGTATTCTACGTCGTTTGGGGTTTTTGTTCAAAAAAATTGACGAAAGGCAAGTTATAGTGGAATCACGGCGCTTACAACAACTCAGAATGGAATATCTTGAAAAAATAAATATAGCTAGATCGGAAAAATCGAACGATAATTTACCTAGATGAGACTTGGTATGATACCCACGACACACCCAGTAAAGGATAGATTGATAAATCCAAAAAATGCCACACCTAAGCTTCATTAAATAAAGGTAAAAGAATAATTATTTTACATGCGGGGTCAGAAGAAGGCTGGATACCAGAATGTCTATTTCTAGCAGCTAAGACTATTTCAGATTCCAGCTTGGATTCACAGGGGAACAGCTGTTTTGGTGTCGAGGTTTTTTGAGCTGATTCTATATCAATTTGATGTCCTGAATTCAAATAACATATTCATTTGTACCTAGGAGCTCAAATTTTTAAGATATACAATTTTAGAGAAATATAAGTTACATTACTGTAACTCAAATCCGTAAGTGTAGTAAACAAAAGTAGATACGAAATTTTTATTTTAGTTATACAAAATACAATATTATGTCGTACTTACAAACAAAAAAAAAACATTGAAGAAATGAAATTGTCACTCAACACTTGGAAAGCTTCTTTTCCGCGACATTCTTGAATGTTTTTTTAAACAGTCCCTTTTTAAACTCCAGCAGTAATCTGCCATCATGTGCATGTCCCATCTTCCTTGGTAGCGGTCCTCCATAACTTTAATATCTTGGTGAAATCTTTCACCTTGTTCCTCACTCATGTCTCCTAAATTTTCTGGAAAACGGTCTAAGTGGCTGTGTAAATAGTGTATTTTAATACTCATATTGCACCCTAAGGATTTGAAACTATTAAGCATCTTGTTAACCATTTCAACATAGTTTTGAGCTTTATGTTTACCTAGAAAATTTTCTACAACTGCAACAAATGATGTCCAAGCTTCTCGTTCAACTTGATTCATTGAATTTATGAAGGCAGGATCCTTAATTAATTGTCTTATTTGTGGGCCGTCAAATATCCCTGCTTTGAGTTTTTCTGTGCTCAACTGATGCATTTTTACCCCTATGTATGCAAAACAAGACCCATTCTTATCAAGAGCCTTTACAAATTGCTTCATTAAGCCCAAGTTTATATGTAACGGAGGAAGTATGATTTTTTCTCTTTCAACCAAAGCGTCGTTAATGACATTCTTTTCCCCAACGTCCATGTTTTCTCTCTGAGGCCAATCTTTTCTAACCCAGTGGTGTGTTTTGTCCCTACTATCCCAGAGGCACAAGAAACACGGATATTTCGTGTAACCACTTTGCTGCCCAAGAAGAAAGTTTACCATTTTTAAGTCTACACAAATCATCCATTGATGTTCGTAATACTTTATCTTCTGCAAGACCAAAGCTATGGTATTATATTCTTCTTTCAGTTTCGTTGAGTGAGCTAGTGGTATTGAGCCATATTTATTCCCATTATGTAGAAGGACACATTTTAAACTTCGCTTTGAACTGTCAATAAATAGGCGCCAATCATCTGGAATATATTCAGAAAGTCCCATTTCTTTCATGTGTCCCCTAATTTCGTGACAAAATACAAGATTGTCTTCTTGAGAAAAGAATGGTAGCAGATCTTTTTTTCTTGTACGGTAAAAGGTAATTTTGGTTCCTTGTTCCAGTAAATTTTTGTCGTTCAACCTAGAAGCCAGTACTTCAGAAGCTTTTTTCGATAAATTGAGATCCCTGGTGAGATCATTTAATTCATTTTGATTGAAGCGTTGAGGAACTGATGACGTCCCCTCATAGTCACTGTTAGTTTCATTAGCATCAGAACTTTTATTAGCATCAGAAGAGCGATCAGAGGGAAAATATTCGTCATCAGAGATATGTGGTAGCTGATGAAATGTTGGAATCGGTATTTCATCTGAGTGCGGGATAGGGCGTATTGCCGAGTCGAAATTGGGATAAGTCCACTTACTGCGGTTATTTCGATTGATTCCATTAGTATTTACTAAACAGAAATAACAATCATTGAAGTGGTTTTTTGGTTCTCTCCAAACCATTGGTACGCCGAATTTTAGACATTTTCTTTTCCCGGTAGTCCACTGCCGTAAATGCTCTGTACAAGTTTTACATACGAGATGCGGGGCCCACGTTTTGTCCTGATCACCAAGCCTAACTCCAAAGTATCCAAGATACGCTCGCTTTACAAAGTCGGTAATAGTTTATCTGTTTTGTTGAAACATGTATTCTCCGCATATATAGCAAAACACATCAGGTTGATTTACACAACTTCTTCTTGAACTGGAACCTGAACTCATTTTAATTCTGTTCAATAACACAAAAACACTCTTTTCTTAACATAAAATAACACGCCGAATTCGATCTACTCTCATTAGTAAGAACGCACAAACTGACGAGACTTACCCGAGTTAGGTGATTAAAAGGGTCAGTTCAGGTACCTGATAGGCAATGGTTCCACTATTTATAGATTTACCTGGAATTTACTCAGTTACAGACTGACAATAAAACCATTGTACCTACATTAATGAATATTTTTAGAACTCTCATAAATGAATATACTGAATAAAAACCACATTGGTAGATAAGTTGATGTATCTAAAAAAGTAGAGCTGATAGAGAAAAAAACGGATTGCATGTATAGATTTAGCGTCCCAAATATAGTTAAAATCAGCTCTAAAATCCCAGGCACCAAAAACAAAAATATTTTTTTGTTGCCCTGTGTTATGATTGTAATACAACCACTGAGGTTTTTGAAGATTGGCTTTAAAACAAACGAATGCCGAATATACCACCGAATAGCTATATTGTGATTGATAATGCATCCGATCATAGTCGCCAAATGAATAAGGTACCAAGTTCTATCAGTAGAAAAAGGGAAATACAAGCCTTTTTGTGCGAACGTGACGTATATTTCCATGAAAGTTATACAGTTAAACAATCGTTAGAAGTTTTAAAAAGTTACAATTTTTCAAAGGAATATGTTTGTGATAAAATTGCAAAGGAAGCAGGACACGAAATAATTCGGCTTCCACCATATAATTGTATCTTTAATGTGATCCAGTTGATATGGCATAAAATAAAGGTTAATATATGTGCTCACAATAATACACCCACTTTAAACAGTAGTGCGAATGAATTGATAAAGACAGAAATCAAAAATGCAACCGTTGAAAACTGGAGAAACTGTATTCAACGCGTCAAAAAAAAATTGACAACTCATATAGACATATGTACATAAATATAAATAGTTTAGAACCTGTAAAAAAACTTATTATTGATTTGCAAGATAGTAGCGATAGGAAAATTGACCTAGATATTAATTAATAACTAAAAGTGTAACAAATGTATGCGAGGACACTGTACACTGTTTTAATATATTTGTGTAATTACTATATTGTGTATTATTCAGTACATAAAACATTAAAATTCAACTGCCTTATCACAATAAAATTTTAAATCCAACAATTATGTAATCAGGTATAGAGGGCCCTGTACGGTGTCTTGTCATTAAACAGCCATAAATTAATCACTTTCGAATTTTGTTGAATTTTGAATGGGTATAGGTAGGTAAGTCACTTTCTTAGATCGCACAGTGTCTCGACTAGTACAAGCTAGCGGGACAATATTATTTCTTCACTTATTTCAATTGTTTATGTATATTCCAGGTATCTTAAGCTATTTTAAGAAAAAAGTTGAAAAATGTGTACTGTATGTGTATTAATCGAAATATGTAGCTGCAAAACGGAAGTGGTTTACTAATGTGTCTCATTTGTTCACTATTGCCGCTAATTGTTCTTTAATTAGCTACATACGTCTACCTACTCATTATGTGTGAAAAGCACAATCATGTTTGTTTACAAAGAAATTTCTAGGAAAAAAATAAAAATCATAAAAAATAAATTAGTACAATAACAGTATCTATATATCAATTATTTACAATAACAAGGTGTATAAGTAAAAGAAATATAATATTAAATAACTTATATACTAAGGCATGAATTATAAGCAACTACAACACACAATAAAATAAGAATAATAATTACAATAAAAAAAATACTTAAACCTACTAATCACCATCAGATGAGTCGTCATCACCGCTCTCCCAATCAGTAGAATATTCAGAGAGTAAATAATTCTCCTCATTTAATTCGTGATGATGACTTACTGATGGTGTTTCGGATAGCAATGAAGGTGGGATAATCAACTGCAGAACCTCCGATGGCAAAGAAGTAAATTTTCTTCGCGGTAATTCTCTATACGAGTTGATAACAGGATCAGACGTAATTAAAAGCATTCTCAAAAGATCTGTATTTGTGGCAATACGTGACCGCTTCCTGGTGTGCCGTTCACGGAATCTACGACAGTCTTTATTTCTTGCCTCCTGGGCTTCTTCGGAGAGTTGTCCAATGGGAATAAGAAAAGACTTTATAACTTCCGCGCTGTGTACAAGAATTTTATGCACAGTAACGGGCATGGAATACCACGAATACAGATCAAGGTATAATTTTCTAGTATCAACACAAAACTTTTCGAATTCTATATAATTTATGTCATATCCCGATGACAAAGTTCTTAAAATTACATGAAATCTACGAATAAGGTTTACGTCTAATCCTATAATTTCGCTGCTCAATTCAACTTTGGAAAAAATCTACGTGCTGTGTTTTCCACCGTTTGTGTTACCATACCCAGGTTTTCATTTATCTACAATGAGACCCATACGATCTTTAAACACTTTTTGTATCTCTTGTGAGCGTTGCTTCACAATAGCTTTGTCGTTATCTCCCCTGACTTGCCACTTTTTTATTTCTAAACGATAGCTGATGTGAAGCAAACATTCAAACGTGCGGGTCCATGCATGTAAAGTAGATAAACCAAATGCAAGGCGTTCTTCGTTGCTGGGATATTTCTTTGACTCCTCGTTCATAGTAGACGGGGTGGCACCGCAAATATAACACTTTTGTGTTGAACTTGTGTCTGTTAAGGCATTGCACACTTTGCCATCAGTGATTGTCAACAACAAATCCAGCAACGTTACATAATGTTGGAAGAAGCTGACTTACTTCATCTAAAATTTTAGAAGTTTCTTCTTTCGTAAACTCTTTTGCCTCCTTGGCAAAAATAAACTTAATAGGACGGCAATATAAAGTAGATGAAGGTCTTGGATTTTGCCAGATCATAGTTTCGCCATCAAGCAGTCTCAAAGGGACAAATGAGTATACGAACAAAAATTCGTCTGTAGCGTTAGTGTTCTCAAATTTCTGCTTATACGTGCTATGCCCCGAACTCCCGTCACAGCCCCATTTGCTTACCAACGTACAATATGAACGAGGTAACATACTTCTAATGACTTCCGTCTGAGCTTTAACTAATCGTTCAGCCGTTTTATCCAAAATCGCGTGAAGTTTCTTGTTTGTTTATATGAAGGAGAAGTCGATTTCGAGACCACATAATAAGCTAAAGCTTCGTCTGGTGTTAACTGCCGACTTTGTTCAGAACACTTATTCTTTTCTCTAGTTGCACTGACCGCGACGTTATGGATCTGTTTAGCAACACTTCGATGCCCTTCTTTTCGAGTAGCTAACTCAGCTGCTGTAATAAGCTCACTTGCACTTCGCGATTCCAAAAGATCTTCTACTCTCCGTCTCTTTGTTTTCGTTGATGAGTCTTCAAATGATTTTCTGGGTCGCCCTACGGAAAGAGCCGCTGATGATGTTGAAGTGCACGGCTGGTTAACACACATCTTTATTTCAATTCCGGATCCCTCTAACCAATCTTTATGTTTGATTAGAAGCATTTCTTTGTTACACTTTAAAGAAGTCAACTTTTGATTGAATTTTGCTGAAAGGCTTGATATTTTCATTTTGAGTCGTTTTAGAGAATCGTCAGAAACATCAGACATATTGAATTTTTCACTTATATAATAAAAAATGCCACTGTTTCGTTCAGTTTTGTCATGTTTTAGCCATTCTTCAAAAAACTCCATTTTCGTCATTCGTTCTGAAAAAAATAAAATAATTTTACTTTCGGGCCTTTTCGGGGTCTATAATATATATGAATCTGTGCCTGAATGTTGTAGGTATTACATATAGGAAAATCTAGGTGGCTATATGTGGATAAAAAAAAGTTGCTACTTTTAAAGTTTACAATTAATGTAAACTTTGCTGGATTTATCTATACATTTACAAATTGATATTACACCAAAAGTATACATATTTTTTATAAAAAAATATAAGTCATAATAGAGTACATACCTTCAACAGAATATTCCATCACAAAAAACTCGTTTCACTTTGCTACCAATTTTAAAATATGTTATCACAAGTGTGCATAAAATGCAACTGATTTGCAAATGAAAATGACCTCTCTTATAAGGGTTACTTTGACCCCCTGATAAGATACCTTTATGAGGTGATAAACAAATTAATTCTTGGAATTCGTTAAATAGGGGGGGTTGTTTACAAGTCGTTATCAGTGGTTCCTGGAAATCACGTCATGAATATTGTCCCGCTAGCATGTTCTTGCCGAATCACTGTGGATCGTGAAAAATACTATAACATCAACTTGCCTTAGCAGCGCCATCTGTCTTCAAACACGGGTACTTATTGAGCCGCCCTCGTAGAATTTACTTTCAGTTATGCTAGCATCATCTTATTTTCAACTTTCTTTTTTTAGTTTGCCTTCAAGTTGTTTTGTACGAGAAAATCTGGGATGTTCTACAGTTGCCCAAGCTGACGACGATCAAATAAAATGGAGAGAAAATATTAAAGATCCACTTAGTGGTAATACAACACCAGTACAAGAGTCGTCTATTTTTAATTGTGATCAAACAGTTAAAAAAATTAATTCAGAACAACACGTTTCCGTGCATAAAAATGCCGAAGGCAAGTTTGAATGTGATCATTGTAATTTTCAAACAAGACATAAAAGCAGTTTAAATCAGCATCTATTACTACATAAAAACTCCAATGAAAGTGAAATTTTTAAGTGCGCTCATTGTAATTTTCAAACGAAATATAAAAGCAACTTGAGGCCACATTTATTACTACATAAAAATTCCCACGAAGTTAAAATGTTTAAATGCGTTCACTGTAATTTCCAAACAAAACATAAAAAGAGTATAAAACTACATCTCGTTCTACATAAAAATTCAGATGAAGTTCAGATGTTTAAATGCGCTCATTGTAATTTTCAAACAAAACATAAAATAAGTTTAAGTCGACATCTATTATGCCATAAAACAGTTAAAAAAAGTAATTCAAGGCATAAAAATGCCGAGGGCAAATTCGAATGTGCTCATTGTAATTTTCAAACAAAACATAAAAGCAATTTAAATCGACATCGATTAGTACATAAAAATGCCAGTGAAATTGACATGTTTAAATGTACTTGTTGTAATTTTGAAACGAAACATAGAAGCAGTTTAAACCACCACCTTTTATTACATAAAAATTCCAGCGAAGTTAGAATGTTTAAATGCGATTATTGTAATTACCAAACGAAACATAAAAAGAATATAAATCTACATCTATTACGACATAAAAATTCAAATGAAGTTGAAATGTTTAAATGCACTCATTGTAATTTTCAAACGAAACATAAACACAGTTTAAATCGACACGTATTACTACACAGAAACTCCAACGAAGTGAAAATGTTTAAATGCGCCGATTGTAATTTCCAAACAAGATATAAAAAAATATAAATATACATCTGTTACGGCATAAAAATTCAAATGAAGTTAGAATGTTTAAATGCGCTCTTTGTAATTATCAAACGAAACATAAAAGCAGTTTAAATCAACATCTATTATGTCATAAAAATTCAAGTGAAGTTGAAATGTTTAAATGTTCTCGTTGTAATTATGAAACAAAACATAAAAGAAGTTTATATCGGCATCTGTTACGTCATAAAAATTCAAATGAAGTGGAAATGTTCAAGTGCGCTCATTGTAATTTTCAAACGAAACATAAAATAAGTTTAAATGGACATCTGTTACGTCATAAAAGTGAAGATGAAGTTGAAATGTTTAAGTGTACTCATTGTAGTTTTCAAACAAAACATAAAGTAAGTTTAAATGGACATCTATTACTTCACAAAAATTCAAATGAAGTTGAAATGTTTAAGTGCGCGCATTGTAATTTTCAAACAAGACATAAAATCAGTTTAAAAGGACATCTACTATTACATAAAAAATTAGAATAGAAATAGAATAGAAATATGCTTTTTTGTCCTAAAATACAACGTATTTGTTGACAAAGCAAGCTTAACTTAAATTATTATTATATTAATAAACACAAATTCAAAGAAAGAAAAAAATAAGGAAACAGAACAAGATTAGTAGTCAATGCAATAAAAACAAAATAAAAGAAATAAAAATTACACATATGTCAACCCAAATGCCAACCACTCAACTACTGTTATATGCTTATTCCAGTCTATCATTGTAGAATTTCTCAAATACATAGTACGCCTTTTTTATAAGTAGGGCCCTAGTCTTTCGTCTAAAGACTCTCTCGCAATTCAATCTTCTCAACTTGAGAGGCAGATGATTATATATTTTTTTGCCATTATAAACAATGGCAGATTTGATCAGCTCCGTTTTCGGGGCCGGCAATGGCAGGACGAACGCTCGCCTAATGCCGTGCCGGCTGACTGGCATTGCCACAAGACGATATTTTTTAAAGATCATGATAGCAGTTTCCAGGATAAATAGGGCACAAAGAGTAAGAATCCCTAACTTCGGAAACAATGGTCGACATGACTCTCGCAACCCAGCTCCTGAAATATATCTAATAGCTCTCTTTTGCAATACAAAAAAACAGAACTAAAGTAAACTCGAGAGCAGCAAACCCAGAAACAGATCCCATACCTCAAATGAGCCTCAACTAGTGAAAAATAAGAGGTTCTAGCTACATCCAGCCCCAGGCTACTTGAAATAACCCTAAGGGCATAGCAGCCTGAAGAAATTTTGCTGCAGATGTTGCCAATGTGATCCTCAAACCGCAGCGATGAGTCAAGTATTAAACCGAGAAATGAATTCTTATCAGCTGAAGAGATGATCTCATTCTCAATATTAACATTCTCTATATTGCATTTAAAGCTCAGAATCCTTGTCTTGGCTATATTGAAGGACAGTTTGTTATCATCACACCAAGCCTTCATCTTAGACAAATCTGCCTGAACATCGGCCCGAAGTCTCCCCACATCCCTATTGTGCCACAAAATTGTGGTGTCATCAGCAAAGATGGTAAATCTGCCAGCCACTGTCAAACGGGGCAGGTCATTAACATAGATCAGAAACAATAGTGGTCCAAGTACAGAGCCTTGAGGGATACCCACACTGATCCCAACCCCCTCCGAGCACTGACCCTTAAAAGTCACTCCCTGGACTCGGCCCGACAAATACGACCGAAACCAATCCCAAGCTAACCCCCTGAACCCATAAATGTCCAGCTTTGACACCAAGATCTCATGATCAACACAATCGAAAGCTTTTGTCAAATCACAAACACCATCATTACAATGAAGTTAAAATATTTAAACGTAATTTTCAAACAAAACGTGAATGTAACAACTATTACCTAACCTACCTAAAAATATGTTTAAATGCGACAATTGTGTTAAATAATTTAAAAGTAGTGCTTAAAACGCATAAAAAACCTGAAAAACAATAATAGCCCAGTCTCCTGGTATGTTGAACTCTCATTGAATGTTAACAGGCTGCATTTTGGCATACGGGTAGTTTTTTGGACGTAGACTACGATAAAAAAAAGTTTCCCTTAAGTTTGATGTACGTTAACCCCACAAAATTCAAAATAAAATCAAAACAAAAAATTCGGTTTTTCAGTAATACCTCCAAAAATAAAAAAAGATATCGAGAAACTAATAGCACCACGTAAAAGAGCAGAAAATTTTACAAAAAAGTAGTATATTGATTTTTTCCAAATTTCTTTCTAATTTTTTGCATCCATTTCCTTTCCTTTCTGTTTCTGTGATTCCTACAGATTGCATTTGTTCTTCTTCTGTCAGTTCATCCTCTTTTCCTTTTATACCCCCATTATTTCGTGTTCTCAATCTAATAACTCGATAATTATTTCCCATTTCTTTCTTCCTATATATTTCTCTGATTATCTTATTTGTATTCCTTTTACTAGTCCTCTCTTCCGTATCCTTTATCTTTGCCAGGGTCGTCGTCAATCTACATATCTCTCCCCTTTTTCTCAGTTTTTTTGATTTGATGGTCGTAGTATTCTTTGTTTGTTCTTTCAGTTTTTTCTTCCTCAATGTCCCATTTATATTCTCTTCCTCCGATTACGTTTGATATCCTGTTTTCACCTTTTTCCATTCTTTCTCTCGTTCTCTGCTATATGGTTCAATTTCTTTTGAATTTCCCGTTAATCTTTTGTTAAATCGTTGTTTATGTAAACTCGCTCTCTTTTAGGTTTCTCAGTTTGTTTTTATTTTTCATTACAGCTTCTTTATCTCCCGTGTTTCCAAGTTCTATCTTGTATATAGTCGCTCCTATTTTTATCACATCTTTAAACTGTACTTTTGTGTCCACACTCCTCTCCATAAAATGTTCTACATTCATTTTCAGATCTGGTTGGCTATTCGCTTTAAATCTCATTTCCGATATTACAATGTATTCCTTACGTTGTCTGTTTCCAGTCTACTCATCTTCAAAACCATATTTCTCATGTTTTCTCTAATTATCTTATTTTCCTCTTGCAATGCTTCATTCTCCTTTCTTAGTTCCTTCAACTCTTGTTGGTATCTCTTCTAATCTTGTTTTATATCCTTTATATCTGACATTAGCTCTCTGATCATTTCTATCAAATTGTCTATCTTATGTACTCTTTCTTTTTTCTCTCTCTGTGGTGTTCTTGTCAGCTTTTTTACTCTTCTTGAATAATCCCACTGGCTCTTCTTTTTCTTCGACTCTTCCTCTTTTCGAGTCTCATGATGTATAATCATCGCTATCCATTGTTCTTTCTGTTATTAAAACTCGTATATTCCATTTTCAAACACGAGAGAAAAAGAAAAAAACTGTTGTTTATACTTCTTATCACCGTAAACAGTCAAACGATCAAGGTCGTCGCTTATCGTTTCGTTACCTTCATACAACTTCATAGAATTATTCTCATAAACTTCCAAATTTTTTACTTATTATCTTAATTCTACCAGTACACTCGGCTTTATTTCTAGTCCCTCTCGTTTGCAATCGACAAAATAATTGAATAGATTGAAACACTACCGTAATAATGCTCGTTGAACGAGTTGACTATTGCCGGGCGTTCGATTCACATGCACACACTTGGCGATCCGAAACTCAACTCTATATACTATTTTATTTGTAAAATTTCCCGGTTTTTCATGCGGTGCTATTAGTTTTTAGATACGTTTTTTATTTTTAGATATATTTGCGAAAAACCGAATTTTTCATTTTATTTTCGATTGTGTAGGCTTAACGTACAGTTTAGAGCAGCAAACTTTTTTTTATCGTATTCTACGTCCAAATATCCTGAATTAGAAAAAAACGAGCAATCAGAAATTCATTCAATAAATTCAATGATGTACCTATTCATGATACGTTCGGGCATAATAAATTTTGAAGCTCTCATGGGTGCGATTTCGCAGACTAATGGTAAAAAATTTTTATTATAAAAATTTTCAGTTTTAAAAGCTAAAAATCAGTAGTTGAAACTTTAAGCGCGTTTACCTCAAAACTATGTTTTTTCAAATCGGCTAAACTCAAACCGTTTTTATCTGATTGATTTCAAATTTTAACTGTAGCTTTTGTATTAGATTCTGAAGAGAAGTATATTTTAAAAAATGACGGGTAAATTTGTGTTAGGTAAATCCACCTCATTCATAACTGTGTGATCCCATATAATACGTCGGTGTTTTGTTCGATTTTAATAGTTTTTTTTTGTAAAGCAAGCTCTAGTTTTTCCAGCTCTAAGAAAAAATCGAGCGCTCGAAGAGAAGCTTTTAAATTTTTGAATTTAAACGTTTCTGGAAAGTATTTTTCGCAGATGCTGGGTTCAATAACACTCATTAAAAGAGAAGAAAGAAAAACCGTGCTAAATTCAAATCTTTTGGCCGCATTTAACTGAAAGAGAATAGAAATAAGTAATTATATATATATATATATATATATATATATATATATATATATATATATATATATATATATATATATATATGTATATATATATATATATATATATATATATATATATATATATATATATATATATATATATATATATATATATTTATTTATTTATATATAACACATGGGCTGAAAAGTCCCGGGCCTAACAAAGAAAACACGGTTTTTTTGGTTCAAAATTAGCTTTATTCATCAACGTAATCTCCATCAAGAGCAACGCAATCATTCCAGCGCCGCTCTAACAATGGCCAAACACTGCTCAGAATCATCAACACGTTCTTATTTTTGATAAACAGTGAGCAAAACGCGGCACCCACTTTGAACAGAGCTTTCTCATAGTCAAATGCTCATGCAATATAAAGCCAACACGTTCTTTTGATATCTTTACGATGTCAGCTAACTCACGCAACTTCACTTTCGATCATTCAAAACGATTTTATGGATTTTTTTTGATGTTTTCTGGTGTTACCGCCTCATTTGGACGTCCACTACGTTCTGCATCATCGGTGTCTCTACGACCACGTTTGAAGTCAGCAAACCAACGTTTTATTGTTGTTTCTGATGGAGCGGAGTCCCCATAACACTTTTCAAGCCATTGCTTCGCTTGAACGGTATTTTTTCCCATCAAGAAGCAGTGTAAAATTAAAACACGAAATTGTTTTTGATCCATTGTTTTGAAAATAACAAAAGTAGCGTCACTCTTAGCACAATAAAACTCACAAACTAATGAATAGAATATCATGAAATTTTAACAGCTGTCTTTTGAAGGTTAGTATTAACTGAAAAAAAGGTGACTGCAATAAAACTAGCGCCATCTATGTGTTAGGCCCGGGACTTTTCAGCCCATGTGTTATATATATATATATATATATATATATATATATATATATATATTTATATATATATATATATATATATATATATTTATATATATATATATATATTGTATATGTATATGTATATGTATATGTATATGTATATGAATATGTATATTCGCTTTGGACAAAGTTTAGTGACATTCTGTGCTGTTAACAGAAACATGCTCAACAGATGAATGGTGTATTTACTACTGAAAGAAAAAGGACGTTTTTCAATAAACCAATTAAATATAATTAAAAATACTTTTAAAATTTCTGAAGCAACTTAATAAAAATCTGTAAACTATGTTGTTATAATTATAAATTAAGCAGATTGTGTAAATCTTGTATATTTGATGGTAATATATATTATTCTATTTGCTTCTACTTTATTCATTTTTAGTTTGTTAAAATGTCATTGATAACGTAGAATTTTAATTTAGTGTTAAGGTTTATTGTGATCCAACCCTGTGTAGTCGGCAATCAAATGAAAGTCGAACTACTAGAGAGTATTTCTTCTTCAGCCTTCATCTGTCAATTACTGTATGTAGCCCTTCCTCAAATGTTTCGACTTTTGACGGTCCTGTATTTGTCTCATTTACACAAACACGGCCGCCGATCGTTTGATGTCATCAGTTCAACGCTTAGGCGGGCGCCCTCTCGATCGCATACCATCTGTATATCTAGCAACATGACCAGTGTAACTCCATTTCAGTTCGGCCACCGTCTCTGCTACGTCTCTAACCTTAGTAGTTCACCTAATATAAGTGTTGCTTTTATGATCTTTCAAGAATATACCCAGCATTTATCGTTCCATAGCACGTTGTGTTGTCTTCAGTTGATCCATGGGTCGTAAGTGTGTGAAGGGTTGAGTCCGCAGTTACATGAAGCTATTTTTGTTTTTTGACGTTTTACTTGCTTTACCAAATGCAAATGACGAAAGTAATGTGTATAAAGTATTTACAGGATGTTAATTGGAGTAGCGCACTATAAGTTGAGACGAGCTATTTTTTTTTAAGGGTCTAGCACACGTGCTGCAGGGAAAAAGTCCCTAACAACGCTACAGGAGCGAGACGTGTGCGGAGAAAGCGATTCACGTTGCTCTTGAATCGCTGTAGATTGTACTCGGTGGGAAACACAGTCCTGGGCAAATTATTCCAAAGGGATGATGTTCTCTATATAAAAGACTGCTTGAAAAGCGTTGTACGAGGAGTAACAAGCTGAACCTCATACGGATGTGAAGTATTAGCGCGACGTGTACTTCTAACATGCACCGCTCTGGAAGGAATTAAGCGGGTCACATCCCTCGAACACTTTCCATGAAAATACTTGTAGAATAGGCTCAAGTCGCCAACCGTTCTTCGATGTTCCAGCGAATCAAGGCCGCCGGTCAGTTCCGGGTCTCCAATCAGACAAACAGCTCTTCTCTAAATAGAATCCAACAAATGCAGTGCATGTTTGGGAGCAGAGCCCCAAACATGGAAGCAGTATTCCATAGTTGGTCGAATTTGAGCTTTGTAAAGAATTAACAGTCGCGAAGTATAAAGCTTTCTGGTTCGAAATAATATTCCCAACTTTTGAGA
>CM032451.1:117208591-117406435 GCA_019049505.1 Pachyrhynchus sulphureomaculatus
GCGTACCTATTCAAAGTTTACACATTAATTCTGTAATCTGTGACATGTTTCGAAATTAAGTAAATAATCGAAGACAGTATTACTTTAACGATACAAACAAAAACGATATATTATATAGGTCACTAGGTATTATTACCAAAAAACTACAAAATATATATTTTGTAATTTATAATTTTACTGACTGCATTGGTTTGGCTTTAATTTCGGCAAGTATTAAAGACGGCAAGCCTCAAAATACAAGCCTAGGCAAAAACACAAATAAACGTCTTCAATCCAGATCAAAAGAACAGCTATAAGGGGGTTTTTGTTTAACTTGACTTCAATCGTTCCGACGCGCGCCGCAACTCTCTTTATATTGCCGAACTTTTTGTTAGATTTAACTTCTAGGCGGCCCTTTGATTGGGCGCGTTGTGGATAATATTTTTGTTCTAAGAAATTTAATAAACGTAGTTATTGGAATTTTCTGGAAACATTATTTTTCTCTATATAGCAAGCGGCTACACGTTTGGATCATTTAGTACAGAAGTAACATCCGTTCCAGTCAATAGTCGTCGAAAAGTTTAAAAATTAAAATTACGTTGCGTTATGGCCGCGAAGAAACAGAAGGTAGACGTTCGATCATTTCAAACTTCATGGACAACAGATTACGGTTTTGTACAGCAAAACGATCGGGCCATTTATGTCCTATGTCGGGAAAGCGTAGTTTTCCGGACATCTAGTGTTCAACGACATTTCCAGATAAAACATGAATCGTCATTTAAAGATGATAAAAGGGAGGCAATACAAAGAGCAAGTAAACAATACGAGAAACAGTCAACATTCTTTAGCAAAGTTTTTCAAGGAAAAAAATCAGGTAACTGAATGCAGTTTCAAAATTGCACAATCGTTGGCACAAAAGGGTAGGCCTTTCACTGACGGAGAATTTATGAAGCAAATGTTTTTGAGTACTGACGAGATTTTATTCGACGACTTGCCCAATAAGGATACAATATTGGCCAGGATTAGGGATATACCGGCATCAGCGCGGACCATCGAGAGGCGAATTACCGAAATGACACAAAATATCCAAAAACAGTAGAGAGACGCTATGAAACGGAGTTTTGTATTTAGTGTAGCATTGGATGAAAGTGTTGATATTAATGACATTGCCCGTCTGGCAATCGTTGCGGATACTTCGATGATGGCAGTGTGTATGAAGAGGAGAGGATATATTTTCAGAATTTGTTAAACATTTTGAAAAGCGGAACGTTGATTTAAATAAAATTTTTTGCGTAACGACAGATGGCGCTCCTATGATTGGGAGACATAAAGGATTTGTTTCCCTTCTTATTGAACGCATGAGTCGATCAGTTTTAAATTTTCATTGCATAATTCACCAAGAGAGTTTGTGTGACAAAATCTCCGCTGGAAGTTTAAAATCTGTGATGGATAGGGTGGTTAAAATAGTTAACTACATTTTCGATCGTTCTTCACTGATCCATAGACAATTTAAGGCGTTTCTGCAGGAATTAGAAAGTCCATATTCAGATATACCATTGCACAATAATGTGCGCTGGCTCAGCCGTGGTAAAGTGCTCTCTAGATTTGGGCAATGTCTGGGCGAAATTAAATCGTTCTTGTTGGAAAAAAATCAAGTGGATGCTTATCCTGAACTAGAAGATAAGAACTGGATCTGTATGTTAATGTTTCTTACTGATATTACAAACCATCTCAGTGAACTCAACTTAAAGTAACAAGGTTCAGGCAAAACAGTTCTGGATTTATACGAATCCTGGAAATCATTCAAATTAAATATAGATTTATTTACCAGCGATATTACTACAAAACACATATAAATATTTTCCAAATTTAAAAACTTATATATCCAGTGTCGACGATGGTGCACTAATAAACGAAATTCTTAAATATATGACTAATTTAAAAGAGGAGTTTATCGAGAGGGGTCAGGATTTTGATAAACATGGTGGCTTTTTTAATCAAACCAGATTTAATGGATTTTTCCAGCAGTTGCTTTGACATATCTCTTTTCTCACGGATGGACATTAATGATTTTGATCTTCAATACATTGAAGTTAAAAGCTCCGAATTATGGAACACGAAATTTGTAGAATTAAGAAGGGTATTAGAAGGTGACTGCCAGAACCATTCAAACGAGATACTCAGTTGTTGGATGAGTTTACCAGAGAAATTTATTTGTCTTAAGAAAGTAGCGTTTGCCATGCTTACAGCTTTCGGATCATCCTATATCTGTGAACAACTTTTTTCCCATATGAGAGTGATTTTAAACCCGTACCGAAGCAGGCTGACAACAGACAACTCGGAAGCATGTGTAACACTGAAAATAACTAGACATGAACCGGATATGAGAAAAACTCTCTAAAGAACTTCAAGCACAGGGTTCACACTAGGTCCTAGGACTAGTATAATAAAATTATTTGTTAAATGTTAAAAAAATTTTGTAATTAAACCTTCTAAAAGCAATATTTTAAGTTAATTTAAGTTAATTTTTGTTAATTTTAGTTGTAGTAAGTACCTATGTCGGCACGCAAAATGTTGTATGGATGAAAACTGGCACCCCTTAGTTAAAAGGTTGCCGACCCCTGCATTAGATCATCTGACGCCCCCCACATTACCGCGAGCTGCGTAGTGATCGGTATCCTGCCTGTCTGCACCGCGATAGTTTTTCGCGGGCTTTTTCAAGTGTCGGGAGTTGAATTTTCTTAAAATAACACATTTAGGCGTCCCGAACACGCTGGGGACAACGGGACACATTGCCTAAGAACGGGAGTGTTCCGTTCAAAATAGGACGTATGGTCACGTTATGTTAGTATAACTAACATATTTTATTGTTAATAAACAATTTATTAAACAAAAGATACTTCATCACTTTTTAGCATTTTTAACCCAGAACATCACGTGAATCTCGTTTTAAAGAAGCACCTGTTGTCCTGAAATCCTAAGGAGTGAAAAGAACCGTCTTCTTTTATCATATTAATATCGGAAAAAATGTTTGAACAGGTGTTTCTTGGTAAATTTAATACCAAGAGGCAATAGTGTGAAAGTAACCTTCTTGAAAATGTAATAAAACAACATGGAAGATTGAAAAATCGTGGTTTTTGGAACTAGAACGTGTGTGACTTTCCAACGTTTTGTCCACGATCGGACGAGGAATCTTCAGGGAT
The DNA here is from genome assembly GCA_019049505.1 of Pachyrhynchus sulphureomaculatus. NCBI lineage: Eukaryota > Metazoa > Arthropoda > Insecta > Coleoptera > Curculionidae > Pachyrhynchus > Pachyrhynchus sulphureomaculatus. The sequence continues at coordinate 117,211,774 of CM032451.1, forward strand.
ATTTATTCTCTGAGATTAGTACACTGAATAAGCTCCAGGAAGCACAAGTCAAGTACTTATATCTGAGAGGAGTCCAACCCTACTTACTTACTTTCCGTGTCTGGTCAGACATAGCATTTCCAATGATTTGCAGTGGATACTGTTTTGTCATAATGTTTTCCACAGCGCAAGGTTGGTCCAAATTTGAGCAAGTCAAGAGATGATGTGGGCTCTGAACATTACCGCACCTGCAGACGACGTCTGTTCCAGCTGGTAGCAGCGCCCATTTCTGCAAGTTGGTCTTGCATCGTGGCACATCTGCTCTCTTTCTATTAAGTGTTCTCCACACTGCGTAGGGCTATTCACTGCCTGGTGGTAGCTCCTCCTGGCGATTTAGATGATTTCTTCACTTCGCGATTCGGTTAACTTCCGGTGTTCCCTCCACGATTGTCGTTTTTCTCGTGAAACTTTTCACAGATTTGAGTCGCTGCGGTGGTGGTTGGTGTCCGTAAAGCAGATGACGTGGGTCTGATTCCTGGTTTGTTCTTTCTACGTCCATAGCGACTTCTTTGCGTATATGAGAAGGAACTATACCGGACCGAGAGGGTATAGTTTCTCCTTTTGGGTCGGCCTTAGGCATCCCGTTACGATACGTGCGAACTTGGTAAGCGCGATGTGCACTGATCCACTTCAGACTGGTGCCGCATACTCTGCAGCAGAGAGGCAAAAGTCCAACTCTGATCCAGTATAATGATCGTTTTCGATGCAATGTTGTTATGGTGTTTGTGAAGTTCAATCGATTATCAGTACAGTTGTTTTCCAAAGAAGCAAGAAGTCTGGCTTTTCTTACATGATGAAGTTACTATAAGCCTAACACAATATCGGTGTTTGCAAAATATCAATAATAATCAACCGATTCTAAAACTTACCTGCCTAGAGCAGTCTCACAAAGTGAAGAGGGCCAATCCAAAATGTACTCTTCATTTTTTTCAACAACTTTAAGTTTTTCCAAGACAACTATTAACTCAGGCTCTCGTTTACAAACAGATGAGCTGACTGAAAATAATTCAGTTTCAAAATTATTGCATTCCGTGTCATTTTTAACCATGGAGCTACTGATATTTTATTTTTTTATTGTAATAGAGCATTCTTCTTGCTTTACAGGTTTTAGGGAAGAATCAATAATATTACATTTCTCTTCGTTAATAATCACCAATGTTAATATATTTTTTGTTTCATTAGATTCTTGAAATAAATGTACGTCTTGGTGCGCTCCACCACTTTTCAGGTTCTCTTTGCCAAACCAGCTAAAAAAATGTTTTTCGTGATCTAAAGACCCTAATACCTGAAGAAAAGAAAAATTTCAAAGGGTAATTTTTTCACGAATATAATACATCCCGTCAGCAAGGAAAGTAAATACAATAATTTACCTGGTGTTATAACACATGGGCTGAAAAGTCCCGGGCCTAACACATAGATGGCGCTAGTTTTATTGCAGTCACCTTTTTTTCAGTTAATACTAACCTTCAAAAGACAGCTGTTAAAATTTCATGATATTCTATTCATTAGTTTGTGAGTTATTGTGCTAAGAGTGACGCTACTTTTGTTATTTTCAAAACAATGGATCAAAAACAATTTCGTGTTTTAATTTTACACTGCTTCTTGATGGGAAAAAATACCGTTCAAGCGAAGCAATGGCTTGAAAAGTGTTATGGGGACTCCGCTCCATCAGAAACAACAATAAAACGTTGGTTTGCTGACTTCAAACGTGGTCGTAGAGACACCGATGATGCAGAACGCAGTGGACGTCCAAATGAGGCGGTAACACCAGAAAACATAAAAAAAATCCATAAAATCGTTTTGAATGATCGAAAAGTGAAGTTGCGTGAGTTAGCTGACATCGTAAAGATATCAAAAGAACGTGTTGGCTTTATATTGCATGAGCATTTGACTATGAGAAAGCTCTGTTCAAAGTGGGTGCCGCGTTTGCTCACTGTTGATCAAAAACAAGAACGTGTTGATGATTCTGAGCAGTGTTTGGCCATGTTTAAACGTAACAAACCGGAATTTTTGCATCGATATGTGACAATGGATGAAACATGGATCCATCACTTCACTCCGGAATCAAAACGATCGTCATCTGAGTGGACAGCAACTGGTGAACCTCGTCCAAAGCGCCCGAAAGCACAACAATCGGCTGGAAAGGTTATGGCCTCGGTATTTTGGGATGTGCGTGGTGTAATATTCATCGACTATCTTGAGAAAGGAAATACCATCAACAGTGAATATTATATAGCGTTATTGGAGCGTTTTGAAGGCCGAAATTGCAAAGAAACGACCGCATATGGCAAAGAAAAAAATTTTGTTTCATCAAGACAACGCACCGTGTCACAAGTCAATCAAAAAAAAAATGGCAAAACTATATGAATTGAACTTCGAATTGCTCCCACATCTACCGTATTCGCCAGATTTGGCTCCCAGCGACTACTGGCTGTTCGCAGACCTGAAAAAAATGCTCGCCGGTAAGAAATTTCGCACGAATGAAGAGGTTATCGCTGAAACTGAGGCCTATTTTGAGGCAAAAGATAAATCGTTCTACAAAAGTGGTATTGAAATGTTAGAGCGGCGCTGGAATGATTGCGTTGCTCTTGATGGAGATTACGTTGATGAATAAAGCTAATTTTGAACCAAAAAAACCGTGTTTTCTTTGTTAGGCCCGGGACTTTTCAGCCCATGTGTTATAAGCGCATTTCCGCCAACTTTACGTTTTGTATATCTAAAACTAGTTTTATATTCAACTTAACATTCTTTAAGTTACTTTATAATCAGATCTCACACCCTTCTATATTCTATTTTTGTTAAAATTTGAAATTATAGAAAAAAAAAACTAAAACAGAATGTCCGTTACGACATACACGCAAATATTTCTGTAGCCCCCTACCTCATTCCTTTCATCCCATATGCATTTTACTATATGAAAATTATTTTATATTAAATATCCGATATCTGATTTTTTAAAAGATAATTTCCGGTGTAGCTGTGAACATACGTGACGTGTGATTTTTGCTCCGTAATAATTCTCGGAAATTTAAAGCGGCCCGCACACGGTCAATAATATTGTCAATACTATTGTCAATATGCAAGTCAATAACGACAGATCGCACACTGATCAATATTATTGTCAATAATTTCATTTTGCCTCTAGTCGTTGCATCAGGCGGATCACACTGATTTATTTTTTTTTTACAATGAATAAAGAAAAAGCGTGTATTTCTCTTTTAGTGTTTTGTGCAAGCGAACGTACAATCATTCGTAAACGGTGGGTGAAAGACTGGATCAAAAGAAGGGAACATTATTCTCATGTAACATTACTAAGAGAAATTTCTCTTAGTGATTCCACAGACTATTGCAATTATTTTCGAATGGACATCCACACGTTCCATACTCTCAAAGATATGCTTGAACCTCTACTAAGACGCCAAAATACGAAAATGAGAGCTGCTATTAGTGTAGAAGATAAATTGGCAGTTACTCTAAGGTACTTAGCGACCGGTAGAAACTTTGAAGATCTAAAATTTTCTGCACTAATGGGACCAAGAACAATAAGTTACGCAGTGATGGAGACTTGTGAAGCATTAATTTACATTTTAAAGGATTACATGAAAGTAAGTGTACCCATAATTTTTTACATTTTTTTATTTTTATACATAAGTAAAATTAAAACGTAAGTTAAAGTATAATTAAATGTTGGTAAAGTTGGAAATGTACAAAGCTGCCGTATCTTCTAATTGTTGTGAACGAAACATATACGAGTTTTGTTCGGATGATATACTTTCATGGATTGTTGCAGCTTGTGGCGGTGATGGCGATGTTATCTGGGAGTTACTGCTTGACTCTGGCGAATAAATATTAGTATTTCTCGCAGAGTATGAGGGCGATGTTATTTGGGAATGGATGCTTGACCCTGGTGAATATATATTATTTGGTATTTGCAATGTATTCATGCTTGCCTGAAAGAGTATGTCATTAATTGCCTTTTCCGCAAGCAACATTTTTGTGTTTTCTCCAATTCCCTCAATTTATTCGCCCACACTTTAGCAAGGCAATCAAATTTGTCATTACTTTCAGTAGGGTTTAGTTTTTCAAGATATTCACATGCAAGTGATAGTAGCTCGTTTTGCCTTGCCATGGGACCTTACATTTTTTTTCTTGGTATAAATGTTTGTGGTGTTATTGAGGAAACAGACGAATTTCCACTGGTCTGAATTGTACGGGGTGCTGGTTCTCCCGGCGAGTTCTGCGTTTCTTGAACATCCTGAAAAAACAATTACCAATAAAATGTTGAATAACATTAAAATAAAATGAACTAAAAACATATTCCTATAGGGTTTACATTAATGTTCTTTTAAATGTATTTGTTTTAGTTGCCATCCTGCCCAGAGGAATGGTTAAGCATTGCTCACCAATTTGGAGAGAGGAATCAATTCTGGAACTGCCTGGGGTCAATAGATGGGAAGCATATAGCTGTTAAAAAACCAGCACAGTCTGGGTCTCAGTACTATAACTATAAAGGGTTTTATAGTATAGTTTTACTGGCACTTGTGGATGCAAATAGAAAGTTTATAATGATTGATGTTGGAACTAACGGTAAAGTATCAGATGGCGGGGTGTTGTTCTATTCAAAATTTGGGAATCTTCTACTTCATAACAAGCTCAACTTGCCAAAACCCACTGTTCTGCCTAACACATCACAAACTCATAATTTCGTATTTGTCGGTGACGAAGCTTTTGCACTGAGACCCGACCTAATGAAGCCCTACTCTCAAACGAAAGTTGATTCAGCAAGTCAGGAATTTAATCTGAGGTTATCCTCTGCTAGAGTATCCGTAGAGAACTGTTTTGGAATACTTGCCGCTAGATTTGGTGTGTTCAATAAAGCCATCTACTTGGAACCTAAAAAAGCCAGGGTAATAACTATGGCATCCTGCTACTTACACAATTATTTAGCAGCAAGAGTTACTGCTTACTAGCAACGTGATACTCAAGATAATGTGGCTAATTCCCATATGACACCACTACAGTGTACCATGTCCAAAAACAGCAATAACTGTTCCAAGGTGGTCAGAGATAAACTTCGTGATTATTTTAATAATGAAGGTAAACGAATTTAACCCAAACATTTTATAATAACGTTATTATGAAAAATATAATATATAATTAATGATATACCTATTTGTAAATTATGTAATAAATTTTTTTGCTATCTTACCACTGATTCATTGAAATCCACCTCGAAATCCACAGGAACTTCACTGTCGCCCAGAAATTGAAGGGCATGGAAAACCCACGAAGTTGGTGTATATACTTCATCTTCGCCACAACCAGAACGCCTAGATGTTATTATCTTCTTTACTTCTTTTCGGTAGTTGGTTCTCAGAGCGTTAATTTTTTTTCGTATTTCCGCCTCATCTGCGTTGGGTTTAAGTTTTTGATAGATTGGAATTAGTTTTTGTATTGCTTTTTTGCGACTGTTTCTGTTCTTGTAAGCTGGTAAGCGTGGATTCCATAATTCTGGGAGAGTCTCATAAACTTCAATAAAATGTTTTAAATATTCAGTATCCGTTTCACTTAAATTTTCACCAACTTTAGAATTATCACCAATTTCTTCTGTTCCATTACTCATTTTTTAAAAAGATAAATAATAATTAATATAAAAACACTAAAGTTACCACTGTTTATAAACATTGCACAAGGCACTCAAGAGACAGAGAACTCAGAGAAGGTTATTTAAAATCAGGTTCTACTTTGGCTTGTAAAAGAATCGACTTCTTTTGTAAAAATTAAGTTTATAAAACAAATATAACGATTAAAAACTAGTTCCTACCTCGACGAAATTTTTTTTTGAACTAAGTATTGAAGAAAGTATTGATAAGCCACCGCACATTATCAATAGTATTGTCAATATCCCTACCACTTTGCAGTATTGATGTTTGAATATCAAAAAATTTAGATTTTCGTCAATACAAAATTATTTCATCAATACCAACTTCAATACCTACCGCACACGATCAATAGTATTGACAATACTTTTCTATATTGACAATATTATTGACCGTGTGCGGGCCGCTTAAGAGTGATTAAATTGAGAAAAGCAACCTAAAAGTGATTAAAGGCATAGGAGAACTGAAAAAGAAGAGTTAGATGCGTAACCCTGATAAATACCAGCTAATTATACGTAAATTGAATTAATCTAAAAGACGCGAAAATAAATAGTCACACTGACAAGAACCGATAAGGTCCGACGGGACGACCGGCCGATGGTTTTTTGCGCGGTGTTGCAAACAGAAATCGACAGGCCCGGATCAAGTTGAATTGAATTGAAATCGAATAGAATTAAATAAAATTGAGCCGACATTGAATGGATAAACGAACAAATTAAACCACATTGCTGACTAGAGAACAAACGACACGTTGAAATATAAACCACCCAGGAAACAATAAAGCAATGGAAGACACGCTGCAAAAAATACTAGATAGGCTGGCTAGAATAGAAAATAGCAATATAAGAACAGAAGAGAAGCTGAACAATATATGCATTGAACAAGAAAAGTTGAAGAAAGAAAATGTATTGAGGATGGAAAACCAAAAGATGAAGAACATAGTAAATGGGCAAGAAAAGAGACTTGAATAAATAGAGAGAGAGAGATAAGAAAAAGAAAAATCGTGGTACAGGGTGTTGAAGAGATGGAAGGTGAAAATGAGATGCAACTGAGAAATAAAGTGAGAGAAATTATAGAGGCAATAGAGGTTAATATTGATAGGGAAGGTGATATTACAGTAATCAGGAGGATGGGCGACCCAGGAAAAGGCAGATATAGACCAATAGTGATAGAATTGTAGACACGGGAGAATAAGGATAAAATAATGAAAACTGGCTACAAGGAACAAGAGTATACATAAATGACGAATACCCGAAAAAAGTTCAGGAACAAAGAAAGAAGTTGTTGAAAATTATAAAAGAGAAGCAGAAAGGGAATAAAGCAAAATTAAACTACAATAAGGCAATCATAAACGGAGAAATATTTAACCTAGAACAATTAGAGAAAATAAGCGAGGACAATGAAAACCAGGGAGCGGAAAGTGTAAAGGAAAATGCCAGAAGATATAGTGCAAGGACCCCTGAGCAAGAAAAAGAAGAGAAAAGAACAAAGCGGAACGATATTAGAAGTGTAACTAGCACCGGACGGAATACAAAAAACTAGAAACAGGAAGCAGAGACAAAGGAACAAACAGGACGACGATTAGGGCGATGAAGATGGATGATCGTAATAATAACCACAGTGAAAGGGAGAGCGAGGAAAGGACAAAAAAAAGGGAAAAACAAGAAAAACACAATGAGGATAGGAACATGGAATGTGAAAACAATGCTAATACATGGAAAAATGTGGGAAATAGCAAGAGAAATAGAAAGACATAACGTTGAGGTAGCTGCAATACAGGAAATACGATGGCAGAGGAACGGAGAAATAAGTAAACCTAAATTTACCTTAAAGTATTCTGGCAGCGAAACACAAAGACAAGGTGGTACTGCCTCCATAGTAAGAGGGAATTTGAAGGATAGGACAGTAGAGTTCTAACCAATAAATGAAAGGATGGCATACATAAGATTCGATACAAAGCCATTCAAGACGTCCAATACTTAATATACTCGTATATGCACCGACAGAAAATGCACCTGATGAGGAAAAGGAGAAATTCTATGAAGACCTAAAAAACGAAATAGAACAAATCCCCGAAAAGGATACCATATTGGTGGTAGGAAACTTCAATGCGTAAATAGGTAAAGAGGATTTCGTATAAACAGAGGAAGGTGAACATACCATACATCAGGAGACAGAAATTATGCAGTATGGCAGCAAGCACGGGCTTAATCATAAGAATTGCAAAATTTAAACACAAGAAAGTACACAAAGTGACATGGACGGCACCAAACCAATTAGTACAAGCACAAATAAACTACATGCTAATAAACCGCAGGAGACAATCCTCCGTACACGACGTAAGAACGTAAAGCGGAGCGAATGCAGATTCCGACCACTTCTTAGTTGTGGCGGAGATAAAACCAAAATTGAAAAAGAAAATACCAAGTAGGAACAAAGAAAACAAATGAGATGTACAAAAATTAAACGAAGAACAAAAAGAAAGCGAATATAAAGAATCCCTAAGAAGAAAGCTATTGACGCAAAAAACAGAAAGAAGCATTGAAAATAAATGGAGCGAACTGAAACGATACGTGAGGGAAGCAACGCAAGAAAGCATAGGGATAGAGAGAAACCACAAATTGAAAGAGTGCTTTAATGAAACATGTAAAAGAATGGCAAACAAAAAAAATAAATGCCAGGATGAAATCATTAAAAACAAATAATATCGAAGACTGACGGAAATGTGAAAGTATTAGGAAGGCATGTAACAAAGTAATTAGAAGAACAAAAAGAGAATGGATAGATGAACAAAGCAGAGAAATAGAAACAGAAGGTCAGAATGTTAACATACAGTTCTACAATAAGATCAAAATACAGAACAGAACTTATAAAGGAAAAGTCAGAGGAGTGAAAGACAGAGAGAGAAAAATAATAGAAGAAGAGAATATTATATGGGAGCAACATTTCAAGCACCTCTTAAAAGAACAAATGCAGGAAGAACACATAACCGAAGAAAACGAGCTAGAAGAAAATGAAATGGAAATGATTCTAGAACCAAAAAGAGATGAAATAAAAGAAATAATACTAAAAAGAACGAGAAAATGCCAGACAAAGACGAGATAAACATGGAATTGTTCAAATACGGCGGAGAAGAACTGTGTGAAAGCGTGTATGTAAAGGGTGTTTTTTATAGAGGTATAAAACTTTAAGTTGGCAACACTTTTTTAACTGGCGGCCATTTTGTCAGCTGTCAAGTGATTTATCTTTAGTTTGGTTTGGCATTTCAACATGAATAGACTGACGCCTGAACAACGCTTCCAAATTGTGCAAATTTATTTTGAAAATCATGGTTCTGTTCGAAATACGTATCGCGCACTACGTCCATTTTACGGTCAACATAATCGTCCATCAGAGCAATTAATTCGATTAACTATGGAACGTTTTCGCACCACGTTTACTCTAAATGATAATACGCATCCACAGAGATGTCGTACAGTGCGTACAGAAGAAGTCATTGCTGCTGTAGAGCGAAGCGTAGAGGAAGACCCGAATCAGTCTATCCGCCATCGTGCACAGAAATTGGATATGTGTCCATCCACTTTATGGAAGATTTTGCGGAAAGATCTTGGTTTGCGTGCTTACAAAATCCAACTCGTGCAACAATTGAAGCCACACGATCACCTAGCAAGGCGTAGATTCGGTGAATGGGCCCAAAACAAGATTGCCGTTGATCCCGATTTTCATAAGCGAATTTTGTTTAGCAATGAAGCTCACTTTTGTTTGAATGGATACGTCAATAAACAAAACTGCCGTATTTGGAGTGATGATAATCCTCAAGTGTATGTTGAGACACCGTTACATCCAGAAAAACTGACTGATTGGTGTGCTTTATGGGCTGGTGGAATCATTGGTCCGTACTTCTTTAAAAACGATGCTGGTCAGAACGTTACAGTCAATGGTGACCGCTATAAAGCCATGATTACTGACTTTTTCGTTCATCAATTGAACAACCATGATGTGCAGGAGCTGTGGTTTCAACCAGACGGCGCAACATGTCACACAGCTCGTGCCACAATTGATTTATTGAAGGAAACGTTTGGTAACCGCATAGTTTCACGTTTCGGACCCGTGAATTGGCCTCCAAGATCGTGCGATTTAACGCCGCTAGACTATTTTCTGTGGGGATATGTGAAGTCGCTAGTCTACGCCGATAAGCCCGAAACGATTGACCACTTGGAGGACAACATTCGCCGCGTTATTGCCGATATACGACCACAAATGTTGGAAAAAGTCATCGAAAATTGGACCTTCAGATTAGACTACGTCCGAGCCAGCCGTGGCGGTCATATGCCAGAAGTCATATTTAAATTACAATGCCAGAAGGTTATCTATCGAATAAAGTAAATTTCATGTAAATTTAAAAAATTCATCTTTGTTTTATTCCATTTCAAAGTTCTATACCTCTATAAAAAACACACTATACTAATTAAACAGACATGGAAAGAAAAACGCATGCCACACGATGGGAAAGGAGGTGAAATTGTAATAATACACTAGAAAGGCGACCAACGAGTATGCGAAAATTATCGAGGAATTACCCTGCTCAACACCGCCTACAAGATTTTGACAAAACAAGCATTGGAAAGAGCACAACATGCACTAAACTTGGAAATGCTATTCACCGACTTCAAGCAAGCATTTGATTTGATTAAGAGAACGGGATTACATACAGTGCTAAAAGAACTGGGAGAACTGAACAAGATAAGACGACTGTGCCTGATGACACTGAAGGAGACATTCCCCAGCGTCAAAACACAGAAAGGACGAACACAAGATTTCAAAATTAACAAAGCAGTTAGACAGGGAGATGCATTATCGGCCACGTTATTCAACCTAACACTACAATATGTACTAAGGAATATAAATCAAGATACAATACGAACCAGCGGCAGCCAGATAGTGGCGTATGCGGACGATGTAATAATTATTGCAAGCTGCAAAGCTCTACCATTAATTGAATAGCCAGACATATATTCCAGTCGCTGCACTAAATAACAGTTTTATTTATACTATTTTTGCAACTACATAATCAAAAACCTCGATCGATATATGAATAAGTGAAATTCCTTATAACACTCTGGGTATTTCCGTATCAATACCGCATATGAGAATAAAAGAATTAAAATCTAATGATGTACGCTATAATTTCCGCAAAGCGGACTATTTGTCTTTATATCATATGTTACATGCCACGAATTGGACATTTCTTGAATCTTATGATGATGTTAATCTAGCCCTCAACGGTTTTTATGAGAAACTATATGACATATTTAATAAGTACATACCTAAAACTAATAATAAATCAAAAAATTATCCTACTTGGTTTAACATAGAAATAATAAATAAACTCAAGTATAAAGCAAAATTGAGAAAAAAATATAAAAGGACTAATGATTTACTGGTATTGTTAGAAATTTAAAAAAATACGGGCTCAACTGAAAAAGGATATAAGAAGTGCTCAATGTGCGTACTTGATAACAGTACAGAACAATATTGGAATAAGCCCTCATTTATTTTGGTCCTTTATAAATAACAAAAAAGGGTCATTGCACATACCAAATAAAATGTTTTTCAATATAGAGGAGTTTAATGGAGGGGATGAAATATCTAATGCAGGGGTGCTCAAACTTGAACTGCTAGCGATCTACCTCAATATTGTTAGACTACGATCGATCGACTCTGAGAGGCTGCAAGTAAGTGTGATGCAGGATTGTCGTCTAGGTAGGGTGTATCGTGGCATAGATATTAGTTTTCCGCACAATATGCAATTTTTTAGTCAAGGTAAGTGTAGGTCTGCTCTAAAATGTCAATGAAAAAACTCATAATTATTCAAAATTGCGAGTTTATTGGTTCTTACAAAACAAACGAGTTCTAGTGTCTAAACTTAACTAAAGAGTGACTTTGGATGTTGAAGCGTGGCACTGCACTTTTCATAAGATGGTACGTAATTACCGAGTGCTAATCGCAAGCATGATGACATATGTTCGTCAGTTAGTCGATTGCGATATTTTGACTTAATTATCTTCATTTCAGAAAATGCAGACTCGCACAAGTAAGTTGACCCAAACATTGCCGTCAGTTGAAGGGCGATTTGCTTTAGATTCGGATATTTATCTTCAGTTATAAAACACCAGAATTTTGTATCAGATGCTGTCGCTTTGAGATGTATATCTGATATAATCTGCACTAACTCATTTTCAACAGAACATGAGTCCATGTTAAACTGACTTGCTATTTCAGTAGCTAATTCCTCAATGTTTTTACACGAAAAAAGATAACTCATAAATGATGCGATATTTGCCAATTTACTGAAATCATAAAAACGTATTTCGAATTGGCCCAAAATATTTGATAATTCTGCCTCATAAATATCATAATTCAACTGAGGAATCCTTGCTTTCAAAGACGGAAAATTTTTCAGATCCTTTCTTTTCAGTGATCTATCATAAGTTGCAATTTACTTTTGAATGCGTTTATTGCGCTAATCATCTCAATAATAGTTTTTCCTTTACCTTGAAGCTCCAAATTAATGGTGTTTAAATGCATTGTGATGTCTGTCAAAAATGCCAAATCAGTCAGCCATTTTCCGTTTTTCAGCATCCGAGTGTCATCACCTCTTTCGTCCAGAAAAGCTGTTATTTCGGGAAATAATTCTTAAAACTTTCTAGGAATTTTCCGCGACTCAACCACCTGACGTCCGTGTGAAGAACTAAATCAGTGTGTTCAGCTGACTGACTATCTTCCAACTGCAATTTAAAGAGCCGTCGTTGCAAGCTACGTGCTCGGATAGAATTCACAATTTTTATCGCAATGCCCATAATCTCCTCCATGTTTAGAACTTTTGAATACAAAACTTGTTGATGTATAATGCAATGGAAGGAGAAAAATGAAGGGAAATCATCATTAGCTCGACACAATGCCACAAAACCGTTTTTGTTTCCAGTCATCCAATCATTGTCAAAAACTGTTCCTTAGCCGGCATGTCATTGAATACCATTCGAATAAAAATACACGGCTGGGCAGTGTCTCTCATATCGGTGGATTCGTCGAACTGTAAAGAAAAGTATGTACATTCCATGATATCATGTTTTAGTTTATCTGCCATGTCCTGACTCATGACTTCAACACGCCTTGTGACAGTCGGACGAGATAACTGAAGTTCTCTAATAGCAGACATAATCTCTGTTTTATTTTTAAAATCTCCAAATAAAGTCTCACCCGCTTCAATAAATGCTTTCTTCACAACCAATCCATCACCAAATGGTTTCTTGTGTTTCGCCAATATATGAGATATTTTAAATGACGCGATCGTTGCAGCTTTTGATTGTTTGGCTGGTCTTGTGAACATGGTTTGTTCTTTTTTCAAACAAGTTAACAAATCACGTACTTTTCGTTTTCTTAATTCACTCTGTGACGGAAAATCCTTTTCATAGTTTTTATGAACCGTTTTATAATGCCTCTCTAAGTTCCCACGCTTAGGTATTGCAACTGACGCGCGGCAAATGAGACAAATGCACTTATCCTTTACCATACAAAAAAAAAATCTTCCTCCAAATCGTTATTAAAATGATAAGTTTTACTTTTCTTCGCCGCACTCATTTTGGACTATTAATTAATGAACTTTCTATCGATGTATCGCCTTCAAGTTACAACTCAGACTGACTCCTATTCCTGCAGACGCAACATTTATATTGGGCGCGAACGAAGTCTCGAATGTTCCCGTCAAATGCGCCGCCCGAAGTTTCTAGAAAAATCGGCGGGAATCAAAAACGCGGCTTTTCTTTGACAAGTACCGCGCGTTCCTTTGATAAAGCCGCCTTTTGCCGCTAGCAGGGGGTTATTACGATAAAAGAAAGTGATGAGGGCCTGGCCTAATTGTGGATCGAATAAATTTTAGCAGTTTCGTCATTACATTTTGTTTTAGTTACCTAAAACAAAATCTGTGAATAGTTCTATATCGGAATTTTTTTTCTCGAGATCGACTCAAAAAGCACTCGCGATCGACTTGTCGATCGCGATCGACCGTTTGAGCACCCCTGATCTAATGCATTTGCTAATTACTTTGAAAGCGTCTACTCTAATGATTTAGATAGTAGTAATGATAGTGTTGAAACTGTCAATCATCACGGTGTTCCAATTGACAAAATTGATACAGTTAATGTTGTGGAGACATTGAGGGAGTTGAAGGACGATAGAGCAACAGGCCCAGACGGCATTCCCCCATACATATTTAAGGGCTTTGAGGATACATTATGTTATCCGTTACCACCTGTGGAAAAGAACAAGAATATGTCCAGTTTTTAAAAAGGGTGACAAAAACGATATAAAGAGCCACCCCAACCAATTGCAATACTCTCATCGGCAGCTAAAGTTTTTGAAAAGATTATTTACAACAATATATCAACGTCGGTTCGTCACAGTATAAGTACTTATTAGCACGGCTTTATGGAGGGTAGATCTGTCATTAATAATTTATTAGCGGTAACGCAGGCAACGTCAGATGTCTTAAATCGACACGGCCAAATGGATATTTTATATACAGACTTTGAAAAGGCATTCGATAAGGTCTTATTTGCGATATTGTTGAATAAGCTGGAGAAGGATTTTGGATTCCACGTGAATTTAACTGAGTTTTTAAAATCTTACCGTTATAATCGTGAACATGTAGTAAAGATAAAGGGGTATGGGTCCAAACCTTTTACACCTACATCCGGGATTCCGCAGGGGTCCAACCTAAGACCTCTGCTCTTTTTACTCTCTATCAACGGCATCACTGGTGTAGTTAAAAATGCGTCCTGCCGGTTATTTGCTGACGGCTTAAAACTTTATTATGAAATCAGATCGCCTGCTGACTGCCGGATTTTGCAGAATGATATAGACAACGTTGCAAAATGGGGAACTGACAATAAGATTTACTTTAGTGTAAGTGTACTGTTGTTTCTTATACTAAAAAACTGAAGCCGATAAAGTTTACATATAGTATTGAGAATGTCCCACTTTTGTACGAGGATAAGATAAAGGACTTAGGGGTGATTTTTGATTCCAAATTGACGTTTAACTATCATGTAAGTTATACTGCAAGTAAAGCGAACAAAATGTATGGCTTAATTGTCAGAAGCACGAAAGATTTTAGAAGTATAAATTGCATAAAACAGCTATACATATCCTATGAGAAGTATATTAGAATATGCGAGTATAGTATGGTCACCCTTTTATAATTGTCACCAGCGAATACTTCAATTGATACAGAATAAAATGATGCGTTACATGCATTATAAACAAACCGGTTCATATAACTCTATGATCTCTTCTACACTGTTGCACGAACGCTATGGGATGGTAACCTTAGAGAAACGTAGAAAACGATATTGCATGCTCTACTTGTCCAAAGTAGTGAATGGTCTCATTGATGACCCAGCATTTCTGTCCAGCTTATATTTTAGTGTGCCAATGTACTCCACAAGAAATCATAGCACTTTCTATATATCAGATGTAGCCCATAATAACCATCACCTGGGATCTCCATTGTATAATGCTTGCATGCTATACAATGGAATCCAGAACAGTGTAGATATATTTAATGATAAGTGCAGTCTTTTCAAAACTAAATTGCGTGCGTTGTTTTAAGTGTATGTAGATTATTATGTAATATTATTTAAATTAAGTTAATTTAAGTTCTATTACTTTGTAATTGGAAAGATCTCAGTGATCAATCTGTAAAGTGCAGTAAATAAATAAATGAATAATCTTAGGCAAGCTCCTCACTCTAAATAGACTTACCTTTCTTGATCCTTCTCATCCTTTATATCAACCTCTTCAGATTTTATTAAGCCACACTCTTCAAAAAATGTGCTCATTTTCTTGTGCTTTGCTTCGCTAAAAAACAAATGGGTAAGTTTAATTTACCATAAGAATACCAATGTAATTAAAAGGCCCCCAAAAGAAACAGGTATGTCACATAAATTAAAACTAAAAGTGTAATTTCACTGGTTCCAGTAAAAGTAACACATTTTCAGTATAAATTCTTTAATAATTCCTATGATGCTTGAAAACTCTATAACAAACAAATTGTATTAGAATATATGTAACCACTACTATGTATAAAAGTACTGTAAATTTAGGGTAAATGTGTATCACAAATGCAAGTATAAAACAAACTGATTTTATTTTTCTGAATCGAGTTAAACATTTATCACTAATGTGATAGTATGGAACCACTGCATATTACTTTTTCAATATGTTCAATAGTTCTGAATAACTGCTAATCAGATCAAATATAGAACAAAAATCTTGTCAAATAATACTTACATATGAAAAAAAAAACTGTATGTGAATTGGAATCTTCTTTCACGAGCTCTAGCTAAGCAACAAGTACTAAACTAGAAAACGATCAAATATCAGATCATGAAACAATATTATTCAAAATACCAATAATGAAAAAGTACAAAATGAGATTAACGAAAAAAATTATTTCCTGGGAAAATTATGACTGTGATAAAATTATCAAAATGTTACGAATGATAAATTTCGGTGATATGTTAAACGGTGATATAGATTTTAAGGTATCTTTTATAAGCCACGCAATGAAGGATATTATGTTATCGCTAACTGAAGAAAGAACCGTAAATATAAAGTTGATGAACAAATGGTATGATTGGGAACTGACAGAAATACATAGAATAAAGTATGAAAAATACCAAATAGCCAAAATAACTAATGATTGGGAAGATTACAAGACAGTGAAAAAATTATATAAAAATATGATTAAACAGAAGAAAGTGCAATATGTACAGAATAAAATTGAAAATAATCAAAGAAACAGCAGAGAAATGTGGAGAGTTTTAAAAGAAGAAATTTGTATGTCAAAAAGTACCAGTGCAATAAACAGAATCGTTATGAATGGTAAAATAATTGAAAATGAAAAAGAAATTGTTGAACTTTTAAATAAATTCTTTATTCAGAGTGTCATTGACATTAAAAATGGTATAGACGTTGTGCAGAATACTATGGGAAATACAAATATAATTAATCACCAATTTAAATTTCAAACAGTAGATAGTAACGAAATAATTGAAATAGTTAAAAAATTTTAAAATAGAATTGGCGGTAAGAATATTTTATCTGAAGGTGTAATTAAACATTCTATAACGTACACGGCTTTTTTTACGGCAATATCATCAATAATAGCATGCTGCAAGGAAAAGTGCCTAACAAATGGAAAATTTCCAAAATTGTGCCAATTGAAAAAATAAAATATACTATAAAATACAATAAATATGCTTCCAAGTGATGAAAAAATCCTTGAAACAGTGATAAAAAATCAGTTACTGCAATATTTAAATGATAACAATATTATTATTCCAGAGCAATCGGGTATTAGAAGCAAACACTCATGTGAAACTGCAATTAATTATGTTATAAGTGAATGGCGTGAAGATTTGATGAATAAAAAATACTTTGTATCAACTTTCATAGATTTAAAAAGAGCATTTGAAACTATAGACAGAAAATTATTGCTTATGAAACTACACAAAATTGGAGTGCGTGATATAGAGTTAAAATGGTTTGAAGATTATCTATCGAATAGAAAGCAACAAACAAAAATTGGAAACACATCATCAGCGATACCAGTGAATATTGGTCTACCGCAAGGCTCTGTCCTTGCGCCGGTACTGTTTCTCATATACATAAATGACATTAAAGACGGCATGGATTAATAACGAGAAAAATATTAACTGATGATCAAATTGTGACATCAGCGACTTCTGGAAAGACTTTAAGCAATAATGACGACGAAGACGAGCTTGGAGAAGAAGATAATATTTCTGTTCCAATCATTTTACATTCTACTGTCGATTTCCAAGGAAAAACATCATCTATTATTCCTATAGTGCAGTCAAGGATGCTCGATATTGTCTTCAGACAGTGTATCATTAAACGTATTTTAATGAAGCTCGACACCATTCATTTCAGAAATGACGAAGAAAATGACTGAAACTCGCAATTTTTTGGAATCTCTTGAAGCTTCTGAACATATATGGAGTAGTTTTTGGGACCTTGACAATTATATAAACACCTTTCCTTTTTCAAATAAAATTGTACAAACAAAAATTACTGATTTTATTGTATAAACTACATATTTTAATGTTGTGTGTGTGTTATAAGTGGAAGTTACCAAATATCTCTATTATCAATATTTTTTGCAGGATTCATTGTTTCTGCTTTGCTTACATGGACCTCAAACATCTGATGGCCTAGTCTAAATTTAGAGAGCATTTTACATCAAACTAGTCTAACTTTTTTTTCCTTTTACATATCTTTCATAAATATTGTTTATATAAAAAAATTATGGACCTTGTTTATATACAAAATGTTAATTTAAAGATTTTAAGATGGTATACAACTTATATACGCAGTATATTGGACATAAAGTAATGTACTGGAAATACTTTTACCACAATATTACTAGAAGTATAAAACGTGGTGTTAATACATGATTTTATTAAAATTATGAGTTTATAGAGACGGTGTGAGATAGGTTAGTGCAAAAATGAGTTTCATTAAAGTATCATTACTGGGTGTTACATTTTTTATATCTTTCAGTAACTCTTGTACTTGTATATTTGACTATTTAGACATGTTTCACAATCTGGACTGTATCTTATAAATTAAGCACAACTTATATGTAATAAACAAAACAACTTACTATTCTGGTTCAACTTTTATTAATAAATCACCATCATTTTCATGTTCTATTACATTATGAGGTATATTTTTGTCCTCTTTTGAACAGGAAGTAACAGACATTCCTACGTTATAATAAAATCCTGTTTCTTTTTTAATGTTGGTGGTTCCAGAAAAATCAGTTCTTTCTTCCATTAGTTCCAAAAGTGTTAGCTTGTTTAAGTAAGGAGTATTTTTCCAATTTGTGTTTTTAAAATCAAACTTAAATTAAAAAATTCCTCTAAAGTTAAATGGCATATACACAAATTTATAGGTTAGGAAAATGCTTTCTTTATTTCTTCTTCTTTTTATGGACTTTGGCTATCTAGAGACAAAGTACCCAGCTTCCTCCATAGGGAGCGACGAGGTCTTGCTTCAGGCGATATTACTCTCCCAAATGATTAATTGTCTGTAGTTATAATTTAATCAATATTTATTAATAATTTTGTTCAGTTTGTTACTTTAGAGTTTAGAAACTAGTACGTGAACACAAAGAGAGAAATTGAGTCTGGAGGGTGTAAAGGATATATGTCGCACGATTTTGAAAGAAGATCTAAGCAAAATTCGTTCTACATACTTTAAATAAAGATTAAGAGTGATTGAGAGAACAACATTCTCGAGAAATCATACTGGTCTCATTCATTATTAATGTGCTTCAACTGATCAAACTGTCAATTGGTATTATTCGGAAATATTCAAACATTTGATGCCTATAATTTCTCATATTCGACCTAAATTTCATGATCCCAAGTGCTTGTTCCACGATAATGCACACTTTACTCATTGTTTGTTAAGTTCAGGCTCAAAATCAAGTCTGTCGGTTGAACTGTTCACCTTATTCATCTGATTTAACACTTTGTAACTTTTCCCTATTATAAGATGCTTTTTCAAGGACATAGAGATTATTCACATTGCCGGTCTTGGTAGAGCAGCGAGTTAAGAGCCTTCATAAAAACTGATGGTCGCTGGTTTGATTCCGGTAATCGCCTGTGTGTGTGTCTACTTTTGGCAAGTAGTTAATGCAGAAATGCAATAACGCCCGTTGTAACACTACCGCGTTGTCTTAAGGATGCCGTGAAATACAAATGTGCATGTTTCGGCACCTGGGCAACGTGGACGGATCTTATCAAATCACCAAACAAACTTCTAAAAATTGAAATGAAATCGAATCGAATAGGCATGATGACTAATTTTGAAAAACTATTTCACGATGTTCTTATGGAACTACTTTTTCCAAAAAAATATATTTCTGGAGAAATTACAGGTTTCCTAGCATAAAATTGGCCTTTTTAAACTAAGTTTGAATTTCACGCTGAAACGCTCGCAGGTGTTATGGCGTCTGCTCGTGACGTCACACCTTTATAAACTACATGTCAACATTAGCGAAGTATACAGTGTCTGTACAATAATTTTGCTATTTTGTGTGTTTAAAATGAATTCTAAAGTATATAAGCAGTGTGCGGTCCCTCAGTGTAAAAGCACATCGATAAAAACGCCTAACGAGTTATTTGTTTACGTTCTAAACAAGAAAACAATAAGAAATAACTGGCTAACTCTTGCACGGCGAGATCCAGCAGTTATTTCTCCAAATTCTTCAATTTATTTCTGTGAAGACCATTTGGGGTTTTATTAAAGGCTTGCTCGGGAAGTCTATTATAAAACATGAAGTGTGCAATTTTTTTTAAAATATTTTGGACAATTTTGTTGGAAAAATTTTCTAAAAACCTGATTTTGCGATTTTTTTTTTAAGTTTTTGGTTTCTCCTTAAATTTTTAAAATTTTTGAGAGAGATTATTAGAATTTACATAAAAATCCCCAATAAAGTATGAGTATTAGGCAGGGGGCAAACTTTGGCATGCCGGGGGCAAACTTTGGCATGCCGGGGGCAAACTTTGGCATGCCGGGGGCAAATTTTGGCATGCCGGGGGCAAATTTTGGCATGCCGGGGGCAAATTTTGGCATGCCGGGAGCAAACTTTGGCATGCCGGGGGCAAATTTTGGCATGCTGGGGGCAAATTTTGGCATGCTGGGGGTAAATTTTGGCATGCTGGGGGGGCAAATGAAGTTTTAATTTAATATTTTATTATTATAAATGAAGTGTGTCGTAATAATCTCATTTGAGAAATTGTTAATTATCTAAATAATACCTTTAGATAGTCACAACGCTATTGAGGTTAGGTTTTAATTCTTTAATGTTATCCACAACTGTTTATTTAATGGATACTTTATTCTTGTTCCAGTTGCCAAATGATATAGAGAATTACATTCAGTAAATAAATAAAATCGACTAGTATGTACTTACTCAAACAACATATTAACATTTTAATAACAATCATAACCTAACCTGAAACTAATAAAACCATGACGTAGAAATAAAGTGCAGTTTTTATGGGTTTTTGAGTTTTAAATTGTACTTTTAATATAGACTACTTATATACTGACATAGAAGTTTTGATATCTCTAAATTCTGCTGAGCAAAAGTCTTTGTTTGGGGCAAGAAACTCTCCAAGCATCAACAAATCAGTTCTAGGTAAATTAGAGCTATTTGTCTTGATAAATCCGTCTTTCATCGCTAACGTTTCTGGGCTCCAGTTTTTGTAACACAAAACTAGGTAACTCGACAGTTTAAAACCACAAATTAATAAACGGTGCAGAGATTATCGTTAACACAAGAGAAGTTCGATCGAAATAATGTTTACTTAGCGCGTGACGTCATTCGCTCTAATTGGTCTTCCACATAACATGGCGGATTGCTGTATTTTACATTTTTTATTTTAACAAAAATAATATTAATCTCACTTTTAATAAAAATAAGAACATTTTTTTAGAAAGTTTTTAATCCATTTCATGATTTTAAAGTCATAATTTCGATGATTCATTGTTACTGTCGTCACGCCTATTGACAATATTGCAATAGACCTATACTGACGTAAACAATGAAAAGCTGATCCGAATAATAAAAATAAATAGGGCCCAGAAAAAAAATATCCAACAGTTTTCCTTAAATCTTTAAAAATTACAATGAACGCATTTTCAACATTTTAACTTTATTGAAATTCTTATGTCATAACAAAATTGTTTTTATATTTTGTTTGATAATTACGTATAAACGTTTCTCCCTTCGTTGGCATTTTTATGTTGAATATTCACAAAACTTGTTTTATATTTTTACCCAATCACTTAAGCCAAAAAAGCGGGTCAACCTCGGAATGAGAGGTAATAAGCTGTAAACTTGTATAAACCTTTATTTTGGCATTCTAAAAGTTGTCTCAAAAGTCTCATAAAATCTCGTGTCCGTGTTTTAAGATATACAAGGTTAAAGGTCACAAAAATCGGTTTTTCGCAAATATCTCGCTTCCTATGGTTTCAATGATATTTGCATCTATTATAAAAATTGTAGAGCATAAAATTCTCTACAAATTTTGTTCTAAACTTTTTTTATACGCTTAACCATTTTTGAGATAGAGCGCGGAGCTTAGCATAATGCCAGGTCAACCGTGAGTCCCGGTAAATAATACGTCGTATAAAGGTAATTAATCACTAAAAAATCCATACTTATGAATAATAATTTGCATTATTTATTAATTAATACATATTTAATATTTTTCATTTATCAAATATATTCGTTTAATAATACGTACTCAATCACATCAACAAGAAATTTTCTTAAAAAAAGTTGGCAAAGGCAATGTTAAAACACAAATATACTCCTCCAAAAGTTTCGATAAATATCCCCGTTCTAAAAAACACATTTCATTTCTGCATGCATTTAGTGGCTGTGACACGACTTCTACGCTGTTTAAAAAAGGGAAAAAAACTTTCATTAGAACTTTAGAGAAACTTCCCAATTTCGATCAACTAGCTCAAGTATTTCAACAAGAAAACTGCCCTGTACAAACATTGTATGAAAATGGAGTACACATCTTGTTGGCAATATATAATGCTCCAAAATCTCAGGACAATATCGATCATCTTCGCTACACGCAATTCGTCAAGTCAACAAAGCTTAATAAACCTGTGCAGTTATCCAATCTTCCACCAACAAGTGCTGGGCTTATCAACATATCAACCGTGTATACTACCAAATTCAAACTTGGTTAGGGAATAATTTAGAACCCCAGGAATGGGGTTGGGTGCTACAAAATGAACTCCTGGAACAGATAACGACAATATTACCACCAGCTACAGATGAACTACTGAACACAATATTTGAAAATTGAGACTCATGTCATTCTAATTATTAAATTTTACGTAAATCCTCCCCATATTTAAACTTCAATTGTAGTAAATGTATGATACACAATTGCTAAATAAAGATATAATTAAAATGTATTTACTCTATTCCTTTTCTACTTAAAATCTAATTTAGCTATATTAGAATATAATTAAGATATACATAAAGTATTCTACTTAACAATTTTTTAATTACACGAAGTAGGTAAGAATTATTAAACGAATATATTTGATAAATGAAAAATATTATTAAATATAATGTATTAATTAATAAATAATGCAAATTATTCAGAATTATGAATTTTTTAGTGATTAAATAACTTTATATGACGTATTATTTACCGGGACTCACGGTTGACCTTGCATTGTGCTATGTATGGCTGAGCGCTGCGCGCTCTCCGCGCTCTATCTCAAAAACGGTTAAGCGTATAAAAAAATGTTTAGAACACAATTTGTAGAGAATTTTAAGCTCTACAATTTTAATAATAGATACAAATATCATTGAAAACATAAGAAGCGAGATATTTACGAAAAACCGATTTTTGTAACCTTTGACCTTGAATATCTTAAGACGCGGACACGAGATTTTATGAGACTTTTGAGACAACTTATAGAATGCCAAAATAAAGGTTTATACAAGTTTCCAGCTTCTCTTCTCTCATTCCGAGGTGAAACCCCTAATGTGACTGGATAATTTTGTTTGAAAATTACAATAAGTGTATTTAAACATTTCAGTGTCTATGTACTAATAGATGTCGCTTTTAAACTCCCCGTATATTTTGTTTGAAAATGACAATAAGTGCATTTATATCTTTTAATTTCACTGGAATTTTTATGGACTAATAGATGTCGATTTACACTACTTTTATGTTTTGCTTGATAAGTACAATACACGCATTTAAACATTCTGATTTCACTGGAATTTTTATGTACTAATAGATGTTCTTTTAAACTAGATTTACGTCTTGACTCGTAATTACAACAGACACATTTAAACATTTTGATTTCACTGGAATTTTTATGTCCTAATAGATGTAGGTTGAAACTCGGCTTATGTTTTGTCTGGAAATAACAGTAAGTGCATTTGAACATTTCTACCTCATCGGAATTTGTATGTACTAATAGATGTTGATTTATACTACGTTTATATTTTGATTGAAGATTACAATGCACACATTTAAACAATTTCGTTTCATTGGAATTTTTATGTACTAATAGATGTTCTTTTAAATGATTTTTACGTTTTGATTCATAATTACAATGGAGACATTTAAACATTTTGACTTCACTGGAATGTTTATGTACTAATAAATGTCCATTTAGATCACCTTTACGTTTTGCCTTATAATTACAATGCTCACATTTAAACATTTGGATTTCACTGGGATTTTTATGTACTAATACGTGTTTCTTCACATCACCTTTACGTTTCGATTCATAATTACAATGCATACATTTAAACACTTTGATTTCACTGAAATTTTTATGTACTAATAGATGCTGATTTAAAGCATCTTTACGTTTTGATTCATAATTACAATGCACACATTTAAACATTTTAATTTCACGGGAACTTTTTATGTATTAATTGATGTGGATTAATTTCACGTTTTGTTTGATACTTACGAGTGTATTTAAGCTTGTCATTTTTATGCACTAAACAGTTTGTTGTTGTCGTTTGATAATTACAGTGATCAAATTTAAAAATACGATCTTTTGTCGGTTTCGTATCATCAGCAGGATGTGTTTTCAATAGTCTCTTTCCATATTAGTTCATCGTAGCCATCTTGGAGGACGGTACAACTTCCCTGGTTTTCTCGGATAAAAAAACTTGAGGATGCACTAAAAAAAAACAACAAAAAGACAGTTAGTTCAGGTTCTAAGAGCATATTTTGTTGTTAATAAAAAATTTATTAAACAAAAGACGTTTCATCACACAACACAACAATTGCAGCTCTTCAAGTTGCCCTACAAAAATTAAAATCTAAAACGGATAGACACGCAGCCCGCGCGTACACATAAAAAAAGAGACCTCGCTATTCGGCCGCGATTACGCGCACATGTCAGGCATCCCCCACCGACCCACAGTGTGTCGACTACTACAAGTTAGTGGACAAAATTATTTTTTCACTTATTTCAACTGTTTATGTATATTCTAGGCATATTAAGTTATTTTAAGAAAAAATTCATCGCGTTGGTTTTTTTTTATGGGCGTGGCTAATTTTTTCCCCTAAATTAGTCAGCTACGCAGACATATTTAACGATAACTCGGGAACAACTTGTCAGATTTTTATAAATAAAACATTAAAAAATGCGTAACAAAATTTTATTAAAGTTGATTGAATATTATTTTATTCTATCTTTTATCGTTTTGGAGTTATTTAGAAATTAATGGAGAGAAAAAATTTTTTTGTGTAAAATTCATTATTTTTTCGTAAAAAAGCGCAATAACAAAAGAAAAACAAAATATTATACATTTTTCTGACAGCTGCGTCTCTGGAAAATAAAATAAGGTATTAATCATGAAAATCGGTTAATAAATGTGGGTTTTATTCACAATTTACCGCAGGTATTCAATATCGATAAAATTTGTGTAATACAGCCACCCTTGCATATCGCGGTAGGATTGCATCAGCTTAGCAGGTAGATAACGGAACTAAAGGGCAAGGGTATTTTGTATGGTTATTAGAATTAAAACTTATAATACAGTGTCTTTCATTTAGCTGCATTTCGCTTACCTGTATTTTTTGTCCAGCTGCACAAAACATTGTATAACAAAAACAAAATATTCTGCGTATGTGCACGAATTTTTCTACAAACTTGAATGTGCAACTAAATGAAAGACACTGTATTATTATTTTTAATAATAACCAGATGAAAAATCATTTATTGCATTTGTCAATTAAAAATAAAACAATTAATCCATATTACTTAGTTTTATTGACACAAAAAGGATAAACTCAAAATAATACCTGCCTTTCAGGTAGGTAACTTGTGCATTATACATACATAAGTAGTTGGTATTTTAAAATGTTTTTGATTTTTTAAGGTACATATTTCTTGCTGTTCGGTTCAAAAAAAATTGTTTTTGAAAATTCCAGTCAAAAATTGTTTTTGTTTCATTTTAAAATAAATGTTAATAAATGCTCTGTAATAAATTTAGCATAATGACACTGACTGTAATTATATGTAAAATAAAAATACTCATTTATTGATAAAGAAAAATTTACAAGTCAAGGTTTACATGCTTAGTACAAGCACTACATAACTAAAAATAGTAGCTGAACCTAATAATCATCATCAGAGTCTTCTGATGAGTCGTTTACTGTATAATCGTCATCATTTTGTGGCATTGTGCGACAATATGATGACGATTCCAATCTTGACTCTTCTATGCTAGGGCTTACAATTAACTTTAATACATCTGTACATATTTTTTCCGGCTTTTTTTTGGGAATCTCTCGAAAGGCTATTGATCAAAGGATCAGATCTTATAATTAACATGCACAGTAAGTCTCTATTCGTGGCAACACGCGAGCACTTGCGGCGGCTGTTGTACTCCCTAAATCTGCGGCAATCTTTGTTCCGTGCTTCTTGAGCCTCTTCGGAAAGCTGCCCAATTGGAAGCAATGCCGCTTTGATGACTTCTGTGCTGTGAATTAATATTTTATGCACAGTAGCAGGCATACAGTACCACGAATAGAGACTAAGATAACGTTTTCTGATTTCAAGACAAAATTTTTTGAATTCAACTAAGTTTATCTCGAATCCAGAAGACAATGTTCTCAAAATAACATCAAACTTTTTTATAATTGTAACATCCAACCCTGTGATCTGAGCACTCATCTCAGCATTCTTAAAAAAGCGACGGGCTGTATTTCCATCATATTTTGAAGAACCAAATCCTGGCTTTGGTTTATCTACAATGAGTCCCATCTCGTTCTTAAATTTCAATTTGATTTCCTCGGAACGAACCTTGATATCTGCTTTGTCTTCGTTGCTTCTAGCATGCCATTTCTTAATATTCAACTTGTAACTGATATGTAAAAGACATTCGAAGCAACGAATCCAAGCATGAAGTGTAGATAAACCAAAGCCAAAATGTTCTTGATTGCTGTTAAACATCGCGGGGTCATCGTTCATCGTCTTGGGGGTGGCGCCACAGATGAAACACTTTTGGGATGAACTAGTTTCCGTTAAGCGTTACACACCTTTCCGTCTGTCATTGTCAGCAAAAGTTCGTGTTTTACAGAGATTTGAGAATCACCAAGTTAATAAGTTTTGGAAGAAGAGCATTAACTTCTTCCCACAATCTATTTGTCTCCACTAACGTGAAGTCGTTCGTTTCTTTGGCAAATATAAATTTGATTGGGCGACAATACAAAGTTGATGAAGGCCGAGGATTTTGCCAAATAATTTTGGACCCATCATATAACTTAAGGGGAAATAAAGAAAATGCGAAAAGAAACTCGTCCGTATATTCAATCAAGTGTTCTCAAATCTCTGTTTATATGTGCTGTGCCCAGAACTTCCATCACATCCCATTTACTAACAAGTAAATAAACGATGAACTTGTTGGGAGCACACTGCTGATAACTTCATTCTGTGCTAATACTAGACGTTCCACTGTTTTATTTAATAAGGCTTGCAAATTTATTTCAGCACGAGTTTCTGTTACAGCAATGTGCTCCTCTGCAGGGTAACAGGCCTATTTGGACTTTTTTAAACTAAAATATGACGGAAACACATTATGCCCCGCCTTCATGGACCACTTCCTAGTTTGTTTGTAAGAATGCGTTGTTGACTTAGGATCTATATATAGTAAGCTAAGGCTTCGTCACTACTTAATTGCCTAGGATTAACGGAACTGGTATTTTTAGACTTAATAATATTATCTGGGCTCTCACTAATGTCTCTAATCACATTGGCAATTTTCCTTTGCCCTGCTGAACGCACAGCAATTTCGGCAGCAGTCACCAATTCACTGACACTTCGGGATTCTACGAGATCCACGACGCGACGTTTCTTCGTCTTAAACGACGATTCCTCGAAATCTTTGCGAGTTCTTCCTGCAGGAGTCACATTCTCACTTGATGTTAAAGGTTGTGGCGCAAAAGAACTCGCAGTAAACTGTATGTCTGCTTCATCCAACCAATTCTTATTTTTAATTAAAAAACGCTCCTTCGACTTTCCTGAAGCCAACCATTTGGCACCAAACTTATTAGACAAGTTGGATATCTTCAACTTTATTTCTTTTTGGCTGCTTTCAGTAATGTCACCAAAGTGAAATTTTGAAGAAAGAAAGTCATATACACGCGAGTTTTTTTCATTCTTCGTGTGTTTCAACCACTCCTCAAAAAAGGCTACCCTTGAAATAGAGTAAACATGTTCTGGAAAAAAAGAAAGAAAAACATGTTGTACTAAAGTGTGCTAAACAATATGTGTATTTTTACGAAGAATAAAGTTATTTCTGTGTAATATCTAAAAACTAGCCCGGATAGAGGTAAATGTCTGTATATTCTGAACTTTCAAAGTTTTTTTTTTTTAAAAAACACGCTAAAATATATAGGCTATTTAAAAAAAATAGTAAAAATTCAAATTAATAGATTCTGATTAAAAAAATACATTAAAAAATAGTACTTACCCTCAGTATTAATATTCATCACAAAAACTTTCACAATATTACAATAAGTCACTATAAGATGTGCACGAAAGTATCGCTAAATTGCAACTGATTGATTGAAAGAGCTGCATTAAACTCATTACCTGACTTCTGACGCTTATGACTCGCCACTTGCAAATTTGATAAACAACCTTTTCTCGGAATTCGGGGTTTGGTGGTGTTGTTTACGTTTTGAAAATAAGATTTCCTGGAAATCATAACATGAATTTTGTCTACCTAGTATGTTCTACGCGACACACTGTGCGACCGCAGCCCGCTACTACGAGTAGTCCAGTTAGCGTGTTGCTTTTGTCTCACAAACACGTGCGTTTCATTTTGTCGGTTAGTCAGTCGTAGCTTAAAAAGTACCTAATTTATATGTTGTATAACAAGTAAGACATCGTAAAGTATGGGGGCACTTATACTCTATCCGTTTGCAAGGCGAAGTAATAAATCATGTAAAATTATGCAAATTAATTTCACGCGATAGTACGAGCCTTGGTACCGCATAGTGCATTTTACGCAAAAAAGTTACAAGATTATTTGTACCAGTATTATTAGCTTGGACTAACATTTATGGAAAATTACAACAGAATTATGGCCTTTTTGCCTTGAAAATCTCGAGAATGAGCAGTGGCGTATCGTCTGATTTATCTTGTATTAATTATAGCTATAATAAAGGTTGATTATATTAAAAAATATATACGAGGCATGTTTTTTAAGTAAATACCGTTTTGGAATTAAAAAAAGACGTGCAAAGATATCGCTATAATTTTATTTTTACATGAAAGCCTGTACCTTAATCTACTTTTCTACATAATTTCCGTGAATATTGAGGCACTTGTCATAACGTGGCACCAGTTTTTGAATACCCTCCTCATAAAATTCTGCCGCCTGACTTGTTAACCACTGTATCACAAATGTTTTGACTTCGTTATCGTCTTGAAGACGCTGACCACCCAGGTGCTTCTTCAAGTGCAGGAACAAATGGTAGTCGCTGGGCGCCAGATCAGGGCTGTATGGAGGATGATCTAGAGTTTCCCATTTAAAAGATTTGATGAGATCTTTGGTCCGATTAGCCACATGTGGACGGGCATTGTCATGCAGCAAAACGATACCCTTACTCAACTTGCCACGTCTTTTGTTCTGGATTGCACGACGCAGATTGTTCAATGTCTCACAATAAGACGCTGCATTGATTGTCTCATTACGAGGCAGAAACTCCACTAGCAATACTTCTTTTCTGTCCCAAAAAACTGTGCACATGATTTTGCGGGCAGAAATTGTTTGCTTAAACTTCACTTTTTTGGGTGATGATGAATGTCGCCATTCCATGGATTGTTGTTTCGATTCTGGTGTAACGTAGGCCACCCATGTTTCGTCACCAGTAACAATTTGGTCTAAAAAATGTTCACCTTCATTGTGGTACCGCTCAAGGAAAGTCAATGCACTGCCTAAACGTTGGGTTTTGTGCAAATCCGTCAAGATTTTGGAACCCAACGTGAACACAATTTCCGGTAATTCAAGTTCTCGGTCACAATGCGATACAAAACACTACGAGAATATTGAGGAAAGCAGTCGCACAATGATGAAATTGTAAAGCGTCTGTTTTCTCTCACCTTTTCGTCCACTTTCTGCACCAAATCTTCATTAACGACCGAAGGACGCCCACTCCGTTCTTCATCATGCACATTTGTGCGGCCATCTTTAAATGCTCTCACCCATTTCCTTACCATTCCATCACTCATAATGTTTTGTCCGTAAACTTCACAGATCTCACGATGAATATCGATCGGTTTTACGCCTTTAGCACTAAGAAATCGTATAACAGCCCGTACTTCACAATCGGCGGGACTCACGATTGTCGGAGGCATCTTAAACACTCAGTAAACAACGTATACAATGAAGAATCAGACTGTAATGGCGTCAGTGCGTAGACATGAGATGTAGGTTACCAGCGCGCATGCGCGGAACGCCGACCGTATCGCTGCGGCGGCGGAATCGCAAAACGGTACTTACTTAAAAAACATGCCTCGTATTACAAAATATTACAATAATATTACAAGAGTAAAACTAGTATTAAATAGAATTGTAGAATTATAATAAGATGACAGAAACCGTCGCCCATCAATGCCAGATGATTACCTGCCTGCATAATATATGCATACAAAAAAATATGATAGTTCGGATTAAATCAAATCAAATTTATTTATCAAAACATATACATTTACAAATAAATAGGAAATTAAATACATAAGTTTTAAAATGTAAACGCACCTAGGTGCATGCTCCTGTATGTGCCTTTACAAAATACTACTTAAAGCCTAAAATCTAAAAGAAAACAAATACAAATGTCACACAGAGAAGACCCAATAACTGTATGTTAACTGGTTTTTTATTTTTATTAATATTTATTTATTTATTTATCCACGGGGCACACTGAGGGTAACAATTAAAAGTTTATTATGACAAAATAAAATTATTAGTGCTATGTTAATCTTAAACACCTTCTATATCCGACATGTCAGACATATCCGACATAGCATCATCTGTACCTAATGGCATAACTAGTGGTTCTACAATTTGGTCCATTGATGAATCTAGTGTTCACATTTTACCTTCTTTAATTACGTGTTCAACACATTTTTGCCAGTTTTCTGGAGTGCCATTACATATTGCTTTTGCAAATAGATTTTTAAGGTCTGTTAATTTGTAGGTCACATTGTTTCTAGCCACTTCGCTTTTTACTTGAGCTCAAATAAGCTCTATAGGATTAAGCTCACAGTAGTATGGTGGCAAGCGAAGAACAGTTATATCCCGAGTTTTGGCAATTTCGTCGATATAGTGAGATCTATAACCTGGCAATCACGATATCCCAATTAGAAAACATTGCATATTTTTACATAGAGCTTTCGTTACTCATTATTAATGTTATGTAGAAAATCCTCATTGATTTGATGGGTGTTTTAACTTTGATGTCGAACATCCGATAGTGCTTCTTTTTAAGTGTTATGTTGTGTTCTTCAGTAATGTGTTACACTTCAGAGATGAGGGCAGCAGAATAATACAGGCCAACATTTTTTAAACCTTGAGACCAGACTATACTTTTTCAAAGGTTTTTGGTGTACTTAGTCAAATCCGACCTCAAAATTATTCAGGTTTTCGAGATGTCCTA
This sequence comes from Pachyrhynchus sulphureomaculatus, assembly GCA_019049505.1. Lineage (NCBI taxonomy): Eukaryota > Metazoa > Arthropoda > Insecta > Coleoptera > Curculionidae > Pachyrhynchus > Pachyrhynchus sulphureomaculatus. The sequence continues at coordinate 117,243,308 of CM032451.1, forward strand.
ACCTAAAAATGCAAAAAAATACGGTTTTTCGCTATATTCGAGATTATATTACGCCGCGAACTAATTTTTCTCCAGAAAACTCGTTGCGGCATCTGAAAGTACTACTCTTTCCCTTTGAAATGCATTTTCAATTGTTCAAATATTTTAATTCTTCTCGGAGAAATCGTCCGTTGAAATTAATTAGTTTGGTGTTTTCATTATAACCTTATCAAAAAAAAAAGTTGATCCGTTAGGCGAGAGTAGTGTAATTATATGATTTTTGGGACGCTGAATCCGAATTCGTTTTCGGTTTAACCATAGAGATATTAGAATAGAGGAAGTAAAATATAAAGCCTGCTGTAAGCAAAAGCGTGGGGTCGTTAAAAAGAGAAAGAAATAATATGTGTCATTCTCTCTCTCTCTCTCTCACTCTTCCTTGTTCTTCGTTGGCTCCGGACGAAATACAAATAACATTCTCGCACGGGGCGTGCGCCGCGTAAGAGAGACAGAATGGCTCGCATAATTTCTTTCTCTTTTTATGAGCGCCACGCTTCTCGGGAGAAGATACCTCCTCTATTCTAATATCTCTATGATCGAGCCATGGTTTGTCCCTAACCTTTAGAAGTTTAAAATGGCGGATCCGATATGACGGGTCGGAATTATGATGAGTCTAAATTACTTCTAAAATTACTATCGAGGATAATTTTTAGTGTTCCGTACGGAACACTTATAAGATCACTTCGGTGTCTGTCCGTCTGTCTGTCCGTCTGTCACACCCGATTTTCTCCGAAAACTATTTGTCATAGAAAGTTGAAATTTGGTAGTAATATAGGAATTGATGGCCTCATCAGAGCCATGTAGTTTTGAAAGTTAAATTTTGACTTAAGGGGTTAGTTTTGGGGGGTGAAATCGGAAGTGAAAAAAAAATTTTTTTACTAGGTAATCGAGTGTGGTGTCAAATGAAAGCTTGTGAAAAACACGAGTAAAAAATATATATATAATGTAATACTTGCGCGAACTTTTCTTTGTATTATTTTTAAAAAATCGCGAAAAATCGCTGTCCACCCGCCTTATCTCGGAAAGTACTTATCAAAAAATTTTGAAAAAATTCTGGAATATTCTCCACGGGGTGTAGATTGAACGAAAATTATCGCGAGTGCATTACCTGTAATAATTTATCTGATATAAAAAAAAACAGAAATTTCAAGGTCATCAATTTTCAGTAAAGATTGGAAATAAACTTTGTTGAAACTTATTTGGGTGTATTTTGTGAAGTCACTGATCATTTTATATCACCGTAACATAAATTTTCACTTAAGGGATTCGTTTTGAGGGGTGAAATCGGAAGTGAAAAAAAAATTTTTTTACTAGATCATCGAGTGTGGTGTCAAATGAAAGCTTGTGAAAACACGAGTAAAAAATATATATATAATGTAATACTTGCGCACACTTTTCTTCGTATTACTTTTAAAAAAATCGTGAAAAATCGCTGTCCTCTATCTTATCTCGAAAAGTACTGACCAAAAAATTTTGAAAAAATCCTGAAATATTCTCCACGGGGTATAGATTGAACGAAAAATTATCATTACCTTTAATAATTTATCTGGTATAGAAAAAAAAACAAAATTTCGAGGTCACCAGTTTTCAGTAAAGATTGGAAACAAACTTTGTTGAAAACTCATTTGGGGTCTGTTTTGTGAAGTCACTGATCATTTTATACCACCCTAACAAAATTTTTTATTTTAAAAAACAATCAACGTACGGAACACTAATTGTGCAAGTTCAACTTGCACTTGACCGGTTTTTTAAATATAAGGTGTGTCTTTTCTAGAGAAACATGATGCCACCATAAAAAAAAATATGGATTCGCGTTTAAAAATCAACGTTGACCTTGAAATGACCTTCAAAATGATGTTCCAAGGTCATCCCAATTAACACATGGGCTGAAAAGTCCCGGGCCTAACACATAGATGGCGCTAGTTTTATTGCAGTCACCTTTTTTTCAGTTAATACTAACCTTCAAAAGACAGCTGTTAAAATTTCATGATATTCTATTCATTAGTTTGTGAGTTATTGTGCTAAGAGTGACGCTACTTTTGTTATTTTCAAAACAATGGATCAAAAACAATTTCGTGTTTTAATTTTACACTGCTTCTTGATGGGAAAAAAATACCGTTCATAGCGTTATTGGAGCGTTTGAAGGCCGAAATTGCAAAGAAACGACCGCATATGGCAAAGAAAAAAATTTTGTTTCATCAAGACAACGCACCGTGTCACAAGTCAATCAAAACAATGGCAAAACTACATGAATTGAACTTCGAATTGCTCCCACATCCACCGTATTCGCCAGATTTGACTCCCAGCGACTACTGGCTGTTCGCAGACCTGAAAAAAATGCTCGCCGGTAAGAAATTTCGCACGAATGAAGAGGTTATCGCTGAAACTGAGGCCTATTTTGAGGCAAAAGATAAATTGTTCTACAAAAGTGGTATTGAAATGTTAGAGCGGCGCTGGAATGATTGCGTTGCTCTTGATGGAGATTACGTTGATGAATAAAGCTAATTTTGAACCAAAAAAAACCGTGTTTTCTTTGTTAGGCCCGGGACTTTTCAGCCCATGTGTTATATCATTCTATTGCTCCTTCAAAACCCTTCAAGTTTTGTCTAAAACTCTTTTTACTAAAAGTTGACATAAAAAAATTAAAAAGCCTGGTACATTAAAATGGGGCACGATGTATAACAAAAATAAACAATGTTGATACTAAAAAGATGATTTCTCCGAAAAGAAATAAGATATCTGAAAAGATTCAATATGCATTTTGAAAGGGAAGAGTAGTACTCTCAGATGCCGCAAGGGGTTTTGTGGAGAAAAATTAATTCGCTGTGTAATATAACCCCGAATATAGCGAAAACCAGTGTTTTTGCATTTTTAGATCACGATATATTGAACCGAACTAACCTGATTCTGAGGTTGGATTCGGATTGAGTGCACCAAAAACGTATACTCTGGTCTTAGGGAGTTTCGTCTCATTTTGTGCCTGTAATCTTTATAGTGGTTTTCTATGGCGCTTGGATAACATAAAAAAAAAATTGAAATATGTGATTCCCAAGAGACGAAAACTTACCAAAAAATAAAAACTTGTAGACATTTACTAAAAGCCTATTGTATTTTCTTTCCCAGGGAATGGCCTTCCTTACTCTTCCAACTTACATTTGTTGCATTTCTCTTGTAAGTGGTTGTAATAAATTTATTATGCTTAAAAATCCAACAAATACAAGCATACAGGGGAAACACAAACATGAACAATATTTGAAACCTCCATGAACTTAACTTATTACAAAATCCTTTTTAGACAGACTCCTTCCTTCTTTACACCCTTGCTTTCCATATATTATAGTCGTACTGAATAACAGTTCTATTGACACTATTCTTGCAACTACAGAATCAAAAACCACTTCTTTTAATAGGTATATCGATGGTAAGTGAACCAACCTGAATATTGTTTCCAGTTACCTTACTAATCTTAGGCAAACTGCTCATAAATCGTAATGCACTTACCTTTCTCGATCATCCTCGTCCTTTATATCAACCTCTTCAGATTTTAAGTCACACTCTTCAAAAAATGAGTCATTGCTTGTTTCCTCATGCTTCACTTCGCTAAAAAACAAACGATTAAGTTTAATTTACTTTAAGGGATAATACCACTCTACAGCTAAGAAAAAAGCCTGATTTTGACAATTTTTTTTGAAATATAGTGAGCGCAATTCAAAATTTACTCAAATGCTTTTATTATACGTACTTTAAAGTACATTTACAAATTTTTAAACAATATATAGATTGGATTTCCGATCTTTTCCAGCAGATCGTTAATATAAATGAGAAAGAGAGTAGGAGACAGTATGGAGCCTTGGGGTACACCGGCGTTGATAGTGAAGGTGTCAGAAAGAAATCCGTCGACTGCCACTCGTAAAGAACGCTCTCTGAGGAAACATAAGAGCCACAAACAGAACTTTTCAGACATACCATAAGAGCGTAGCTTAGCTAACAGTCCATCGTGCCAAACACGGTCGAATGCCTTGGATATGTCAAGAGCAACCGCTCGAATTCTCCAAAGTGTTCAATTGCGTTGTTCCAAACAGGTGTTACATAAGTCAGAAGATCTCCTGTTGATCTATGTTTGCGAAAGCCATATTGGTGATCGCTAATAATGTTGAATCCTTCAAGATATTCCAGAAGATGCTGATTGATAGCTTTTTCTATGACTTTCGATATTATGGAAAGCAGTGCCACTGGTCGGTAGTTATTTGGCAAGGTCTTCTTGCCTTTTTTAGGTATCGGCTGAACTGTGGCACATTTCCAGCAGGAAGGAAATATTCTCTTTCTGTAGGATAGGTTGAAAAGTCTACAGAATACTGGTGTTAGTTCCCTTTTTTTTATGAGTCTAGCACACGTGCTGCAGGGAAGTCCCTAAAGCGCTCCAGGAGCGGCATGTGTGCGGAAAAAGCGATTCACGTTGTTCTTGAATCTCTGTAAATTGTACTCGGTGGGAAACACAGCGCTGGGCAAATTATCTCAAAGGGATGATGTTCTCCATATAAAAGACTGCTTGAAAAGCGTTGTACGCGGAGTAACAAGCTGAACCTCATACGGATGTGAAGCACCAGCGCGACGTGTATTTCTAACAAGCACCACTTTGGGAGGAATTAAGCGGGCTACATCCTTCGAACACTTTCCATGAAAATACTTGTAGAACAGACTCAAGTTGCCAACCGTTCTTCGATGCTCCGGCGAATCAAGGCCGCCGGACAGTTCCAGATCTCCAATCAGACGAACAGCTCTTCTCTGAATAGAATCCAACAAATGCAGTGTATGTTTGGGAGCAGAGCCCCAAACATGGGAGCAGTATTTCATAGTTGGTCGAATTTGAGCTTTGTAAAGAATTAACAGTTGTTGTGAAGTGTAAAGCTTTCTGGTTCGAAATAATATTCCTAACTTTTGAGAAGCTCTCCTTGCTATGTTTGCAACATGTGCATGCAACACACAGTTTTTGAGAACTATGGCAGGTATTCCGTCAGCGCCAGAATTTTTTTTGGTGTCTATGATGCTCATAATGTTTTAAACTCAAAATTTTGAAAGGACACTTTTACAACAATCGGATATACCGTTTTAAATTTTGTGAACTCCTCACTGCTAAATGGGAATTTTCCAAAGAATCTGAAAAGCAGTTGTGTAACACCAACTGAAAAAGTTCAAAGTAGTAATAATATCGTTAACTTTAGGCCAGTGAACTCACTACCATGGACAGAAAAAGTTTTAGAGAAGACTGCCTATGAACAATTAATTGAATATTTTAATTTGAATAACCTTTCCCTGGGCAATCAGTCCGGATTTTGTAAGGGGCATTCATTTGAGATTTCAATTCAACTTACAGTTACTAATTGGAAAGATCTAATTGATAAGAATTAATATGTGATAGCAGTCTTTTTAGATTTAAAAACCGGTCAAGTGCAAGTTGAACTTGCACAATTAGTGTTCCGTACGTTGATTGTTTTTTTAAAATATAAATTTTTGTTAGGGTGGTATAAAATGATCAGTGAGTTCACAAAACACACCCCAAATAAGTTTTCAACAAAGTTTGTTTCCAATCTTTACTGAAAACTGGTGACCTTGAAATTTTGTTTTTATATACCAAATAAATTATTATAGGTAATGCACTCGTGATAATTTTTGTTCAATCTATACCCCGTGGAGAATATTCCAGAATTTTTTCAAAATTTTTTGATCAGTACTTTTCGAGATAAGCTAGGGGACAGCGATTTTTTAAAAGTAATACGAAGAAAAGTGTGCGAAGGTATTACATTATATATATATATATATATATATATATATATATATATATATATATATATATATATATATATATATATATTACTCGTGTTTTCACAAGCTTTCATTTGACACCACACTCGATGACCTAGTAAAAAAAATTTTTTTTCACTTCCGATTTCACCCCTCAAAACGAACCCCTTAAGTCAAAATTTATGTTACGGTGGTATAAAATGATTAGTGACTTCACAAAACACACCCCAAATGAGTTTTAAACAAAGTTTGTTTCCAATCTTCACTGAAATCTGATGACCTTGAAATTTTTGTTTTTTTTATATACCATATAAATTATTATAGGTAATGCACTCGTGATAATTTTCGTTCAATCTACACCCCGTGGAGAATATTCCAGAATTTTTTCGAAATTTTTTGATAAGTACTTTTCGAGATAAGGCCCGGGACAGCGATTTTTCGCGAATTTTTAAAAATAATACAAAGAAAAGTGCGCGCAAGTATAATATTATATATACATTTTTTACTCGTGTTTTCACAAGCTTTCATTTGACACCACACTCGATGACCTAGTAAAAAAATTTTTTTTTTTTTCACTTCCGACTTCACCCCCCAAAACTAACCCCTTAAGTCAAAATTTAATTCTCAAAACTACATGGCTCTGATGAGGCCATCAATTCCTATATTATTACCAAATTTCATCTTTCTATGTCAAATAGTTTCGGAGAAAATCGGATGTGACAGACAGACAGACAGACAGACAGACAGACAGACACCGAAGTGATCTTATAAGTGTTCCGTACGGAACACTAAAAAGAGCATTTGAAATAATTGATAAGAGGGACGCTACTAAAAAAATTGGAATATTATGGTATTAAAAATAAAGCCTTAAGATGGTTCAAAAATGATCTACCAAATAGAATGCTATATGTCAAAACTGGCAGAAGCTTTTCTACAAATATTGAGAACGGGTATGGTATTCCGCAGGGTAGCGTATTGGGGGCACTGTTGTTTGTAATATATTTAAATGATATTAATAATATTGAGGGTTTGGAATTCATCAATTTGTTTGCTGATGACACCTTAATTTCATGTAGTGGAGACATCTTGGGAGATCTGGTTCTGGAGATGAATTGGTTGCTTGGAGGAATTGAACAGATTTTTTTTCCGTTAATAAGCTTAAATTAAATGCCAGCAAAACTAAAGCAATGATACTAGGAACTCATTACAAAGTTAACGATGGATCATTGTATAAATTGGGTATAGATAATGACTATATAAACTCCTGGACAAAATTAACTTAACAATCTGTAAATTAATTTATCTTTTTCTTATGTCAGTTTTAAAGTTTATCGAGTATTTGAATAGTAGGCTATGCATATTTTGTTTCGTTGTTCATGACAGAAATCAAAACAATTCGTTTAGATTTACAGTTTTAAAGAATTTTTTAGAAGATAAACAATTTTCTGTAATAATGCGACAGATTTTCTTTAAAAGTAAGCTTATAAATTGTTCCCTTTTTTTAAAGTAATACGTTTTTGTGGTAGACTGTTTTATTTTTGACCCTGAAGAATTAGAAAAATGAATCCAACAAGGAATTTAACTGAACACAAGGTAGTGCGAGCCTCAGTTTGATTGGAAGAGGGATATTGTCAGAGTTATGTTGCCAATTTGTTAGGCAAACATCGTTCCACAATAAGTCGTATGGTAAGGCGCTTGAATGAAGTAGGAACTTATTCTAGAAGGCTAGGGCAAGGGCGAAAACGATGCACTAGCGACCTAGATGAACGTTTTATAAGACAATATGCTTTAAGAAACAGGACTGTCACTAGTTCTATAATAAGAAACAAACTCGAAGCTGTTCGCAATGTCACAATTTCTTCTAAAACAGTTAGAAGACGGTTAAATGAAGCTGGATTAAACAGTAGGAGACCAGCCACTGCGCCCTTGCTTACTAGAGAGAACAGAGTTGCCAGGTTACGTTTTACTCGAAATCACGAAAACTGGTCTGTGGATGATTGGAAACAAGTTTTCTTCACAGATGAAACTAGGGTTAGTTTAAAACATCCAGATGGTCGTGAGCGAGTATGGCGAAGACCAGGAGAGAGGTTTGCTCCTTGCAATATCTCTGCAAGGAGCAAACGGAGGTGGCTCTGTTATGTTCTGGGGTGACCTGCTTTGATGCTCACACAGAGTTAGTTCCTGTCCGTATAAGATCCATGAATGCTGACTACTATCTTGAGAATATTGTAATAGAACATGTGATGCCTTTCGGTCATTTTGTCAATTTCCTGTTTATGCAAGACAACGCTCGACCTCACGTGGCTAGGGAGGTACTCGATTATCTTAATCAAGTTGATATACCGATTATGCAATGGCCATCAAAAAGCCCGGATCTGAATCCGATAGAACATGCATGAGATCACCTTAAGAAAAATGTGAAACGTCATATACCTGCACCTAGAAACCTGAAGGAACTTGAAAATGCAGTTATCACAGAATGGGAGCAAATTCCTCAAGATTTTATCCAAAATTTAATTAGAAGCAAGCCTAGGCGCATAAACGCTGTCATCCGAAGTATAGTGTCTCAGTTTATTTTTTTCATTATTACATAATTTCAACGATTTTGTTATTAGATCTTAAGAATAATTTTAATTCGAATTTTATAGAGAAATTTGGTAGCTAACTCACTTTTAAAGTATCCGAATAAGTTTTTTCTAACTTTTAGTGTAACCAATGTTCATAAAAAATTATTAAAATTAATTCATTATAGAGATTTGTATGATTTAATATATTGTTGAGTTAATTTTGTCCAGGAGTGTAGAATGGGTCAATCAAATAAAATATCTTGGTTTTATGTTGGACAATACATTTTTTATGAAAAGGCATTGTGAATATATCCAGAAAAAAAAGTAGAAGGAAGCTGTTCTTCTTTTCTAGAGTGGCAAAAAGTTTGTCTTGGTTTTCTAGAATAATGGTGTTTAAGACTATTATTCAACTACTCTTTAATTATGGTGCAACCTTGTTGTTTCTCCTTGATAGTGGATCGATACAATCACTACAAGTTTTATTTAACAGAGGTATGAGAACGATTTTGAGGTGCAACCGATACACACTTATGCTTAGTACTTTGGGGTGGTTTTCGGTTAAACAAAGATAAAATGTTTGAAGCTTTCAAATCCCACATAGCGGTCGACCAACATGGTTTTTTTAAAGGAAGATCTACCGGTACTAATCTGGGAGTGACTACGTTGTGAACGCCTTCGAGAGTGGTTCTCAGGTCGATGCCATCTACACAGACCTGACCAAGGCCTTTGATAGGGTATCCCACCGATTACTCATCAAAAGACTGTCTAGGCTGGGTGTGCGCGGGCCATATATTCAATGGATTGAGTCCTATTTAACAAAACGGCAACAGTGTGGTAAAATTGGTAGTACCGTATCTCGTGAAATAAATGTGTTGTCGGGTGCACCACAGGGATCTCACTTAGTTCCGGTCTTATTTTTAATATTTATTAATGGTGTTACCTCTGTCTTTCGAAAATGTAAATGTTTACTGTACGCCGACGATCTTAAACTCTTCTGTGCGGTTGATTCTTCAAAAGACTGTGTAGACATACAAACTGATTTGAACAAGCTAGTCAAATAGTGTTCCTTAAATAATTTAGAAATTAATACCACAAAATGTAGGATTCTTAATTTTTATAAATGCAAAGATCTTATTAATTTTAATTATTGTTTACATAGCAAACCTTTACAAGCTGTTGATAGTTTTAATGATTTGGGTGTGATTTTTAGCAGTGACTTGAGTTTTAGTAGTCACATTGATAATATATTACTGAAAGCATCTCATATGTTAGGTTTTCTACGCTGTACCTGTTATGATATCTGTGATACTGGAGCTATAAAGTCTATGTATAATTGTCTTGTGTTTTGTAGTATAATAGTGTCATATAAAATTCATTTTATACAAACTAAAATTTCCCTACAGTAATCTACCATACTTGACTCGTACTCAATTAGTAGGTATAGAAACACTTGAAACACCTGCAAAACAACTTGCTCCAAAAACAATTATACTGGTGCAAGAAAAAATGCTAAAAAGAATTATTTCTGTTTAAAATAAGTACATGCCAAGTTACTACTACATGGGGTAAAAAGTCCCCGAGATTTTCCGAGAGATGGCAGCACAAACAAAAAAACATGACTTTCAGTTAGTGTCAACTCTCGGAAGATTCATGTAAAATATTCATCACATTTTATGTATTAGTTTGCGAGATACAGCTGTCTAAGTCACGCTACTCTTGATTTTTGCAAAACGTTGAAACAAAAAGAATTCCTTGTGTTGATTAAAGACTGTTTTTGCACAAGCAACTATATGTTGATGGTTGAGGGAACTTAAATGCGGTCGAACAAACACCGATGATGTACCACGTTCCGGACGGAGACAGCCCCTCCGTAAAACACAAAAAAATACACCGTATTGTTCTGAATGACTGCAAAATTAAATTGGGAGAAACAGCTCTTATTGTGAAGATACCAACAAAATACATGCACACGCAATGCTTTAGTTTTATTTTTGTACAAATTACTCAACGGTCAGATAAACTGTCATACTTTGCTGTCCCATGTTGAGTTTCGGATTCCAAACAGGACCACTAGATCTCAACAATTGTTTCATATCTCTTCTCATCATACTACATACGGAACACAAAGTTTTTCTAACAGACTGTTAAGTAATAATAATAATGCAAATTTTAGTGAGTTAGATCTGTTTAGATATAGTATGAAAACATTTAAAAACAAAATAAAGTATAGACGTATTATTATAGTAACTCTAAGGCAACGACAGTAACAATTTATCTGTTATCTTTGTTATTACTTCTTTTTGTAAATTATTATATGAGCATTATTTTTTTTTGTAACTATAATTACTGTTTTACTATTTAGAGTTGTTGCTCTGTAAGTATTGATTGTACAAATAAATAAATAAAAAAGAACAAACAAGAAGAATCAATGAGAGGATAAATGCTCTATTTTCTATTTGTATATTCATCATCAATTTATATTCAGAGTATGTGTGACAATCGGCAAAATCATAAGTATAAAGTTATCGTGCATAAGCAAGTAGAAACTATTTACTGCATAAGTAATTATAGATGTTAGTTAGTTCTATCCAGTAGATAAATTTGTTATTTTGGTAGCAAAATAGTTTCACTGTTAGGTTATTTTCTTATTCTTTATATTTTATACCCAACCAACCAAAAGAAAAAAATAAAATATTAAAAAATATTATACTATCTTAATCTTGCAATGATATTTATTTTTAAGCTGAGTAGGGGAATGCTTCCAAATGATTTTAATGAATTTCTTGAATTACGAACGGAAATACATTCCTACTTTACAAGAAGTATTAATGATTTTCAGACTGTAAGAATGAAACATTCATCCGCAATGATTTCCCTTTTCTAGAAGGGATTTAACGCCTATAATGCTTTGCCGATAAAATATTAGAAGTGTTAAAATGGTAAACGTTTTTAAGGTGAAACTAAGGAAGTTTATAATCTAGTCAGAAGTGTGTTTCTGCCTCAGTTTAGGTTAATTTCTATATGTGGTTATGTTTAGTGTGATATGCAGTTTTTTATTATTAATGGTTGTATTTATTTTTTTGTTGTTTTTTTTCCTTTTATTGTTAGTAGGTGTATCTATTTATTTGTCAATAAATTTCATTATAATTCATTTTGTTTAAACTCATAAAAAAAAAATCGATTTATTGTGTTCTACAGTGGTGTTACCCCTTAAGTAATATTGCTGGGGAGAAAGGGATGGTGACCGAGAAATCTTGTTCATCCAATCTTAGAAGATAGTAATTATGAGTGACTTTTTAGTTTTTCTTGCTTAGATAAAATAATAATGTCATATTCAATCTCATATATAAGCAATATAATAGACTGAGGACGTAGGGATATGTACCAATATTTGGTGATTAATGTCACACCATCAGGTATCGTTACCTCCTTTATAATGTTGAGTGGTAATGCATATGGTTGCATGTAAAAGTTTTGGGCCAAAAAATATTTTTGTGATTAATTGAGTTACGAAGAAAAAGAGAAAAAAACCAAATACACGATAATAAACTACTTTAATTGTACATATACAACCCAAAAATCTTCTACTATAAGTAACAACGATTTTTAACAAAAATAACATTTTTCGGCTGTTCATAAGTATTGGGCCAACTTCAAATTTCACAATAAAAAGGCATATAACATAGCAAAAATCATTATAACTCAGAAAGAAGTGGCAGTGGCAATAGTCTGTAGCTATACCCTTCGAAGCTAATATGACGGCACATCTTTGAGGCATTGATTCGATTAAGTTGAGAATTCTGTCTCTGGTGATAATGGCCACTCTTCTTGAACTTTTTTCCAGAGAGCACCTTTATTGGAACAATCCCGAGTTCCCACTTTCATTTTCAACTCTTCCCACAAATGATCTATGGGGTTCAAGTCTGGAGATTGATTTGGCCATTCTAAAACTCGAAGATTTTTCTCTCTTAAAAATTCTTGCAAAAGTTTGGATCAATTTCGCAGATCATTATCTTGTTGAAAAATCCATCCTTGTGGCATATTTCGACGTCCATAGGGAAGCATGTGTTCAATTTTAACTATTGAACTGACGCCTTGATACAAAAATACCCCCTAAAACATAATACTACCACCACAATGCTTAACAGTCAGTATTTGATACCAGGAATCATATCTAGTACCTTTTGGTCATCGAACATATCTTCTTCTGTCATGTCCAAATAGATTAACTTTAGTTTCATCTGAAAACACCACTTTTTTCCAGTCTTCAACTATTCAGTTTTGGTATACTTTTGTAAATTCTAATCTAGACTTCTTATTTTTTTTACTGATGAATGATTTTTTTACTCCAACATGTCCAACAGATAGTGTTCAAGAAACAGTACTCCTACTGATGTCAGCTAAATTTTCTTCACCTAATTCACGTGCAATAATTGCAGCATTTTTTTTTACGTCTGCAAGTGCTTTTCTTTTAATTACTTTGTCGACATGAATAGTTGTTTTCTTTGGTCTTCCAGAACATAGTTTATTATTCAAAGCACTTGTAGTTTCCCATTTTTTAATTATATTGTTAACCATTATTTTTCCTATAGATAAAAGTTTAGTTATTTCATGTGAAACTTTTCCTTTCCCGTACAACCCTATGTGTTTCAGCATCTTCCATCAATGACACTGATATACAATTATGAAGTCAATTAAATTCCTGGTGTTTACCTGGATTCACGATCAGTTATGTAAATATAACTGAATAAATCACAGTTTCTTAGAAGTTGGCCCGATACTTATGAATAAACAAAAGATGTTATTTTTGTTAGGAATAATTGTTGAAGATTTTTTACTGTATATGTTGTTAGTTTGTTTCCAATATCTCTTTTAATTCCATTCCCAACTCTTTATAACTCTTAATACAATTACCTCTCTTGGTCATCTTTATCCTTTATGTCCAGCGTTTCACATTTTACTAAATCAGACTCCTCATAAAACGTGTCATTGCTCATTCTATCATGTTTCACTTCACTAAAAATAAACAGATTGATATGTGTAATTTACAATAGAAAGGCAAACTACATTAAAAGACCATGAAAGAAACAGGTAGATTATGTAATCTAAAACTAAAAGTGAAATTTCACTAGTTCGGGCAAAACAAAAACCTACATTCAGGGATTGACCCATCTGAAAATGATACACTTTTTGTTGAATCAATATTATAATTTACTTAGATTCTAAATGATATGAGTTGTGAAACAGCAAGCAAAGCAATCATGACAGTGTGTATGTACAACAGAATTATATATATTTTAGAAACAACTCAAATTTCAAACACGATTTCAGAAACTAACATGCGCGTCTTTCCAAAAGAACTCTGGAGATTGCAAATCAATTTCTTTCTTATTGTGGCAACAGACTGTTTCAAGTCTCTTTACTGTGATGCATTATTATGTTTCGGTAAATATTTATTTATTTAGAATTAAGTTTCATGATCTCTGCTGTAACTTATGAATTAAACCTTGGTACACAACTTAAAAAAAAACTTACTTATTTGAAGATACAAGCAAGTTTCCAAGTAGTAAACTGACCATATCCGTGGACATTTGTGTTGATTTTGGTAAAATTACTTTTTCGCCACAAATATTTTCCATTTTTATTTTGAAAATAAAAATAAAATTGTAAAATTCTTATACAGATAAGTAGTACAGTGTAGTCGTAGAAAATTAGAGGTTAGTTGCTACTGCTAATTTGGTTATAGATTTAGTCACAGACATAGAGGATGGACTGACCCTGATAGCCAGTGTTGCACTACAAAAACTGGGTCATCTGTAGTTTGGAGTCAATTTGACGCCAAGTTTACGGTAAGTTTTTGGTGAGCAACATTTAGATACAAGTTGATCGAAATCTACGGCCGGTATTTGAATACAAGTTGTAGGCACACTTGTACTACAATATGTACTCCAACTTTTGTACAAGTTCACTTAAATAACTTGTACAGTTTTTTGTAGTCAAGTTGTACTCAAATTGTGTAGGAATTTACTGCCAACTTCACCACAACCTTGCCCTCTCCAACTTTTTTCTTCAAATTGACTACGAATTCCGGCCCTAGAGTTTATAAAAGTTGGATTCAGCATGGCTATCAGGAGAGTGTTCCGTATCCCGCTGTGAAGTAAATATGGACGCAAAAGTCTGAGAGAGACAAAGCGAATGAGCGGGCAGTAGCTGTCTCTTTTTTAGAATGCCGCTGAGCTACGGCGCTCTTGAAAATAATATTTCTAAGTATTCTATTTGAACTAAAATTGGGTATGGGGCTTTTCTCGCCTTGAATTCCGTCTCGGGGTACTACGCTTTGTTTATTACAGGCCTACAGAAAAGAGACAGGTATTGGCCGCACAATCGCTTTGTCTCTTTCTAGAGAGTGGTCAATTTGATGAGGTTAATGCTCAGTCCATCCCATAGACATAGAGTATGGAGTAAGTGTTCCGTATTCCACTGTGAAGTAAATATGGACGCAAAAGTATGAGAGAAATAAAGCGAATGAGCGGCCAGTAGTTGCCTCTTTTTAAAATGCCGCTAAGCTACAGCGCTCATGAAAATAATATTTCTAAGTGTTCTATCTGAACTAAAATCGGGTATGGGGCTTTTCTCGCCTTGAATTCCGTCTCAGGGTACTACGCCTTGTTTATTACAGGCTTACAGGAAAGAGACAGGTATTGGCCGCACAATCGCTTTGTCTCTTTCTAGAGAGTGGTCAATTTTATGAGGTCAATGCTCAGTCCATCCTCTATGTCTATGGTCCATCCTCTATGTCTATGGACTTAGCATTAACTGCATTTACTCGGCTTGAGATCCGCCTTGTGCTTAGGTCGAGCACCGGCGACCCTTCGGTAGTGCGTCGGGTCGAGTTTGGATCACTCCTCGCAGCGCTTGGTAACCCTCTACGATTTGAACTATTACCAAGCAATTTGTGGTCCATCGTTCCACATTTCGGAGTCTAAAAACACCCGAACTTCGCCTTCAGAAGTTTTAACCGGGAAAACGCGCCTGCGTGCTTTGAACCGTCGAACGGAAGTGTATTATAAATTAGGAAATTGTACGCACCAGAAAGGAAGGCAGCAGTTTGAGGCGTTACCGATTAAAATACTTTCTTAACTTAAGGGTTCAATAGCATTGTAGAAACAACGGCCATTTTCAGCGTTGATAGTTCCAAACTTCAGGATAATTTCACATTAGTGTGAACTCGTCCTTAGATGTGTAACATTAAAAACGTCCTGAGCCATCGAGTTTTTCTTCGTCACGAGTCAACAGAAACATGAATAGGAATATTACCAACAAACCGGAATTTTCGTTAATGGTAGTAAACTTTGATTGGTGTTTCTTATTTCCTCTTTTTGGTCGTTGCCTAATAAATGATACAAGAGAATGTAAAAAGTGATTTGAAATTAGAATTAAATTTTTTTTTAAAACAGTTCCAATGAAAATGGATATAAGCAGACCAAACACAAACACACATTTCTTCGATATTCCAAAAAAGCTAGATTTCTCATGAGTTTGTGTTCGCCATTTTGGCTATCAATTCTTTTTTAATTAGAATCCAACAAATATGTGTATGTTTGCGGAATGATGAACGGTTGCGAAGCTACGTATGCAGCATCATTATGGCAGTACATTGGCTACGACGAGGTTTATGCAGCTACCCTAAGCTAGAATTTCTTCTAGGACTTTGTTAAGTGGTTAAAATTCCTGCTGCCTGCAGGAATTTGCATCGGCAGTTGACGCTCAAGTGTCCACAATTTATGCAGAAGCAAGAGTTTGTAAAGCTTTAAAATGAATTTTTGGTATTTCTCAGCACATTGCTAATGTAAAGAAGAAAGTAAGAGACAAGTGTTGAGATTTGGGGTACACCGGTGTTGATGGTGAACACGTCAGAAAGAAATCTATTAATATACACTAGTAAGGAAGGGCGACTGAGAAACATAAACAAAGCCTTTCAGACTTATTACAGTAGTACAAGTAGGACGGATGGAGAGGTTTATAGCCAGGCAAACAGACCAAAGAGATCCTTTTTGCTAACTTCATTAACTTCTGAGTAATGTTAATCAGATAGAGCCTACAGTTTAACGTGTGATTTAAAACGTATAATCGGTAAATGGGACTTTCGCGGCAATTTTTGCGATTTTGTTCTGCACTTCTCTTTTACATAAATATACATAAGAATTTCTTTATGGTATTGCAACGTAGTATGTTTTGTTGGCAACGGCCCTTGACCCTTCCAGTCCGACTTCAAGTATGTACACCGTTCGCAACTGACAAGGACAGTCTCTCTTGTCCGACTTCCAGTTCAAGTTGTCCCCGACCAACAACAGACCATCGGCAATTTCCCGTCGGAGTTCTTTTAAACGTTATATATATTCCAAGAACAAAAATTTCTCTAAAAATGACAGAACTCATAATTTCTCTTCTCTAACAATTCTGAAATAGATCTTAGCTATAGTAGAAAATATTCTCTTTTGATAATAAGCTTCCGAAATGAAGAAGAAATCTAGTTCCTGCTCTAACCTGGAAAAAAGCACTTGATTAAAGGAATTTCGGCGTAAGCTTCGTCGAACGAACAAGTTACTGCGGTACCAAGTTCCAAAAGGGGGCTTGTTTTTTGGTGAATTGCGAGTTCGGTGGTCTTGGCGGGAGACTTAACGGGTGGGTCAAGTACGGCCCAGCGCGTTTCTGTCGGGTGAATTACTTATTAGGAGGTACGTTGTAGATGTTTCGGTTTCGGTAATTTACGGTCTGACACAAACAGGATATTCTGAGCAATCTTTAACAGCCTTCTGGCGAGTTTGAGCCCGACTATTTAAAATAGGAGTTCATATAAAAAAAAAATAGCCAGGTCATGGACTTTAGTTTCCAGACACACGTAATGGTAGACCATATTGAATAAATAAAAATTAAAAGTCTACCCAAATTCGAGAATGCGTACGGTCGTTGAGGCGCTGTTCAAGAACGAGACGCGTGTAGGAAAATGGGTTGTCAGTGGACATTCAGCCGAATAGTCCTAGTATCTGTGGTCATAAAAAAGCAGACAAGAGAGAGGCAGAAGTCTTTAAAATAGTTTCGCGGTACAACTGATATTACGTAAACATAATTGAAATCAATATTGGACAAAGCCATGTTTCAGCAGTTTTTTACTATTCTTTCACCCGTCAATTCATCTCAGAAGGCGTCTCGTCATGTCACGGCTCTTCAGTTGAGCTAGGACCGGCTGAACAAAATTTACAGTACTACCGTAAAGAATAAGTAAGACACAAATAATGTGTCTGTCTGTCTGACGTAAGCAATATTAGATAGACTTTCTGTTGTTTGTTGGGTACCTAATTGATACACAGGGTTGGATCTGTCTCAGAGTAAATTAAAAAATGCGATTTATTTTTAGCATTTTAACAGGACAGAAATAAAAAAAAAAGTAGAATAAAATGTATTGTGTATGTATTATCATCAAATAATAAACCTGGCACTATCTGCTATTTATTAAAACTGACTTAAATCTAATTCACTAACGCTACAGTAATCTACAGTAGAAATTGTTGGCACAGTATAAACATTTATATAAATGAAAATTTCAGTTTTAAGAACATACGAGGGTCACTCCCAAAGTTATCAGCCTTAAAATGAAAACACAAAATTAAAGTTTTTTTCTATTTTCCTACGAGATCAGCTGGCAAATAAATACATTTAGCCCAAACTTTTTAATATCCTCATTATCATTTATCCACCTCTACAAAATGAGCGTTCGTCTCTACTTTAACTTCATCATTCGAAGTGAATCTTCGTGCAGCCGTTTGGAAACAGAAGTAATCGCTAGGGGCCCAATCCAGCGAATACGGTGGATGTGGAAGCACTTTCACGCGAAAGTCATGGAGTTTTGC
The DNA here is from genome assembly GCA_019049505.1 of Pachyrhynchus sulphureomaculatus. Lineage (NCBI taxonomy): Eukaryota > Metazoa > Arthropoda > Insecta > Coleoptera > Curculionidae > Pachyrhynchus > Pachyrhynchus sulphureomaculatus. The sequence continues at coordinate 117,261,624 of CM032451.1, forward strand.
AGCAACAATCCAAGACGTCTGTGAAGGCATCATTGTGATGAAAAAGTCCTTTTTTGTTTGTGCGATATGGACGTTTCGCTTGAATAACATCCTTCAATTGGTCCAGTAGCGAAGCATAATACTTCCCGGTGGTGGTTTTACCTTTTTTCAGGTTGTCTATGAACACAACACCCTGAGAATCCCAAAAAACTGTAGTCATGACTTTTCCTGCAGACTGAATCATTTTTGGTTTCTTGAGTGCACTCCGTCCCCACTCACAGTTTCGACAGCCCCTTTGTCTCTGGCGAATCGATGTTTCATGTACTATTATGAAACCTCGAAGAAATTTAGTGTAATTATGTGTAATACAAGTCTAAGCGCGGTTGGAAAATGCTCATTCTAATTCGTTTTTGGTTAATTGTTAACAAATGCCGCAATCATCGAAAGGAAAGCTTTCTCATACCCAAAATATCGTGTAAAAGTGATGGACTTGGGTTATCGAGATGTTTAATATGTCAGCGAGCTCGCGTATCTTCAGTCGATGGTCATTTAGTAGGCTATTGTGAATTTTTGTCACAATCTCGTCGGTCGTACAGGTTTTCGGGAGTCCTGAGCGTTTATCGTCTTAAATGGTTTTACGTACACGTTTAAATTCAGCAGCCCATTTTTTCATCGTCGAAAACGGAGGGGAAAAATCATTTAATGTGATATTTAACTCTGTTTGAATATCCGTAGGAGTTAAAGCTTTAGAATACTTCGATTTTTATCCATTTTTCAGAAAATGTTAAAACTTGTTTACACGCTATAAAAAAAAGAACTAAACACACGTGTTTAAAACTTCACAACACGCTATGTAGTAGATAACACTTAACAAATACAATAATTTGGTCATCTAGGCGCCAGATCTGTGTCAGGCCGCGAACTTTTCAAATGACCCTCGTAATTTACAAATTTTTCTCCAAATTTCTACAGTTCGGTAGTGATGTCTTGCATCAATAGCTGGTAGTACTATTATTTCATTTTTATGTTATTTCTTATTCCTATAATTCATGGTTTAGTGAAGTTGGAGTTTCGGATTTTTTTTTTGTCATAAATGGAAAAATCATACACTCCTGGACAAAATTAACGCAACAATATATTAAATCATACAAATCTCTATAATGAATTAATTTTAATAATTTTTTATGAACATTGGTTACACTAAAACTTAATCGGATACTTTAAAAGTGAATTAGCTACCAAATTTCTCTATAAGATTCGAATTAAAATTATTCTTAAGATCTAATAACAAAATCGTTGAAATTATGTAATAATGAAAAAAATAAACTGGGACACTAGTAGCAAAATTAATGGTGTAACTGGGACACTAGTAGCGTGCGTTGCCTCCTCTACTTCGGATGACAGCGTTTATGCGCCTGGGCACGCTTCTAATTAAATTTTGGATAAAATCTTGAGGAATTTGCTCCCATTCTGTGATAACTGCATTTTCAAGTTCCGTCAGGTTTCTAGGTGCAGGTATATGACGTTTCACATTTTTCTTAAGGTGATCCCATACAGGTTCTATCGGATTCAGATCCGGGCTTTTTGGTGGCCATTGCATAATCGGTAGTGACAGTCCTGTTTCTTAAAGCATATTGTCTTATAAAAAGTTCATCTAGGTCGCTAGTGCATCGTTTTCGCCCTTGTAGAATAAGTTCCTACGTCATTCAAGCGTCTTACCATACGACTTATTGTGGAATGATGTTTGCCTAACAAATTGTCAACATAACTCTAACAATATCCCTCGTCCAATAAAACTGAGGCTCGCACTACCTCGTATTCAGTTAAATTCCTTGTTCGATTCATTTGTCTAATTCTTCGGGGTCAAAAATAAAACAGTCTACCACCAAAAAGGTATTACTTTGAAAAAGGGAACAATTTATAAGCTTACTTTTAAAGAAAATCTATCGCATTATTAGAGAAAATTGTTTATCTTCTAAAAAAATTCTTTAAAACTGTAAATCTAAACGAATTGTTTTGATTTCTGTCATGAACAACGAAACAAAATATGCATAGCCTACTATTCAAATACTCCATAAAACTTTAAAACTGATATAAGGAAAAGATAAATTAATTTTCAGACTGTTGCATTAATTTTGTCCAGGAGTTTATATAAGTTTCTTAACAAAACTATTTTTTTTCTCGTTATAATTAAAAATTTATATCAAATAAAAATAATTTTTAGACTTAGTGCCGATGACGCGACGACAGTTCCCGAAAAAAACTCGAGCGCGTGTGACGACAGCTGATACGAGGTTTTAATTTTCAATCAATTTATTCTTATTATTATTTATTGAAAATGTCTAATCTAAAAAGTTTCCTGTTTCGTACCATTTTGTACGAATACTACAAAAACAACTCCCGAAAAAATGTTTTTAAATGTGTCAAAACCAACCAGCATGACGTATTAAACTTAAAACAACATTAAAATTTTTCTGTTGCGTAGATCACTTGGATGTAAGTGTGTTAATATAATAATGTATTTAAAAATTATTCATCACAATAATGTTATCCAATGATTTTTGTTTTATTTAGTGTTTCAAAATGTATATATCCAGCTGGACCCAATGGACAGCGTAAATTGTTACACATTACTGAATTAAATTAGATTAAATTAAATTAAATTAAATTAATAACCAACAATAATTTTGTTTTGTACTAACCTTCAATAATTTTGACAGTATATACACAGGTAGAAGCTGTTGACAGTACTTACGTGAAAACATTTTAACCATAGACAAAGAGGATGGACTGAGTGTTCCGTATCCATGTCAAGTAAATATGGACGCTAAAGTGTGAGAGAGACAAAGCGAATGAGTGGCCAGTAGCTGTCTCTTTTTACAATACCGCTAAGCTACGGCACTCTTAAAAATAATATTTCTAAGTGTTCTATTTGAACTAAAATCGGGTGTGGGGCTTTTCTCGGCTTGAATTCCGTCTCGGGGTACAGCGCCTTGTTTATTACAGGCCTACAGAAAAGAGACAGGTATTGGCCGCACAATCGCTTTGTCTCGTTCTAGAGAGTGGTCAATTTTATGAAGTTAATGCTCAGTCCATCCTCTGTGTCTATGACTTTAACATATTGACGTCACAAACATGGCAGCTAATCTTAATTTAATTATACTTAATTGTAAACAATTTTTAAAAAGTTTTTCGCATCGATTATCAATATTATTTATGAAAAAGTTTTAAAATAAAGTAAAAAAATCGATAATTATTTTTTTTTCAAAAACCCAATTATGTCGAATTGATTACACAGCCCCATAAAAAAAAAAGTGGGGTATACTTTTGATGCGATATATCAGATCCGTAGTATTTTTGCCCGCTGATCACGAATCTGACGTCAGAATATCGCCATCACATCTCAATTTTTTTCTAACCTCAAAAAATAGGTAAAAATTAGTAAAAATTAAGAAAAATATACTCCTAAAAAATTGATTCAAGCTTTTTCATGAATCCAAAAATGTATTAATATGTATTCGGACACGCTAAGCTAATATTCATCGGTTGGATTAAGCCATACAGTTCTGTTTTCTTTCTAACCTCAATAAATCAGACAGATATAGTGCTTCTCGAACGCAAAAAAAAACGAATTCAAATTAAAATTCAACCGATTCTTACCAAATTTGGTACACGGGGGTTTTTTGGGTTGCTGATCATGAATCTGAGGTCGGATTTGCAAAATTCAAAATGGCGGATCCAAGATGGCGGACAAAATTTTTGAAAACCAACCGATTCCTACCAAATTTGGTATACAGTTAGGGAATCCTCAAACCTGATACTCTTAAACCCTAAACCTTGAAACCTTAGACTCCCCACACCCTGTAACCTCAAAAAATAGACCTCAATAACCCTGTAACTTTAAAAATGAGACCCAATAAACTCAAAACCAGGACTTTTTAAACCATATACTCTCAAATAGTAGACCCTTAAGCCCTAGAATTTCGAAGGTTAGACCCGCGCCTAACTTTCCTTTTTTTGGCTGTATCTTGTTCTTTTTTCCGCGAATGACCTATTCAAAGGCTTTCTGCCCAAACGCTTTTGAGGACTTGTTTCTCTTTTTAGCGACCAGTAATAGTCCGCTAGCATATGGTCATCCCATCGTCCTTGATACCGATTTTCTATGATTTTCAGATCTTGGTGTGGGAGTCCAGGAAATGTAATTTTAGATTCATTAAGTTTCATAATGTTTGAAAATTTTTTACCATTTTCTCGACTATTTCTTTGTACTTAGGACTTTTATTATTTCCCAAAAAGTTTGTTGCGACTTCTTTAAAACTAAGCCAAGCAGCTTTTTCAACTTTATTCATTTTAGTAACAAATAATGAATAATTTTAACTTCAGAAAATTTCGGAAATTTTTTATGCAAATATTTGAAACATGGGCCGTTTGTATCTAATGCTCTCGTGAATTGCTTCATAAGTCCAAGCTTAATGTGAAGCGGGGGAATAAGAACTTTTCCTGGATCTACCAATGGTGGAAACAATACATTATTTTCACCAGGAGTGAACGATTCTCTTGTTGGCCAAATTTTTCTCTCAAAATGACGTTCCCTGTCTCTGCTATTCCACAGACATTTATAACAGGGGATAAAGTGTAAACCCTGACTGTTGGCCAAGCAATATTGTTACAATTTTCAAATCTCCACAAATTTTCCAGTTATGATCAGCATATTCTATTTTTATCAAAAGCTGCTTCATTTTTTCATATTGCTCTTCCATAACTGTGGAATGAGCAATCGGAATGGGAGCGTAAACGTTGGTATTATGCAGCAAAACTGCCTTAATGCTCCGTTTAGAAGAATCAATGAACAGTCTCCATTCTTCAGGATCGTATGAGTTATTTTGAAATTCATCCATTAGACCTTTTACATCGGTACAATATGAAAGTGACAATTCCTCGTCCATTGTGAAATATTTTCGAAATTCTTCATCTCTGTTTCTATAATAAGAAATCGTAGCTTCTGGCTTAAGTAAATGTCTTTTCTTTAAAAAGGAAGCAAGATGCTCTGAACCATCTTTGGATAAGCCTAAATCTCTGACTAGATCACTAAGTTCTGACTGTGATACGAGTATTGGTTCTGCTTTACGGTTGTATGGTAGAAATTCTTTATCTGTGTCACTAGTATATGATAGGTTGTCACTAGAACATTCATTAGTAACAGTGTTTGAATCTTTTTCGACAGTCTCAATGTTTTCGGCATGAACTGATAAGGTGAAATCATTTGTTTCCATAACATCAGCATCAAGTGGTTCAGGAGGCGGAATTAGTTTAGTTGGTCTTGTTACTGTCGAAACATCGTTATAAGTAATAGTGCTTTTATTTTTTCGGTTATGCCTAGATACAACATTCATACAAAAGTAGCAATCCTTTTCACTGTATGGTCTATTCCATATTGCTGGTCTGGAATATTTAATCGCCTTATTATTGATGTACAACATTATTTTGCAAGAACTGCAAATGATGTGGGGAATCCAATCTGTACCCTGGTGCTGTATTTCAATGTGAAAACAATCCTTATATGAGGTTTTAATCTTATCCGTTATCGGTGACCCCATTTTACTCAATACGTGTTGACAGCAAATATAACAAAATGAATCACTGTTTTTATCGCACTTATGAAAAGTCCTTGTACCGTGAGACCGTTTTCTTGTAGCATTATACTCTACATGAGCTAAGTCACCCACACATGAAGAGCTACGGTCGCTGGATGACGACGGCTGCGGGCCCGCTTTCCCACCCTGACCAACCGCCGATACTGGGTTTCCGAGTCCCTGCATCGTAATTCTCTTTCTTCTACCTGCTATAACGGCATCTAAGCCGTTATCCAGGGACTCTACCGGCTAGTGGAGTAACACCGTTGCCCACCGTCACCACGTGGAGGTGCCCTGTATGCAGGTAGAAGAATAAAAATCGACCGATGAATTTTCTCGGAGTTCAAAATGGCGCGAAAACATCTGCCATCTTGAATTTTGCAAATCCAACCTCAGATTCGTGATCAGCGACCCAAAAAATCCCCGTGTACCAAATTTGGTAAGGATCATTTGAATTTTAATTTGAATTCGTTTTTGCATTCGAGAAGCACTATATCTGTCTGATTTATTGAGGTTAGAAAGAAAACAGAACTGTATGGCTCAATCCAACCGATGAATATTAGCTTAGCGTGTCCGAATACATATTAATACATCTTTGGATTCATGAAAAAAGCTTGAATCAATTTTTTAGGAGTATATTTTTCTTAATTTTTACCTATTTTTTGAGGTTAGAAAAAAGTTGAGATGTGATGGCGATATTCTGACGTCAGATTCGTGATCAGCGGGCAAAAATACTACGGATCTGATATATCGCATCAAAAGTATACCCCACTTTTTTTTATTGTGGGGCTGTGTTATGAAACTTTTTTTTCTATATGTAAAAAACTTGAGTTAACTAATAAATCATCATTCTTTATAAAATGTTGGAAAATAGAAAATTATTGGTAAATTCACCACAAAAATGTATCTTTTATTTCAGGAAAGCGCTTTAGTGTTTCAAAATTTATATATCCAGCTAGGTTATACACTGGACCAAATGAACAACGTAAATTGTTACAAATTATTGAATTAAATTAGATTAAATTAGTAACCAACAATAACTTTTCTTGCTCTAAAGTTCAATAATATTGACAGTATATACACAGGTAGAAGCTGTTGACACTACTTACGTGAAAACACTTTAACATAATGACGTCACAAACATGGCAGCCAATCGTGGCGCTTTCGTACTCACGTGATTTTTTTTAATATTTTAAATTTTAATTCATTTATAATTAATTGTAAACAATTTTTAAAAAGTTTTTCGCATCGTTTATCAATATTATTTATGAAAAAGTTTTATAATAAAGTAAAAAAATCGATAATTATTTTTTATTCAAAAACCAAATTATGTTGAATTGATTTAAAAAAAATTTTCTATATGCAAAAAACTTTAGTTAACTAATAAATCCCCATTCCTTAAGGCTGCTATACACGCTCCGGTATACCTGCACAGGCAACTTGTGCAGGTATACCTCAACAGGTTTACCTGCACGGGTTAGGACCCACACCCGCAATGGTAAAACTGTGCAGTTCTCGTTTAAAATTATGCCGGAGACGCGGCGAGTGTACTACTAGCCTTTATAGCTCTTCATATAATAAATAATATAAACCACCAAAATTTAAACGTTTTATGCAAACTTGCTCTTTTGAAACCTCACTGAATAAAAAAAACCGGTCAAGTGCAAGTTGAACTTGCGCAATTAGTGTTCCGTACGTTGATTGCTTTTAAAATAAAAAAATTTGTTACAGATGTATAAAATGATCAGTGACTTCACAAAACACACCCCAAATGAGTTTTCAACAAAGTTTGTTTCCAATCTTTAGTGAAATCTGATGACCTTGAAATTTTAGTTTTTTTTTAAATACCAGAAAAATTATTAAAGGTAATGCACTCATGATAATTTTCGTTCAATCTACACCCCGTGGAGAATATTCTGGAATTTTTTCAAATTTTTTGATAAGTACTTTTCGAGATAAGGCCCGGGACAGCGATTTTTCGCGATTTTTTAAAAATAATACAAAGAAAAGTGCGCGCAAGTATTATATTATATATATATTTTTTACTCGTGTTTTCACAAGCTTTCATTTGACACCACACTCGATGACCTAGTAAAAAATTTTTTTTTTCACTTCCGATTTCACCCCCCAAAACTAACCCCTTAAGTCAAAATTTAACTCTCAAAACTACATGGCTCTGATGAGGCCATCAATTCCTATATTATTACCAAATTTCAACTTTCTATGTCAAATAGTTTCGGAGAAAATCGGGTGTGACAGACAGACAGACACCGAAGTGATCTTATAAGTGTTCCGTACGGAACACTAAAAAGGATAAATACCATTGCGCATTCTTCTGCGCAACTCTGGCACAGGTAAAAATATGTTTTTCCATATTTACTCCGGTCGCCTGTACAGTTCAAGAAACCTGTACGGGTTTTACAATACACTCTCCGATTTACCTGCGCAGGTCTACCTGTGCAGGCAAACCTGTCAGGTAAACCGAAGCGTGTATAGCAGCCATTATAAAATGTTGGAAAATAGAAAATTATTGGTAAATCCATCAAAAAATTGTGTCTTTTTATTTCAGGAAAATGCTTTAACATTTAATTTATCTTATGATGGGAAATTATCGTTTTTTATCATCGTGTTTTCTCGAAAACTAGACGATGAATAATTCTGAAAAAAATATTCTCGTTATTTAGAAGAACATATTAAAATTTAAGGGAAATTGGTCATTTTCAAGAAGACGAGGGAACATCCTTAAACGTTTTAATTTCACTGGAATTTTTATGTACTAATAGATGCCGAATTAAATTACCTTTACGTTTTGACTTATAATTACAATGCGCACATTTAAACATTTTGATTTCCCTGGAATTTTTATGTACTAACAGATGATTATTTAAATAATTCTTACGTGTGGCTTGAAAATGACAGTAGGTGCATTTAAACATGTCTATTTTATCGGAATTTTTATGTACTAAAAGATGTTGATTTAAACTACCTTCATGTTTTGCTTGATAATTACATTGCCCACATTTAAACATTTTGATTTCACTGGGATTTTTATGTACTAATAGATGTCTTTTTAAATTACATTTACGTTTGCCATATCTGTGTCAGATCATGAACTTTTCAAATGAGCCTCGTAATGTTCAAATTTTTCTCCAAATTTCTACAGTTCGGTAGTGATTTCTTGTATCAATAACTAGTCGTACTATTATTTCATTTTTATGTTATTTCCTGTTCCTATAATTCGTGGTTTGGTCAAATTGGGGTTTTGAAAAAAAAAAAGAAAATTGTCATAAATGGAAAGATCATATTATTTTATAACAAAACTATTTTTTTATTTTTTTGGTTATAATTAAAAAGTTACATCAAACTGAAAATAAATTTTTAAACTTAGTACCGATGACGTGCCGACAGTTTCCGAAAAAAAAACCGAGCGCGTGTGACGTCACAATGTTTATTTCTCCTCAACATCACAGACAGCTGATACGAGTGTTTTAGTTTTCAATCAATTTATTCTTGTTATTATCATCATTGTATTGATAAATTTATTGAAAATGTCTAATCTAAAAAATTATCGTGCCTGTTTCTCACCATTTTTTACAAATACTACAAAAACAACTCTCGAAAAAATGTTTTTAAATGTGTCACAAGATGTTAAACGTCAAAATAAATAGTTCCAAGCAGCACAATATATTAATCCTAAAACATAAAATTTTGCCTGTTGTGAAGAAGATCACCTTGATGTAAGTATTTTAATATAATGATGTATTCAATAATCATTCATATCACAATAATGTTATCGAATGATTTTTGTTTTATTTAGTGCTTCAAAATCTATATATCCAGCTGGGCTATACACTGGATCAAATGGACAGCGTAAATTGTTACACATTACTGAATTAAATTAGTAACCAACAATTTTTTTTTTGCTCTAAAGTTCAATAACATTGATAGTATATACACAGGTAGAAGCTGTTGACAGTACTTACGTGAAAATACTTTAATAAAATGACGCCACAAACATGGCGGCCAATCGTGGCGCTTTCGTAGTTACGAGTTTTTTTTTTTAAATATTATCAATTTTAGATTTGAGTTTCGTATCGCGAAGTGTGTACATGTAAATCGAACGCCCGGCAATAGTCAACTCGTTCAACGAGCATTATTACGGTAGTGTTTCGATCTATTTAATTATTTTGTCGATTGCAAACGAGAGGACTAGAAATAAAGCAGAGTGTGTAGTGTTAGAATTAAGACAATAAGTAAACAATTTGGAGGTTTATGGGAATAATTCTGTTAAATTATATGAAGCTAATGAAACGATAAGCGACGACCTTGATCGTTTTACTGTTTACGGTGATAAGAAATATAAACAATTTTTTTTCTTTTTCTCCCGTGTTTGAAAATGGAGTATACGAGGAACACACGTATACTGGACAAAATGAAAAACGTAATTGTTACAAATTATTGAATTAAATTAGATTAAATTAGTAACCAACAATAACTTTTCTTGCCCTAAAGTTCAATAATATTGACAGTATATACACAGGTAGAAGCTGTTGACACTACTTGCGTGAAAACACTTTAACATAATGACGTCACAAACGTGGCAGCCAATCGAGGCGTTTTTATACTCACGTGATTTTTTTAATATTATAAATTTTAATTCATTTATAATTAATTGAAAACAATTTTTAAAAAGTTTTTCAGTTAACTAATAAATCACCATTCCTTATAAAATGTTGGAAAATAGAAAATTATTGTTAAATTCATCACAAAAATTGTATCTTTTATTTCAGGAAAGCGCGTTAACATTTGATTTATCTTATGATGGGAAATTATCATTTTTTTATCATCGCGTTTTCTCGAAAACTAGACGGTGAATAATTCTGAAAAAAATTTGACCGTATATTTTTGTTATTTAGAAGAACATACTAAAATTTAAGGAAAAATGGTCATTTTCAAGAAGACGAGGGAATATTCTTAAACGTTTCAATTTCACTGGAATTTTTATGTACTAATAGATGTCGAATTAAATTACCTTTACGTTTTGACCTATAATTACAATGCGCACATTTAAACATTTTGATTTCACTGGAATTTTTATGTACTAACAGATGTTTATTTAAATAATTCTTACGTGTGGTTTGAAAATGACAGTAGGTGCATTTAAACATTTCTATTTCATCGGAATTTTTATGTACTAATAGATGTTGATTTAAACTACCTTCATGTTTTGCTTGATAATTACATTGCCCACATTTAAACATTTTGATTTCACTGGGATTTTTATGTACTAATAGATGTCTTTTTAAATTACATTTACGTTTTGACTTATAATTACAATGCATACATTTAAGCATTTTGATCTCACTGGAGTTTTTGTGTACTAACAGATGTCGACTTAAAGTACTTTTACGTTTTGACTTTTAAAGCACTTCGATTTGATTTATTTTTTAGAAAATGTTAAAACTTGTTTTATATACGATCACTAAAAAAAAAAAACAAGTGAACACACGTGTATAAAATTTCACAGGACGCCATCTAGTAGATAACGATCAACAAACATCATAATGATTTGGTCATATAGGCGCCATATCTGTGTCAGACCGCGCACTTTTCAAATGACCCTCGTAATGTACCAATTTTTCTCCAAATTTCTACAGTTCGGTAGTGATTTCTTGTATCAATAACTAGTAGTACTATTATTTCATTTTTCTGTTATTTTCTATTCCTATAATTCGTAGTTTAGTCAAATTGGGGTTTTGAAAAAAAAAATGTCATAAATGGAAAGATCATATACAAGTTTTACAAAAAACTATTTTATTTTTTTTGGTTATAATTAAAAAGTTATATCAAACTGAAAATAAATTTTTAAACTTAGTACCGATGACGTGCCGACAGTTCCCGAAAAAAAAACCGAGCGCGTGTGACGTCACAATGTTTATTTCTCCTCAACATCACAGACAGCTGATACGAGTGTTTTAGTTTTCAATCAATTTATTCTTGTTATTATCATCACTGTATTCATAAATTTATTGAAAATGTCTAATCTAAAAAGTTATCGTGTCTATATCGTACCATTTTGTAAGAATGCTACAAAAACAGCTCCGGAAAAAATGTTTTTAAATGTGCCACAAGATGTTAAACGTCAAAATAAATAGTTCTAAGCAGCACGACGTATTAATCCTAAAACAACATCAAATTTTTTGTGTTGGGAAGATTACTTTGATGTAAGTATTTTAATATAATAATGTATTTAATAATCATTCATATAACAATAATGCTATCGAATGATTTTTGCTTTATTTAGTGTTTCAAAATTTATATATCCAGCTAGGCTATACACTGGATCAAATGGACAGCGTAAATTGTTACACACTACTGAATTAAATTAGATTAAATTAAATTAAATTAGTAACCAACAATATTCATAAACAGTAATAATCAGATATTGACCGAACAAAAAGAGCTAGAAGAAGAATGGGTTCGATACATTAAAAATACCTTTGATGACGACAGAGAATTACCAGAACTCATTACAGACGGAATTTCTTTATACTTCCAGCAGAAGTTAGGGCTGCAATAAAACATGCAAAAACTGGAAAAGCTCCTGGATCTGATAATCTTTATGCGGAGATGTTGCAACTTTTAAATGAAGAACATATTTCTATCTTGTGAAGCTGCATAAATTCCATCTACAGTACAGGAACTATACCAAAGGATTAGCTTAAATCTATATTCATACCATTACCTAAAAAGCCAAATGCGAACAGATGTGGACAGTACCGTCTTATAAGCCTAATGAGTCACGCTTTGAAAGTAACGCTTAAGATCGTTCACCATAGAATACGCAACAAGATGTGAGCGAAGAGCAATTCGGATTTAGACAAGGATTTGGAACTCGAGAAGCACTTTTCGGGCCGAGTGTATTTTTACAGAAATGTAGAGATCAAAGGGAGGACGTTTACTTGTATTTTATCGACTACGAAAAAGCATTTGACCGAGTCCATCATCCACAATTAATACAAATGCTTTAAAATATAGGCCTTGACGAAAATGACATCAGATTCATTACTCACCTATATTAGAATCAGGTGGCGACAATACGAGTAAATAGCAGAGACTGAGGAAATAGGAATAAAAAGAGGTGTTCGTCAGGGATGTGTTCTTTCCCAGCTCCTGTTTAATCTATACTCTGAACACATATTCCAGAAGGCCTTAGAGAATGCCACAGATGGTATTAAAGTTAATCATTAACAAGCTAAGGTATGCTGATGATACCGTTATTATAGCAGATACAGCGGATGGACTTCAGAGTCTCATGAACAATATATCTAGGGTAGGCGATGTTTCAGGCATGAAAGTGAACGTTAATAAAACGAATGTAATGGTCATTTCAATAACACCCGGGTTGCAAACAGATATTCGTGTTTACGATCAATTGATAGAACAAGTAAACAAATTTAAATACCTAGGGTGTTGGGTAACTAATGATTTGAATCCTGAAGTTGAGGTACGAGTTCGTATTAAAATGGCTAGAGTGGCTTTTCTCAAAATGAGACACCTCCTCACAGACTCGACCCTTTCTTTGGATACTCGTTATCATTTTGTTAAGGTCTATATATATCCAGTGCTTTTATATGGAGTTGAGGCCTGGACCTTGGGAGTACGATCAATGAATCGTTTGGAGTCTTTCGAATTATGGGTCATGCGCAGAATATTGAAGATCTCTTGGACAGAGCGTGTCACTAATGAAGATGTACTTCGTCGCATGGGTAGAGAAAGAGAACTATTGTCATTTATTAAAAGATAAAAAAATCGTTACTTGGGACATATGTATAGGGTCCACGTTACTCACTGCTCCGGTTGTTGATGGAAGGGAAAATTGAAGGGAAAAGAGGTGTGGGGCGTCGAAAATGTTCCTGGCTAAAAAATATACGAGATTGGGCAGGTCTGGATACCCATACTTTATTAAGAATTGCCCAGAATAGGGAAGAATTCGCCGTGATTACAGCCGTAGTTACGAGATTTGTTTTTAATTTTATAAATTTTAATTTATCTATAATTGTAAAAAAAAAATTAAAAAGTTTTTCGCATCGATTATCAATATTATTTATGAATAAGTTTCAAAATAAAGTAAAAAATAGATAATTATTTTTTATTCAAAAACCCAATTACGTTGAATTAATTATGAAACTTTTTTTTCTATACGTAAAAAACTTGAGTTAACGAATAAATCGCCATTCCTTATAAAATGTTGGAAAATAGAAAATTATTTGTAAATTCATCACAAAAATTGTATCTATTATTTCAGGAAAGCGCGTTAACATTTGATTTATCTTATGATGGGAAATTATCATTTTTTATCATCGCGTTTTCTCGAAAACTAGACGTTGAATAATTCTGAAAAAAATTTGACCGTATATTTTCGTTATTTAGAAGAACATACTAAAATTTAAGGGAAATTGGTCATTTTCAAGAAGACGAGGGAATATCCTTAAACGTTTCAATTTCACTGGAATGTTTATGTACTAATAGATGCCGAATTAAATTACCTTTACGTTTTGACCTATAATTACAATGCGCACATTTAAACATTTTGATTTCACTGGAATTTTTATGTACTAACAGATGTTTATTTAAATAATTCTTACGTGTGGTTTGAAAATGACAGTAGGTGCATTTAAACATTTCTATTTCATCGGAATTTTTATGTGCTAATAGATGTTGATTTAAACTACCTTCATGTTTTGCTTGATAATTACATTGCCCACATTTAAACATTTTGATTTCACTGGGATTTTTATGTAGTAATAAATGTCTTTTTAAATTACATTTACGTTTTGACTTATAATTACAATGCATACATTTAAGCATTTTGATCTCACTGGAATTTTTGTGTAATAATAGATGTCGATTTAAAGTACCTTTACGTCTTGACTTATAATTACAATGGACACATTTAAGCATTTTGATCTCACTGGAACTTTTGTGTACTAATTGGTGTAGGGTTATATTACTCTTATGTTTTGATTCATAATTACAATGAACACACTTAAACATTTTAATTTCACTGGAATTTTTATGTACTAGAAGATGTGTCTTTAAACTCTTCTTATGTTTTGTTTGAAAATAACAATAAGTACATCTGAACATTTCTATTTCATCAGAATTTTTATGTACTAATAGATGTTTATTTAAACTACCTTTATGTTTTGCTTGATAATTACATAGCTCACATTTAAACATTTTGATTTCACTGGAATTTTTATGTACTAATAGGTGTTTTTTTAAACTGCCTTTATATTTTGTTTGATAATTACAAAGCCCACATTCAAACATCGGAATTTCACTGGAATGTTTATGTACTAATTGATGTAGATTTAAACTACCTTTATATTTAGCCTGATAGTTACATAGCCCACATTTAAACATTTTGATTTTACTGGAATTTTTATGTACTAGTAGATGTCCATTTAAATCACCTTTACGTTTTGACTTATAATTACAATGCACACATTTAAACATTCTTATTTCATCGCAATTTTTATGTACTAATAGATGTAACTTTAAAGTTCCCTTACGTTTTGTTTCAAAATGACATAAAGCGCATTTGAATATTTCCGCTTCATCAGAATTTTTATGTTTTAATAAATGTTGATTTAAACTACCTTTATATTTTGCTTGATAATTACATTGCCCACATTTAAACATTTTGATTTCACCGGAATTTTTATGTACTAACAGATGTTGATTTAAACTATCTTTACGTTTTGTTTCATAATTACAATGAACACACTTAAACATTTTGATTTCACTGGAATTTTTATGTATTAAATGATGTGTATTTAAATTGTGCTTATGTTTTGTTTGATAATGACAATAAGTGCATTTGAACATTTTTAGTTCATCAGGATTTTTATGTACTAATTGGTGTTTATTTAAACCACCTTTATGTTTTGCTTGATAATTACATTGCTCACATTTAAACATTTCGATTTCACTGGAATTTTTATGTAGTAATAGATGTTTATTTAAACTCTTCTTATATTTTGTTTGAAAATGACAATAAGTGCATCTGAACATTTCTACTTCATCGAAATTTTTATGTACTAACAGATGTTCATTGAGCCTACTTTTATTTTTTGCTTGATATTTACAATGCACACAGTTAAACATTTTGATTTCACTGGAATTTTTATGTACCAACTGATGTGGATTTAAATTGACTTCATGTTGTGCTTCATAAATGCAATGAGCGTATTTACTTCTGTCATCTTCAAGATTTTTATGCATAAAGCAATTTGTTGTTGTTGTTGTTTGATTACTACATCGATCAATTTTAAAAATACGATCTTGTACCGATTTTGTATCATTAGAAAGATGATTTTTAATAGTCTCTTCCCATGTTATTTTATGGTAGTCATCTTGGGGCACTGTAGAACTTTCCTGATTTTCTCGAATAAAATAACTTGAAGATGCACTAAGAAAAACAAAAAGAAGTTGAAAATAAAACCATGGTAGTATAACTAAAATTATAATTTCGTTGTTACTAAACAATGTATTAATAGTGCAGTAAAAAATGGTCAAAATAACGATGAGATGGGCATAGTTTAGATACAACAATATTATGACTTTATCCTCTCTGAAATATCACCAGGAGTATGGTTCTGAGGTTTGGACCTCGAAAAACTCGTGCTCTTTTGTTTATAAAGAATTTAAGTTTTCAAAACGCGTTTTTTAAGCTTACAGCGTGAATAACTCCGGTAATATACGTCGGATCGAAACAAGAAAAAACAAACTCTTTGTAATGAAATTTCCAACAAATCCGTGTTAGTTTTAAGCCACTCATTTTCATTTTATTGTACAGGGTGAGTCAACGATATAGTAAAGTTCATTATCTCATTTGTTTCGGGAATGACGAAAAAATGTTATATAAAGGGTCTTCCATTTGGGACTTGACAACTTTGAAATTTCACTGTGAACGCACCCTTAAGCCAATCACCGAACTGTCAACGTCAAAACATTCAGTAAAGTCAACATTTTTGTGTGTAATGTTCTTTTAAAAATTCCCGAACTTCTCGGTGGTAGTCAGCACAAGCTTCGTCTTGTTGACTCCACATTTGTTCCCTTTCAAAGTTATCAACTTCTTCAAGAAGCTGGGATAATTCGTTATGCAAAAAATTTAGATATCTAGGCCCGTTAAGCGGTTCGCGGAAAAATATGGACCAATAATTCGAAAATTTAATATTCCACACCCTACATTAAGCGACCAATGGTTTTGGTTTTGAACTTCCCGGATCCAAGATGGATTAACTGTTGAATAATAATGCATGTTATGGCTGTTAACTGCTCCATTACTGCGAAAAGTAGCTTCATCAGAAAACATTATTTTAGATAAAAAATTTGGATTGGACTCTATTGATCCATTCATGGTGGTACAAAAGTTTACTCGTCGTTCAAAATCACGGTCTTGAAGTTCTTGGTGTAGTTTCATATGAAAGAGATGATTCTTCTAAAGGGTGTTTTTTATAGGGGTATAGAACTTTGAAATGGAATAAAACAAAGATGAATTTTTTAAATTGACATGAAATTTACTTTATTCGAAAGATAATCTTCTGGCATTATAATTTAAATATGACTTCTGGCATATGACCGCCACGGCTGGCTCGGACGTAGTCTAATCTGGAGGTCCAATTTTCGATGATTTTTTCCAACATTTGTGGCAGTATATCGGCAATAACGCGGCGAATGTTGTCCTCCAAGTGGTCAATCGTTTCGGGCTTATCGGCGTAGACTAGCGACTTCACATATCCCCACAGAAAATAGTCTAGCGGCGTTAAATCGCACGATCTTGGAGGCCAATTCACGGGTCCGAAACGTGAAACTATGCGGTTACCAAACGTTTCCTTCAATAAATCGATTGTGGCACGAGCTGTGTGACATGTTGCGCCGTCTTGTTGAAACCACAGCTCCTGCACATCATGGTTGTTCAATTGATGAACGAAAAAGTCAGTAATCATCGCTCTATAGCGGTCACCATTGACTGTAACGTTCTGACCAGCATCGTTTTTAAAGAAGTACGGACCAATGATTCCACCAGCCCATAAAGCACACCAAACAGTCAGTTTTTCTGGATGTAACGGTATCTCAACATACACTTGAGGATTATCATCACTCCACATATGGCAGTTTTGTTTATTGACGTATCCATTCAAACAAAAGTGAGCTTCATCGCTAAACAAAATTCGCTTATGAAAATCGGGATCAACGGCGATCTTGTTCTGGGCCCATTCACCGAATCTACGCTTTGCTAGGTGATCGTGTGGCTTCAATTGTTGCACGAGTTGGATTTTGTAAGCACGCAAACCAAGATCTTTCCGCAAAATCTTCCATAAAGTGGATGGACACATATCGAATCCCTGTGCACGATGGCGGATAGACTGATTCGGGTCTTCCTCTACGCTACGCTCTACAGCAGCAATGACTACTTCTGTACGCACTGTACGACGTCTCTGTGGATGCGTATTATCATTTAGAGTAAACGTGGTGCGAAAACGTTCCATAGTTAATCGAATTAATTGCTCTGATGGACGATTATGTTGACCGTAAAATGGACGTAGTGCGCGATACGTATTTCGAACAGAACCATGAATTTCAAAATAAATTTGCACAATTTGGAAGCGTTGTTCAGGCGTCAGTCTATTCATGTTGAAATGCCAAACCAAACTAAACATAAATCACTTGACAGCTGACAAAATGGCCGCCCGTTAAAAAAGTGTTGCCAACTTAAAGTTTTATACCTCTATAAAAAACACCCTTTACTTTCTCGTAGTGCGATTAGCCGTAGATTGGGATGTGTCAGATAAATCAGCTAGTTGACGGCTGCTGACCTGAGGATTATCTTCAAGTAAAATCTCCATTTCTTTTTCCTCATTGGTAGCATTCTGATTTACTACTTTCCGTTTCGTATAATCAACGCTACCACTACCATCAAACCGTTCCATTAAGGACTGAAAAGATTTTCTAGATGGTATACGCTACACAAAAACCTTACTGCCAAAAGACAAATTTTTCCCGCCTCGCCCAGTATATAAACCAGATCAATTAATTTTTAGAAAAATCCATAACTATTACCTTTATAGGTCACTTGCTACAACAAATTAAACTATTTTTACTTGCTTAATTGAGATGTCAAAATTTGACAATGCCTACATTTTGTTTTGTCTTGGCACCTATGTATGATATTATAGCGTGAGTGTAATAAAAACAAGGTAAAAATTGAAAAATTCAAAATAAATCAAAAACTATTAGAAATAGGTATATGACATACTTAATAAAAGTTGGAGGGTTTTGTAAAATCTATCAGAAAAAATAATAATATACAGAGTGTGCGATTTAAAAAATTTGAGATTTCTCAATTTAAAATAGTCTAAATGCATAAATTTATTTTGAACACTCTGTACCACCTAACTCAAATTTCTTTACATATATCTTTTTTTCCTCTCTATAGAATGCTCGTACCAATTATGAGTATTCCACCTTCAGAAACAATGACGCTACTGGCAATTTTTTGCAAAACTAAAAACTAGTATTTAAAAAAAAAAATTGAAATATTAGAAAACTCGAATATCTGGGCCACATCATGAGAAACGAGGAAATATATGGTCTGCTCCCACCAATATTGCTGGGCAAGGTGAACGGAAGAAGGGGACCAGGCAAGAGACATGTTTCGTGGCTAAAAAACCTGCGAACGTGGTCCTGAACAACATCAACAGGACTATTCCGAGCAGCTGTAAACAAAGTCCTAATAGCCAGGATGATCGCCAATATCCGATAACGGGACGGCACATAAAAGAAGATGAAAAATGAATTAACTTAAACTTTGTTTCCAGTATCGCTTTATAACTCTATGAAAACTCTTAATATACTTACATTTCTTCATCCTTTATGTCCAGCGTTTCAGATTTTAATAAATTACAGTCCTCAGAAAATGTGTCACTGCCTGTTGTCTCGTGTTTCACTTCGCTAAAACCAAACAAATTATTATGTGTCAGAAATACAAATTACAATAAAAGACCGCGAAAGAAATTGGTAAATCATGTGAACCAAAACTAAAAGTGCAATTTCACTGGTTCGAGTACGGCAAAACCTACATTCGAACGTTTGCCCAGCTGAAAATGATACAGTATTTGTTCCTTAGATAACAGTGAAACGATATTATAATTTACTTTTACTCTAAATAATATGTCTCGTTAAATAGCATTTTAATAATACGATGAATCTCCCAGCGAAATAAATATCTTATCCCTATATTTTCTACAGTAGGCCTGAGTTTTAAAAAATAAGAAAAGTCTGGAGGAACTACTTCTTACTTGAGGAGGAAGACGAATCAAAATTATATATGAAGCCGATGATGCCAAGTGCTGAAACGATCGGATTATTACGCGAAAAGTTTCCTGGTAGTGTAATTTCTCCAGATGGTGACTTCAACTGGTCACCCAGATCGTGCGATTTTTCCTTTAGGGGCTATGTTAAAGATAAAGTCTATTCCAATGCTCCAGTAACGATAGAAGCACTCAAACACAATATTAGAGCAGAAATTCGCGAAATAAAGCCACAATTTCCCGAAAATGAGATGGAAAACTTCCTCAAAAGAATGACTACCTGTAAGAAGAGCCGAGGCGGTTATCTGGCAGATGCTGTATTTCACCATTAATTGGATTTAAATAAATATATCACGAAAATTAAAAAAAAAAAAAAAAAAACATTTTTCCAATAATTTAAAATGAAATGTCTTGTTGAAACACCCTGTATTAATAGTGCAGTAAAAAAAAGGTCAAAATAATGATGAGATAGGCAAAGTTTAGATACAGCAATATTACGATTTTATCCTCTCTGGGGTATCACCCTGGGGTATTGTCCCAAAGTTTGGACCTTGAAAAACATGCTCTTTTGTTTGCAAATAATTTAAGTTTTTAAAATGCGTTTTGTGAGCTTAAAATGTGAATAACTCCGGTTATATAAGTAAGATCGAGACAAAACCAATCTCTTTGTAATGAAATTTGCAACAAATCCACATTAGTTTAAGAGCTCAAGTGCGTAGATAACCTACAAAATTGAAAAAAAAAAAAACAGGCAGAAAAAAAAAAAAAACCGTTTTTTTTTTCCATTTTATTGTACACTAGCAGGGCCCGCGGCTCCGCTCGTGTGGATTTGATTCACTACTATCGTCACTGCTTATTCCTTATGTTACCCAACGTAATAAAATATCTCTCATTATTTCCCTTTATCTCCCAATATTTCTCCTTATCTCCCATTATCTCTACATAATTTCCATTATCTAGGCTTATCGCTGCTCATCTTCCATTATTTCTCCTTATCTCCCACTATTTCTCCTTATCTCCCATTATCTCACCTTATCGCCCATTATCTAGGCTTATCTCGACTTATGTCGTAATATTTCTCCTTATCTCCCATTATTTCTCCTTATTTCCCATTATCTCACCTTAACTTCCATTATCTAGACTTATCTCTACTTATTTCCCATTATTTCTCCTCATCTCCCATTATCTCACCTTATCTCCCATTATCGAGGCTTATCTCGACTTATCTCTCATTATTTTTCCTTATCTCCCATTATCTCACCTTATCTCCCATTATCTAGGCTTATATCGAATTATATAGAACATATGTATAAATCTATAAAAACACGTAAATCGGATAAGTGGTTCTCAAGTGATAAGCTCATTAACGGACAGACAGACAGACAGGCAGAGAAACAGGCAGACAGACAGACAGACAGAGAGACGTTGCATTTTATATATAATCTAGATAGAAGATTATAGATAACCTGGCCAGAGAACAAATGTATGAATTAAAAAAAAAAAAAACGTTAAATCGGATAAGTGGTTCTCGAGTGATAAGCGTACTAACGGACAGGCAGAGAGACGTTGCATTTTATATATATTATATACATTGCTACATGATATTGTTCCATATTTAATGCTTTAGGCAGTGTATTGCAAGAGAACGCCCTAGCGGCAAACTTTTCTCCGTCTTGATTCATTATTATCGTCACTGCTTATTCCTTATGTCACCTAACGTAATAAAATATATCCTATAGCCTGGCCAGAGAACATATGTATGTTTAAAAAAAAAAGCACGTAAATCGGATAAGTGGTTCTCCAGTGATAAGCGCAATAACGGACAGACAGACAGACAGAGAGACGTTGCATTTTATATTTATTACAGATATTCTTTGCTACATGATATTGTTCCATATTTAATGGTTTAGCATGTTTAAAAAAAAAAGCACGTAAATCGGATAAGTGGTTCTCCAGTGACAAGCGCACTAATGGACAGACAGACAGAGATACGTTGCATTTTATATATATTATAGATGTAATAAAATATATATCTATAACCTGGTCAGAGAACATATGTATGAATTTAAAAAATCACATAAATCGGATAAGTGGTTCTCAAGGGATAAGAACGCACTAACGGACAGACAGACATACATACAAAGAGACGTTGCATTTTATATATATTGTAGATATAGATTACACAGGGGAACAACTGTTTTGGTGTAGAGGTTTTTTGAGCTGATTCTATATCAATTTGATGTCCTGAATTCAAATAACGTATTCATTTGTACCTAGGAGCTCAAATTTTTAAGATTTACAATTTTAGAGAAATATAAGTTACATTATTGTAACTCAAATCCGTAAGTGTAGTAAACAAAAGTAGATACGAAATTTTTATTTTAGTTATACAAAATACAATATTATGTCGTACTTACAAACAAAAAAAAAACATTGAAGAAATGAAATAGTCACTCAACACTTGGAAAGCTTCTTTTCCGCGACATTCTTGAATGTTTTTTTAAACAGCCCCTTTTTAAACTCCAGCAGTAATCTGCCATCATGTGCATGTCCCATCTTCCTTGGTAGCGGTTATCCATAACTTTAATATCTTGGTGAAATCTTTCACCTTGTTCCTCACTCATGTCTCCTAAATTTTCTGGAAAACGGTCTAAGTGGCTGTGTAAATAGTGTATTTTAATACTCATATTGCACCCTAAGGATTTGAAACTATTAAGCATCTTGTTAACCATTTCAACATAGTTTTGAGCTTTATGTTTGCCTAGAAAATTTTCTACAACTGCAACAAATGATGTCCAAGCTTCTCGTTCAACTTGATTCATTGAATTTATGAAGGCAGGATCCTTAATTAATTGTCTTATTTGTGGGCCGTCAAATATCCCTGCTTTGAGTTTTTCTGTGCTCAACTGATGCATTTTTACCCCTATATATGCAAAACAAGACCCATTCTTATCAAGAGCCTTTACAAATTGCTTCATTAAGCCCAACTTTATATGTAACGGAGGAAGTATGATTTTTTTCTCTTTCAACCAAAGCGTCGTTAATGACATTCTTTTCCCCAACGTCCATGTTTTCTCTCTGAGGCCAATCTTTTCTAACCCAGTGGTGTGTTTTGTCCCTACTATCCCAGAGGCACAAGAAACACGGATATTTCGTGTAACCACTTTGCTGCCCAAGAAGAAAGTTTACCATTTTTAAGTCTACACAAATCATCCATTGATTTTCGTAATACTTTATCTTCTGCAAGACCAAAGCTATGGTATTATATTCTTCTTTCAGTTCCGTTGAGTGAGCTAGTGGTATTGAACCATATTTATTCCCATTATGTAGAAGGACACATTTTAAACTTCGCTTTGAACTGTCAATAAATAGGCGCCACTCATCTGGAATATATTCAGGAAGTCCCATTTCTTTCATGAGTCCCTTAATTTCGTGACAAAATACAAGATTGTCTTCTTGAGAAAAGAATGGTAGCAGATCTTTTTCTCTTGTACGGTAAAAGGTAATTTTGGTTCCTTGTTCCAGTAAATTTTTGTCGTTCAACCTAGAGGCCAGTACTTCAGAAGCTTTTTTTCGATAAATTGAGATCCCTGGTGAGATCATTTAATTTATTTTGATTGAAGCGTTGAGGAACTGATGACGTCCCCTCATAGTCACTGTTAATTTCATTAGCATCAAAACTTTTTATTAGCATCAGAAGAGCGATGGAAAATATTCGTCATCAGAGATATGTGGTAGCTGATGAAATGTTGGAATCGGTATTTCATCTGAGTGCGGGATAGGGCGTATTGCCGAGTCTAAATTGGGATAAGTCCACTTACTGCGGTTATTTCGATTGATTCCATTAGTATTTACTAAACAGAAATAACAATCATTGAAGTGGTTTTTTTGGTTCTCTCCAAACCATTGGTACGCCGAATTTTAGACATTTTCTTTTCCTGGTAGTCCACTGCCGTAAATGCTCTGTACAAGTTTTACATACGAGATGCGGGGCCCACGTTTTGTCCTGATCACCAAGCTAAACTCCAAAGTATCCAAGATACGCTCGCTTTACAAAGTCAGTAATACTTTGTCTGTTTTGTTGAAACATGTATTCTCCGCATATGTAGCAAAACACATCAGGTTGATTTACTTCTTCTTGAACTGGAACCTGAACTCATTTTAATTCTGTTCAATAACACAAAAACACTCTTTTCTTAACATAAAATAACACGCCGAATTCGATCTACTCTCATTAGTAAGAACGCACAAACTGACGAGACTTACCCGAGTCAGGTGATTAAAAGGGTCAGTTCAGGTACCTGATAGGCAATGGTTCCACTATTTATAGATTTACCTGGAATTTACTCAATTACAGACTGACAATAAAACCACTGTACCTACATTAATGAATATATAATAATTTTAGAACTCTCATAAATGAATATACTGAATAAAAACCACATTGGTAGATAAGTTGATGTATCTAAAAAAGTAGAGCTGATAGAGAAAAGCGGATTGCATGTATAGATTTAGCGTCCCAAATATAGTTAAAATCAGCTCTAAAATCCCAGGCACCAAAACAAAAATATTTTTTTGTTGCCCTGTGTTATTATTATATAACCTGGCCAAAGAATATATGTATGAATTTAGAAATAAAGACACGTAAATCGGATGAGTCTCGTGTGATAAACGCACTAATGGATAGACAGACAGACAGAGAGACATTGCATTTTATATATTATAGATTATAGATATTCTCTGCTACATAATACTGTTCCATATTTAATGGTTTAGGCTGTGTATTTCAAGCAAACGCGCTAGCGGCAAACTTTTTTCCGACTTTATTCACTATTTTACGTCACTGCTTATTCCTTATGCTACCTAACGTAATAAAATATAGCCTATAACCTGGCCAGAGAACATATGTATGTTTTAAAAAAAAGTACGTAAATCGGATAAGTGGTTCTCCAGTGATAAGCGCACTAACGGATGGACAGACAGACAGATAGATAGACAGACAGAGAGACGTTGCATTTTATATATATTATAGGTGTCGACTAAGTGAACTGATCGGCTTGAAACTTTCAGAAAATATGCCTTTTATTATAGCAAAAATATCATGATATTTTGGTCCAAAAATATGGAACCCAGTAGGCACGATTAAATTTGTTATTTAAAATTTGAATTGTCCGCATTTTATGCCACTTGATCCAAAACGGATCTTGCTTTTTTCAAAATTTAGGTCTCGACGAACGATGTCATTAAAAGAAAATTTTTTTTGGAGTAATTTTAACCATTTTACATTTGTTTATTAGTCAAATAACAACAAATGGGTTTTTCGGTCATTTTCACGTTTAACGAAAATGATTTTTTTTTTAAATAAAGGTCTAGCCAATCTCTACCGGATATGATCAAAATTTTTCAATTTTTTTTTCTAAATGAATTAACTTAAACTCTGTTTCCAGAGTCCTTTTTAACTCTATGACAACTCTTTACAACTCTTAATACACTTACATTTCTTCATCCTTTATGTCCAATGTTTCAGATTTTAATAAATTACAGTCTTCAGAAAATGTGTCACTGCTTGCTATCTCGTGTTTCACTTTGCTAAAACCAAATAAATTATTATGTGTAAATTGCCGCAGAAATACAAATTGGCAAATCATAACCAATTGGCAAATCATGTGAATCAAATTGGCAAATCATGTGACCAAGAAAGTTTAAGATTCCCTTAATACACTTACATTTCTTCAGTGTTTATATCCACCGCTTCAGATTTTATTAAATAAGACTCCTCATACAATGTATTATTGCTTATTCTCTTGTTTTATATCACTAAACATAAATAAATTGTTCTGTGTGCTTACAACAATACAAATTACATTAAAAGACAATGAAAGAAACAGGTAAATCATGTGAAACAAAAACCTACTTTCATGCAATTGTCCATCTGAAAATGGTGCACTATTGGCTGAATCAATATTATTTAATTATTTTGATTCTAAATAATACGAGTTGTGAAACAGCATGCAAACTCTAATGCAACCATGTTAGAGTGTATGTACAGTATAAAATAATATATCTTTTTGGAACAACTCAAATATTATACATGATTTCAGAAACTGTAATGGGATTATGCCTAAAAGATGACCACTTTGATATTGTTTTTTTTAAAAGTGACAGGTCTTTACCCTTTTCTTATAGAACTATAAAGATTGTAACTTTAATTCTTTTCTATCTTCTGTATTATTATGTTTTTTCAGTAAATATTTATTTATTAATAATTAAGTGTCCTGACCAGAACTTATGTACACAGCTTACAGTCCCTGGCCAAATTATTAGACGCACTGTATTTTTTTTAGTAATTTTATGTTTCTTTAGAGTTTTTATGCAATAATGGTATATTTAAACTACAATATTATTGATTTTTATTTAAAAGAATTGTTGTAGACTACATATTTGTATTTATTTTTAACATATGGCAACACTGTGTTGACAAAGTGATACATGAACGTAAACAAGTACAAACCTGTATCAGTCGCGATCAGAATCGAGTCAGGTACGGACGTGTTTCTGTGGCTTTATGGACTGTGATTATTGTTTAACAGTTTTATACTACTCAGTTATTAGTTTATTTTGTATGCAGTGTTTTAAAAAAGTAATCGGACTATTTTCATTATGGGTAGAAAAGGCGATCTTTCACCACGTAAAAAAGCTGAAGTGAAGGCCCTTGTGATTGCGAAAACATTTACAAACCGAGAAATATCACGAAGATTGGAGGTTTCTGAAGCTAGTGAACGACGCATAAAAAAGAAAATTGAGTCAGGGAAGGAATTAAAGCCCGAAAAGAAAGAAAAAGATGCGGTAGAAAACCAATTTTCACTCCACGGTCAGAGAGATGTTTGAAGAAAATTTGTGTAGAAAACAGATTTGCTACCACAAAGGTAATAAAATCACAACTCCAGGATGCTAGCGTAAATGCTTCTGAGCGGACTGTTCGAAGAAAATTGAAAGAATTAGATTTTAAGGCCTGTGGCCCCGCCAGGAAGCCCAAGTTAACAGCTGCAATGAAAGCAAAGCGCCTGAAGTGGGCCAAACAATGGCAAGACAACGATGTGGACTTCTGGAGATCGGTAAGATACAGCAATTTAATCAATAATTGATACATTATTATCATTTTCAGTTAAATAAAAAGCAAATAAACATGGAAGTTTATATATTTTTCCTATTTTTGACAGGTCTGCTTCAGTGACGAAAGCGCATTCGAAATTTTGCAGAATAAAGCTTAGTATGTGCGTCATCGTCATGGAGAAAAGTTTCATCCTGATTGTGTCGTCCCGACGGTTAAACATCCCACCAAAGTGTCATCAGCGGCAAGGGCACTGGACGTCTGTACGTCGTCAAAGGAATAATGAGGCAAGATCAGTACAAAGAAGTATTACAAAATCGGTTGATTCCGCAGCTCAGAGAATGGTTTCCAAATGGGGAACCATTCACTTTCATGCAAGATGGAGCTCCCTGCCACACTGCTCGGTCTGTTAAAGCTTTTTTGGCAGAAAAAAATATCCCTCTGTTGGATTGGCCGGGTAATAGCCCTGATATGAACCCCATTGAAAATGTGTGGGAGCTGATGAAAAGAGAAGTGGCTAAAGATGTGATTACCAACAAAACCCAGCTCCTAGAAAAGATTATTCATGTGTGGAAATCATTATCCTCAAATGCAGGAGACAGTACAATCTTGCATTGATAGCATGCCGCGCAGAATTAAAGCTTTGATAGCGGCTAAAGGTGGCTCAACTAAATATTGACTTTTACTAACATTAATTTCACTTTTCTTTAAAACTTAATAAACTTATGCTTTTCTAAATTAATGCTGTTTTATTTATGTCAAATAAATAGGTAATTGATTGGATAATATAAAAAAAATAAAAAACAAATCAATTTAAAATAATAAAACGGTACAATATCACTCGGTAATTAATATTTTACATGAAATCTTGCAGTGCGTCTAATAATTTGGCCAGGGACTGTATATGTTTTAAAAACTTACTCATTTGAAGAGACACCATAAGTACTGTATGAATGATCTAGTAATACAATTTTTAAAATATATTCCATCTCTAGATGTTTTCCAGTCATTCTTCATCTGACTCATTAGCCTAGTTTCTTGTATGTTATATTCATAAGTATTTGTTAAAACACCTATTGTAACATCTAAAGGAACATTTTCAATTTCTGGTTCAACTTTTATTAATAATTCAGCATTATTGTCATTTTCCGCTGTCCAGGTGCAAGGTATATTTTTGCCCTCTCTTACACCTGGAGCAATGGGTAGCTCTATGTTATCAACATGTGCTGTTTGTTTTGCAGTCCCACATACTTCCATTACTTTTTCCCTTATTGTACCAACACCACTACCGATCTCAGTTTCTTTAAGTAAATTTTCAAGCATTAAACTGACCATATCCATTGACATTTCTGTTCACAATTGTTTTCCATTTTTTATTTTGAAAATAAAACCTAAATTGTAAAATTCCTATACAAACAAATAATATAACACAGTTGTAGAAAATTATAGGTTAGGAAATTGGTTGCATCCAGACACGAAAACAATAAGTTTAAGCGTTTACGATTGAATATTTTCTTGACTTAAGGCTTCAACTGTAATGATATCATCCCATATCGTACCAGTAAATCTAGTAAAGAACTGAGGGATTCGAGAATGATCGATCATGAACGCGTGCTCATCCTAATTTTGATAGAATACCTAGTATATAGCAACGATGGCCATTTTTACCGGCTTTGTTAGTTCCAAACTTCCAATAATCTCACATTAATGTGAACTCGTCCTTAGGTGTGTTATATTAACAAAAATAGGAATCTTACCAATCTCCGACGTTTGATCAGAGGGGAATTCCCGTTTATGGTAAACTTTCATTAGTGCCAGTTTTATATGTTCTCGTTATGGCTCGAGTAATTTTTGATTATTTTATGTAAATCATAACAAAGTTTCAGTAGGAGTTTAAATATTACTTCTTTTGGTCGCTGCATAATAAAGTAATTTAAAGAAGTAACAAATGTAGTTTTAACATATATTTTTGACGCCAGAGAATGGAAATAAAAAACACGCTCTCTTTTTTTTTCTACGGGTCTAGCACACGGGCTGCAGGGAAGTCCCTAAAGCGCTACAGAAGCGACACGTGTGCGGAAAAAGCGCGTAGCATAGTAATAAAGGACACTGAAAATTCCACCCTAATGACTTGGCCGCATAGAAAGCGATCTGTCGCGGCGGGTTGCGATCTCTGCTTACCGTGGGCGGGCGATCTAGTTGTGCTACCCAAGATTGTATCATCCTTGTCATACAGAGGGCGATCTGTCGCAGCGAACCAGTCTGGATCACGGCGTACAATACGGTTGTACACAATTGCAGATATCCCGTGATTAGTTCAGTTAAAATGAATGAAGAAAATGAATTCTTAATTGAAAAGGTG
Organism: Pachyrhynchus sulphureomaculatus; assembly: GCA_019049505.1. Classification (NCBI taxonomy): domain Eukaryota; kingdom Metazoa; phylum Arthropoda; class Insecta; order Coleoptera; family Curculionidae; genus Pachyrhynchus; species Pachyrhynchus sulphureomaculatus. The sequence continues at coordinate 117,291,090 of CM032451.1, forward strand.
CGAAAATATGCATATTTGTTTGACACTTCCCACAAATATTACAAAAATGTTTTAAAGAAGGCTGGAGTATGGAAAGAGATAGCAGCAGAACTAAATATTACAATACCAAGAATTTATTTGTAAAAGTAAACAATTTTAAAATATAATTATTTTAATATTGTAATTATAACAGGGATACTCGATTTTAATTACAACTAGGAGTAACCTAACTAATATTAATTTAATGTTGCGTGCTTCATCTTCTCTCAAAATAATCGGCAAACTGTTCGCGAATTTGAATTGTAGCACTTGTTAACTGAGATACCACGAATGCACGTATAGGCCCACACTCTTCAGTTTCAGCGGCTGTGAATACACGCCATTTCATAGCATATCCAATATGCCAAACGCATTTTCAACTACACGACGTGCTCAGCTTAGCTGTGCATTAAACTGTTACTTTCTGGCATTGCTGATTATTCCAACTTTGGGGTATGGTCTCATTAAATATGTTTGAAGTGTAAAGCCTTCATCGCCTACTAAAATATAAGGAACAGTAGTTTCTGTACCCCAGGCAGTGGCTTCAGAGGTAGAGTAATATTTCCATCAATGTACTCTCGGTAGAAAGCTGAATTTTCAAAAATTAGGCTGTCGCTGCGACGTCCGTAACTTCGTAAGTCAACTAACAAAAACTTGCTAGTATAGGTCAACTATCACTAGAAGAACAGGTGAAAAAATTTTTTTAGCAGAAAAATTGTGACCTATTGTTATTTTGTGACCCATTTTAGTTTAATATGTTTTCCATTTATGCTTCTACGGCAGTTCGGAAACCCCGAAGTGCTGAAATTCCATTCTCACATTTCTTCTACACTTCTGTCGTAGCTGCTGGTAAATACCTTGTCTGTAAAACATTCTAAATTTCTTGGTATACATCTTTCACAACTTTGGAGACGGTTGAACGTCCCAATTGACAAGAAAAAGTTATGGTCTGATGACTGTCGCCAGTAGCCACATATTTGAAAAATACATAAAAATGATACTTTTTTCTTAATTTTAATCTTGTATTTCCATTTATTTGTTTTAGGTGATGCAGCAAAACAGGAATAGAAAAATTTACGTGACTGTTATATGAGGTACAAGAAAAGCACGAAAGGTATAACAGGACAGGCCACAAAGTATACAAAGTGGCCAAATAATATTTTTTAGATGATACGCTTCAATTTCCTTCACAGAGTATATACCGGAAAGTCTGTCACTCAGCCGCTGACAACAACATAACCAACTGTCTCTAGCCCATTCAGAAATGCCATCTTCACTAACGAGAAAACTGAAGCCAGAGGAAATATATCTTCACTCTCAGAAGTTGACAAAGTAATTAACTTTTTGCAAAGCAAGCTTAGACGGTAACGACAGCTTGACAGAGTGGATCACTTATTTCTGAGTTACGCAGAAACTTTTAACAAATTCCGACCAAGGACTCACGCTCGGATGAAGTTAGAGCTTGCTTCCCTCTTCGCAAGAACCGAAATGAATGAGCTTGCTGAACAAGCAGTATCACCAGCAACATCGCCAGCGCCTTTTAAAAACACATTGGCCTATGCGTCCCCAACTTACCCTGAAAGTAGCAGGGAATCATCTTCTACCAGTAATACTGTCGACTATGTACGTGATATTTATGAAAATTTGACTACTTTATAATGATGTTTTATGTACTTCACATTGTACGTCTGTTTATTTTTTTTTTGTGCAAAATTTGTATATTACAACAAAAATAATAACAAAACTGTAAGGAAGAAAGCAACCAGAATACTGGATCGCTGACAACGAGCCCTATGGGACATTGCCTTATCGCAGACCGCTGCCCGCCGCGACAGATCGCGTTCTGTGTGGCCGAGCCTTTAGAATAGCAAAGTGTTAGCATTTTGAGCGAAACAGAGGCCATCTATAAACCACTTGCGTTACTCATGTCGATGTGTATCGATATATAGAAATGTCGATGTGTACGGATATCGATATCGGTTATTTCCCGAGAAAAATTTAAACGATCAGCGGAATCACACGTCATAATGAGAAAAATTTTATGTATTAGAATTTAAAAAAAAAACTATAAAAATGAGTGCACGATGAACATATTTAACAGCACTGATAAAACTATTACTTACTCGTATTAAATGAAATAAGGTACAAATGTACAAAATCTTTCCAATGGCAAATGGTGACAGATATTCATCTCTATTTTTCGTTAATAACGTTTAGTAGTGTGTTTCCTATTCTTCGTGACGAATTAAGTTTAGATTTGTTCTATCTTTCCGTTCTTTTCTTATACTTTTGTTTTCCAAGCTTATGTAGCTCTCGTCCCTCCTAAGCATCTCTCTACCTTCTTGCATTTTCCTCCCACAGTTCGATTTTCCTCTTACTAACCAATCTTTTCACTTCTTTATTATATTTTGCGCATATTTTTCTATCTTCCGGATCTCGGTTTATTCGTTTAAAAAAACCGGTCAAGTGCAAGTTGAACTTGCGCAATTAGTGTTCCGTACGTTGATTGCTTTTAAAATAAAAAATTTTGTTACGGAGGTATAAAATGATCAGTGACTTCGCAAAACACACCCCAAATGAGTCTTCAACAAAGTTTCCAATCGTTACTGAAAATTGATGACCTTGAAATTTTTTTTTATATATAGCAGATAAATTATTAAAGGTAATACACTCGTAATAATTTTTCGTTCAATCTACACCCCGTGGAGAATATTCCAGAATTTTTCCAAAATTTTTTGATAAGTACTTTTCGAGATAAGGCGGGTGGACAGCAATTTTTTCGCGATTTTTTAAAAATAATACAAAGAAAAGTGCGCGCAAGTATTACATTTTATACATATTTTTTATTTCGTGTTTTCACAAGCTTTCATTTGCCACCACACTCGATTACCTAGTAAAAAAATTTTTTTTTTCGCTTCCGATTTCACACCCCCCAAAACTAACCCCTTAAGTCAAAATTTAACTTTCAAAACTACATGGCTCTGATGAGGCCATCAATTCCTATATTATTACCAAATTTCAACTTTCTATGACAAATAGTTTCGAAGAAAATCGGGTGTGACAGACAGATGGACAGACAGACACCGAAGTCATCTTATAAGTGTTCCGTACGGAACACTAAAAATATCAACTTTAAATATTTATATCTCTTTAACAAATCAATGAGCGTATTTAAACCCGTTTTTATGCACAAAACAATTTGTTGTTGTTGTTCGATAACTACATTTATCAAATTTAAAAATAAGATCTTGTATCGTTTTGGTATCATCAGAAAGATGATTTTTAATAGCCTCTTCCCATGTTATTTTATCGTAATCATCTTGGAGAACTGTAGAACTTCCCTGATTTTCTCGAATAAAATAACTTGAAGATGCGCTAAGAAAAACAAAAAGAAACTTGAAAATAAAACGATGGTAGTATAACTAAAATTATATTTTGTCGTTACTAAACAATTTATTAATAGTGCAATAAAATAACCCGTCAAGTGCAAGTTGAACTTGCGCAATTAGTGTTCCGTACGTTGACTGCTTTTAGAATAAAAATTTTTGTTACGGAGGTATAAAAATGATCAGTGACTTCACAAAACACACCCCAAATGAGTTTTCAACAAAGTTTGTTTCTAATCTTTACTGAAATCTGATGACCTTGAATTTTTTTGTTTTTTTTTTATATACCAGATAAATTATTAAAGGTAATGCACTCGTGATAATTTTCGTTCAATCTACACCCCGTGGAGAATATTCCAGGATTTTTTTCAAAATTTTTTGATAAGTACTTTTCGAACTAAGGCGGGGGACAGCGATTTTTCGTGATTTTTTAAAAATAATACAAAGAAAAGTGCGCGCAAGTATTACATTATATATATATATATATATATATATATATATATATATATATATATATATATATATATATATATATATATTTTACTCGTGTTTTCACAAGCTTTCATTTGACACCACACTTGATGATCTAAAAATTTTTTTTTCACTTCCGATTTCACCCCCCAAAACTAACCCCTTAAGTCAAAATTTAACTCTCAAAACTACATGGCTCTGATGAGGCCATCAATTTCTATATTATTACCAACTTTTAACGACAAAAGTAGAAAATCGGGTGTGACAGACAGACAAACAGACAGACACCGAAGTCATCTTATAAGTGTTCCGTACGGAACACTAAAAAGATCAAAAAATAATGATGAGACAGGCTTAGTTCAGATACAGCAATATTATGATTTTATTCTCTTTGGGGTATCACCAGGAATATTGTCCTCGAAAAACTTCTGTTCTTTTGTTTATAAAAAAATTTGAGTTTTCAAAACGCGGTTTTTGGTCTTAAAATGTTAATAACTCCGGCTATATAAGTCGGATCGAAATAAAAAAAATCAAACTTATCGTAATGAAATTTCCAACAAATCTGAGTTGGTTTTAAATTGCTCAAGTGCGTACATAACCTATAAAATTGAGAAAAACAAGCAAAATACTGTTAGTGTTCCGTACGGAACATTTATAAGATGACTTCGGTGTTTGTCTGTCCGTCTATCTGCCACACCCGATTTTCTCCGAAATTATTTGTCATAGAAAGTTGAAATTTGGTAATAAGATAGGAATTGATGGCCTCATCAGAGCCGTGTAGTTTTGAAAGTTAAATTTTGACTTAAGGGGTTAGTGTTGGGGGGTGAAATCGGAAGTGAAAAAATTTTTTTTTACTTCCACATCGAGTGTGGTGTCAAATGAAAGTTTGCGAAAACACGAGTAAAAAATATATATATAATGTAATACTTGCGCACACTTTTCTTTGTATTATTTTTTAAAAATCACGAAAAATCGCTGTCCTCCCACTTTAAAACTCGAAAAGTACTGAACAAAAAATTTTGAAAAAATTCTGGAATATTCTCCACGGGGTGTGGATTGAACGAAAATTATCACGAGTGCATTAACTTGAATAATTTATCTGGTATATAAAAAAAACACAAAAATTTCGGTCATCAGTTTTTAGTAAAGATTGGAAACAAACTTTGTTGAAAACTCATTTGGGGTGTGTTTTGTGAAGTCACTGATCATTTTATACCACCGTAACAAAATTTTTTAATTTAAAACCAATAAACGTAAGGAACACTAATTGTGTAAGTACAACTTGCACTTGACCGGTGTTTTTTTTCCTTTTATTTTACAGGTCGACTAAGTGAACCGATCGGCTTGAAACTTTCAGAAAATATGCCTTTTGTTATAGAAAAATACTCTGAAATTTTGGCACAAATACAGTGAAGTCCGTTTATAACGAACTCCAAAAAATCACTAAAAATGGTTCGCTATATCCGAAGATCGTTACAAACAGTAAACAAAATCTAATGTCATTTTCCACTACTTTTTTATTTAGATTAAGCGGTAATGCTTAGAAAAATGAATAATCTATAATATATATAAAACGCAACGTCTCTCTGTCTGTCCGTTAGTGCGCCTATCACTGAAAAAACACTTATCCGATTTACGTACTTTTTTTTTTAAAACATACATATGTTCTCTGGCCAGGTTATAGGCTATATTTTATTACGATAGGTAGCATAAGGAATGAGCAGTGATAATAATAGTAAATGAAGTCGGACAAAGTTTGCCGCTAGCGCGTTCTCTTGCAATACACAGTTCAAACCATTAAATATGGAACAATATTATGTAGCAGAGAATATCTATAATATATATATAAAATGCAATGTCTCTCTGTCCGTCTGTCTGTCTGTCCGTCCGTTAGTGTGCTTATCACTGGAGAACTACTTATCCTATTTACGTGCTTTTTTTTAACCATACGTATGTTCTCTGGCCAGGTTATAGGATATATTTTATTAGGTGACATAAGGAATAAGCAGTGACGATAATAGTGAATTAAATCGGAGAAAAGTTTGCCGCTAGCACGTTCTCTTGCAATACACTCCCTAAAGCATTAAATATGGAACAATATCATGTAGCAAAGAATACAATATATATAAAATGCAACGTCTCTCTGTCTGTCCGTTAGTGCGCTTATCACTCGAGAACCACTTATCCGATTTACGTGTTTTTATAAATTTATACATATGTTCTATATAATTCGATATAAGCCTAGATAATGGGAGATAAAGTGAGATAATGGGAGATAAGGAGAAATAATGGGAGATAACGAGAGATAATGGGAGATAAACAGAGATAAGTCTAGATAATGGGAGTTATGGTGAGATAATGGGAGATAAGGAGAAATAATGGGAGATAAGGAGAAATAATGGGAGATAAGTCGAGATAAGCCTAGATAATGGGAAATAAGGTGAGATAATGGGAGATAAGGAAAAATAATGGGAGATAAGGAGAAATAATGGGAGATGAGCAGAGATAAGCCTAGATAATGGAAATTATGTAGAGATAATGGGAAATAAGGAGAAATATTGGTAGATAACGAGAAATAATGGGAGATATTTTATTACGTTGGGTAACATAAGGAATAAGCAATGACGATAGTAGTGAATCAAGTCCACGCGAGCGGAGCCGCGGGCCCGTCTAGTAATAATTATAAAATTAAAAGAAAACGTTTAAAGGAAAATAAAACAAGTCACACTAATGTTATTACTATGTATGTATTATTAAAATACGTAGTTTATACTATGAAATCAGTAATTTTCGTTTGTACAATTTTACTTGAAAAAGAAATGGTGTTTATATAATTGCCAAGGTCACAAAAACTACTCCATATATGTTCTGAAAATTCCAAAAAATTGCGAGTTTCAGTCATTGTCTTAGTTATTTCTGAAATCGATGGAACATAAATATTATCTCCTTCTCCAAGCTCGTCTTCGTCGTCATTATCGCTTAAAATCTTTCCAGAAGTCACTGGTGTCATAATTTGATCATCAGTTAATATTTCTCTCGTCATTAATTCATTATCAGCACATACATATTCTTCAAAATTAAAGTGATTAAACATCTTTTTAATCTCGATTTCCACCGTACTTTGTTGAGTGTCAGCATCGTAAACCATTTTAGACAATCAGTGGGACCTTCTCGATGTTTTTAGTCAACGGTAGCTCAACATCTGAGTCATTCCTTCCTTAAAAATCCGCCATGTTTAAAACAGTTTGCAATAGATTCTCTATTGACTCTTTGCCAAGCCATATTGAAAGTTCCATTAGTACACTTCCAGAAAATAGTAAATCATTTGTTAGGGAAACATGTCGCAATCAAATATCAAAAAACATGGTTAACAACACAAATTCTAATTCACAAAAAAACATAAAAGTAGTTAAAGATTTGAGAAAGAAAGTTATCTTCTACTTAAAAGCGGATAAAGGAAATAAGGTTGTTATATTGGATAAGAAAGATTACTTTGAACGTGTCGATAATCTTATTGAATCTGGCCCTTATGAACAGGTAATAAGATCCATTGCCGAGAATGATAACAGAGGTTAAAAATTCTTTAAAGAAATGTAAGAACGTTATCTCCGATTCGCTAAAATTTAAATTAAATGTGAGACCCAATAAGGTATTTAATAAGGTAAGCCTCACCTTAGTCTATAAGTCATCAGACAATCTGAGGAATATCTCATGAAATCCCAAAGATAAGATTCCTAATTGTGAGAAAAGTGGAATTTATGAAATTAGTTGTAATGATTGTGACAAAAAATATGTTGGGCAAAATAAAAAGTCAATTAAAACACGATTTAAAGAACATTTAGCACACTTAAAATACAGTAGAACAGAAAAGTCTAGCATTGCCGAACATGCCCTTGAAGCTGATCATACTGTAACATTAGATAATCTAAGATTCATTAAAAATGTATCTGATAGGAGATTGTTGAACGCATACGGAAGTATAGAAATTATAAAATTTAAAAGTACTTTAAATAAAGACAGAGGGTCTATTCCCTCTAATGGTTACTTGAGCGGAACTGATGGCCTTGCCTATGCCAGTAGTTCCGCCTGAGTAATTCAAGGGTTAGGCTAAGTATAAATAGAGTAGATTTGTAGTTTAGCTTTAGGCAATCATCGCTCCTGATGAAACTAACACGGTTAGTGAAAGGCGCGTCGAGTGCAAAAATAAAGTGTTTGGTGTAGTGGTGATATATACTGAATAGTACTAATAGATGATTATTTAAAAAACTTTTATGTTTTGCTTGATAACCACACCTACAACATTTCGATTTCACTGGAATTTTTATGTATTAATAGATGTCTATTTAAATTACTTTTATATATTGTTTGAAAATTACAATGCACACATTTAAACCTTTTCATTTCACTGGAATTTTCATGTAATAATAGATGTAGATTTAAATTTATCTTACGTTTTGTTTGAAAATGACAATTAGTGCATCCAAACATTTTAATTTCACTGGAATTTTTATGTACTAATAGATGTTTATTTAAATAACCTTTATATTTTGCTTGATAATTACAAAGCTCACATTTTAACATTTGTATTTCATTGGACTTTTTATGTACTAATTGGTGTCGATTTAAACTACTTTTATGTTTCGCTTGAAAACTACATAGCCCACATTTAAACATTTTCATTTCACTGGAATTTTTATGCACTAATAGATGTTGACTTAAATTACATTTACGGCTTGCTTGATAATTACATTGGTTACATTTAAATATGTTTATTTCACTGGAATTTTTATGTACTAATAGATGTTTATTTAAATAAGCTTTATATTTTGCTTTGTAATTACAAAGTGCACATTTTAAAATTTTTATTTCATTGGAATTTTTATGTACTAATTGATGTCGACTTAAACTACCTTTATGTTTTGCTTCAAAATTACATAGCGCACATTTAAACATTTTTACTTCACCGGGATTTTGATGTACTAATAGATGTTGCTGTAAATTCCTTTTATATTTTGATTGATAATTACATTGCCCACATTTAAACAGTTTTATTTCACTGGAATTTTTATGTACTAATTGATGTCGATTTAAATTGATTTTATGTTTTGTTTGATAATTAAAACGAACGTATTTAAGCTTGTCATCTTCGGGATTTTTTTGTACAAAACAATTTGTTGTTGTTGTTTGATAATTATTTTGACCAAATTTAAAAATACGATCTTTTATAGGTTTCGTATCATCGGCAAGATAATTTTTAATAGTCTCTTCCCATACTGTTTTATCGTAGTCATCTTGGGGGACTGTAGAACTTCCCTGATTTTTTCGGATAAAATAACTTGAAGACCCACTAAAAAAAGAAAACAAAAAAAGGTTTAAACTAAAACGATGGTGGTATAAATAAAATTATATTTGGTTGTTATTAAACAATTTATTAAACACAAGAGGTCTCATGACTAGTTAGTACTTTTAATCTACAATAGTAATAATAATAACATACATGACATAGCTGTCCCCAACGACACAAACATCCAAACGAAATACACAGAAAAAATTTCCAAATACACAGACCTTGCAACGGAAATAAAAAGGCTATGGAGACAAGAAAAAGTCATCATTGTCCCCCTCATTATATCAGCCACAGGCCTTACACCAATAACATTCACACCACATTTAGTGCAATTACGACTCAACACAGACATACACAGAAACATTCAGAAGTCAGTGATTTTGAAAACATGTAACATTGTCAGGTCATTCCTTAATACGGAATGGTAATAGCGTTTGTGCTGACTTGGTTTTGGCCCGTCAGCCAAACATGGAACCACATTGTTCAAATGTGAGAAAGAAGAACTTTTTGTAATAATAATAATAATAATATTCTCACAGAAGAGCAGAAGGGGTGCAGGAAAAATAGCCGAGGATGTAAAGAGCAGCTGATCATAGATAGCGTGATCATGGGGCAAACCAGAAAAGAACACAGAAACCTGCACACCGGTTACATAGACTATAAAAAAAGCCTTCGACTCCATACCCCACAGCTGGTTAATCAGAGCCCTAGAAATCTAAAAAATGAACCAAAACATCAGGCAATTTCTCGCGCTAATTATGAAAACATGGAAAACCAAAATCTACCTAAAAACACGAACCGACCGGATCCAAACAGAAGAGCTGTACATCAGACGGGTATATTTCAGGGAGACTCGCTCAGCGCTCTATGGTTTTGTCTCTGTCTCAATCCACTCTCAAATACACTAAACAGAACAGACCATGGCTTCAACATCAGACACCAAAAAGTAAATCAACATAAAATAAACCACCTCCTATATATAGGTGACATAAAACTCTACGCTGCCACAGAAACACAGCTGAAAGAACTCATTAAAATCACAGAAACGTTCACTTTAGATATCAATATGGAATTTGGTATAAGTAAATGTAAAGTGCTCCACATCAACAAAGGTCAATGGCAAGGTCACCATGAGACAGAAACCATCAACAACGAAACACTCGATAACATACTCGACAAAGAAACATACAAAAATCCAGGCTTCCAACAAAGCACCAAACTCAACCACACTCACATCAAAACAGATCTCAGAACCGAATTCAAAAACAGACTGACGAAACTTTTACAAACAAAACTCAACTCAATGAATCTCACTAAAGCTACCAACACGTTTGCTATACCTATACTCACATATTCATTTGGTATCATCAAATGGATACACACAGACATAGAAAATATTCACATCCTTATACGTTCTCAATTCACCAAATACAGAAAATTACACCCCAACGCATGAAAGAAAGACTTACCATCGAGAGGAAGGCAGATCACTACACATAAAACAAATACAAGCACTTAGGAAATTCTTTCACAGCAAGCAAACCAGCCTCCACACAGCGATAGTGAAAGCAGACAAAAACTACACACCTCTCGACTTATCCCGGGTAGACCATTCAGCAGAGACACACAGTCACGCCCAATTACAACAGGAAAAGATGAAAACGTGGTCAGAGAAAACACTCCTCGGAAAACACAGATACCACATAAAAATAAAACACGTAAATAAAAACAATCATACACCTGGTTACAGGATGGGCAGCTATTCCCTGAAACAGAAGGCTTCTTACTTGCCATCCAGAATAAAGTCATATTAACCAAAAACTACCAAAAGCATATCATCAAAGACCCAACTATTACAGAAGACAGATGCAGGACCAGCAGAAAGAAACGATCGAACACATAACAAGCGGATGTAAAATATTAGCCGGAACGGAATACATAACCAGACATGACTCAGCTGCCAAAGTAGTTCACCAAGCACTAGCCACAACATACAAACTCATAGAAAACACAGATCCCTACTACAAATACACACCAATATACATACTTGAAAATAAAGATTACAAGCTCTACTGGGACATCAGTATCCATACAGATAAAACAGTATCCGCCAATAGAACCGATATTACTTTTCAGTGCAAAAAAGAAAAAGGTCACCTATCTAATTGACATAGCTGTCCCCAACGATACAAACATTCAAACGAAATACACAGAAAAAATTTCCAAATACACAGACCTTGCAACGGAAATAAAAAGGCTATGGAAACAAGAAAAAGTCATCATTGTCCCACTCATTATATCAACCACAGGCCTTACACCAATAACATTCACACCACATTTAGTACAATTAGGACTCAACGCAAACATACACAGAAACATTCAGAAGTCAGTGATTTTGAAAACATGTAACATAGTCAGGTCATTCCTTAATACATAATGGTAAGAGCGTTTGTGCTGACTTGGCTTTGGCCCGTCAGCCAAACATGGAACAACATTGACCAAATGTGAGAAAGAAGAACTTTTTGTAATAATAATAATTTATTTGCATAATAACTTGTACAAGTCATGTTAAGCAAACCTAACCTGCAAATCGTCTTTACATCGTCAAATACAGTTGAAAATAAAATAATTATATACTTAAGTGAATTAAAAATAATAAAGTCGATAATCGATAACCAAACAAACAATAATGAAAGACAATATACATATTCAAATTGTCCCAAAGTACTCGCTGTAATTGTACGAGCATATTGATATTAACAGTCTTTTTATTTCATGTTTACCAGGTGTACAAGTATGAAATGCGGATTTTTTTTCTGAAAAAACATGTTAAATTCGGAAGAATGATAAAAAGTGCTTTATTCAAAGTATGCTCCATCGCTTGTTATTAATTTTTCCCTTCTTTCGATCAATTTGTGAATACCACATTAAAAATCTTCCCCTTTTGCTGCAAAGCATTCATCGAGCCATTTTTTCACATCTTCGTACGAACCAAAGCGCTGCTCAGCAAGTGCGTGATCCATCGATGCAAACAAGTGGTAATCGGAAGGAGCCAACTCTGGTGAGTAAGCCGCATGGGGTATACACCTTATGTATATCTTCGTAGTATTGCAACGTAGTATGTTTTGTTGGTGACGGCCTTTCCAGTCAGACTTCAGGTATGTATACCATTCGCAAATGACAAGGAGAGTCTCTCTTGTCCAACTTCCGGTTTAAGTTGTTCCTACCAACAACAGACATCAGTAATTTTCCGTCGGAGTTTGCCTCTGAGAGTCAGTTTTTTAAACGTTATGTATGTATGTGTGTATGTATATATATATATATATATATATATATATATATATATATATATATATATATATATATATATATATATATATACATATACCAGGTGTACAAGTATGAAATGCGGATTTCAGATAACAGATGGTGCACCAATGCAGTTTGTGCTATAAAGATTTGACCCTGCGCCATTTTGTTGTGTCAGACGCGCACGAGTGATAAATTGGAAAAGTTTGTGAATAGTGTTGTGATCAACATGTCGAAATTTATACTGAACAACGAGCATTCGCGGACAGCATTAATTTTTCGTTTTCATTTGAAGAAAACTGCTGTTGAATCATACCGATTACTTCGAGAAGCTTATAGTGATCATGCTCCATCGCAAGATACGTGTGAACGATGGTGTCGGCGTTTCAAAAGTGGTGACTTCGATGTTGCAGACAAGAAACGTGGAAAACCGCCGAAAAAAATAAGAAGATGTGGAATTGCAAGCATTGTTGGACGAAGATGATTCGCAAACACAAAAACAACTCGCCGAGCAATTGGGCGTTAGTCAACAAGCTGTTTCCAATCGGCTACGGGAGATGGGAAAGATTCAGAAGACCGGTAGATGGGTACCACGAGTTGAACGACAGGCAAACGGAAATGCGTAAAAGGAAGTCGTTTTTGCATCGTATAGTTACAGGGGATAAAAAGTGGATTTATTTTGAGAATCCCAAGCGCAAAAAAAAACATGGGTAGACCCAGGCGCACCATCCACATCGACCGCAAGACCGAATCGCTCTGGCAGAAAGACGATGCTCTGTGTTTGGTGGGACCAGATGGGCGTGGTCTATTATGAGCTGTTAAAACCTGGGGAAACGGTTAATACTAAACGTTACCAACAACAATTGACCGATTTGAACCGTTCGCTGTTTGAAAAACGGCCTGAATACCGAAAGAGGCAACACAAAGTCATTTTTCTTCATGACAAAGCTCCATCACATACGGCAAAACCAGTTCGCGACACGTTGAAAGCACTCAGCTGGAAAGTTCTACCCCATGCGGCTTACTCACCAGAAATGGCTCAAAGATTTTTACTGGCGTGGTATTCATAAATTGCCCGAGATGGGAAAAATGTATAACAAGCGATGGAGCATACTTTGAATAGAGCACTTTTTATCATTCTTCCGAATTTAACATGTTTTTTTAGAAAAAAATCCGCATTTCATACTTGTACACCTGGTATATCTTCCAAGAACAAAATTCCTCTAAAAATGACAGAACTCATAATTTCTCTTCTCTAACAATTCTGGAATGGATTTTAGCTGTAGTAGAAAATATTATCTTGTATTACTGAGTTACTGAAATGAAGAAGAAGAAGAAATCTAGTTCCTGTTCTAACCAGAAAGAATCAACTGATTAATGGAATTTCGCGGTAAACTTCGTCGAAAGAACAAGTTACTGCGGTGCCAAGTTCCAAAAGGTGAGATTGTAGCTGTTTTTTCGGTGAATTGTGAGGCAGAGCTCAGTGAGCTCCATCACGCTGGAACCAGGATTGTATAAAACTTCATTTTTTTTTCGTCATTTTAGTCTCCAAACGATGCTAACCAATATAGCGGACCTTACTTTTTTTGTAGTTTTAATGTTTATTAGGAAAAAAAAATGATAATTAAGATTCTACATCGTGACCGATAAATCCAAGGTTTACAAGGTTTTAAATATTGCTTAATATTGTATGGAGTTGAATGTAGTAATAAAAAAAATTGATTAAAAAATCTCGTGAAACAAAAAAATCGATATGAAAATTAGTTTTGGAAAAATGGGATTATAAGTTCAAAAACGACAAACGATTTACATATTTGTAGAATAAAATTGATTGTAGGGTTTATAAAAACCGGGAGATATTAGAAAAGTACAGCTCAAATAAGGAAAAACTGATGGGAAGAGGTGTGCAGCGTAACATAAGAAATCCATCAATCCCAACAGACTCTTAACAAACTCCCACTAAACTCCTAACAGACTCTCAACAGGCTCCCAAAAGATTCCTAACAGACTCCCAATAGACTCCAAACTGTGTGAGTGTGTGTATGAGTGTTAGTGGACATTCAGCTGAATAGTCCTAACAGCTGTGGCCATAAAAAAGCAAAAAAGCAGAAGCAGAGATCTTTAAAATAGTTTCGCGGTACAACTGATAATATACAAATAAAATTAAAATCAATATAAACTATTAAAATTGGATAAAGTCCATTTTTTAGCAGTTTTTTAACTATTCTCTCCTCCGTCAATCAATCTCAGGACGCGTTTTGCCGTATCATAGCTCTTCAGCTGAGCGCTAGGTCCGGTTGAACAAAACTTATAGTACTACCGTAAAGAATCAGTAAGACACAAATAATTTTTTGGATGGTTGTATTTTCTACTTGATGGAAATTCATTATAAATATATAATAAAAGACTGTTTTTAGTCAATTTCCTCTGGTTTATTTAAATTGCGATGACGCGTTTCGCTGTCGATGCAGCTTCTTCAGATCTACGTTTTACACAACAAAAGTATCATTCATGATAAAGATAAAATTAAATTGATAAATATGAATCCCCAAATCCCACAACTTTATTCACTCATAAAACTACACAAACTTGACCACCCAATCAGAGCAGTTGTTTCCTATATGTCTGCTCCAGCATATAAGACGTCATCCTTTTTAATTGATGATCAATCAAATATCATACCAAATTTGAACCTAAATATAGTATCAAAAACTCATATGAACTAGTGAATAAAGTTAAGAATATAACAATACCACATAATTCTAAATTAGTTTCTTTCGATGTCAAAAACTTATTTCCAAGTGTTCCTCCAGACGAAATAATAATTTTAATAGAGAACCTATTAACAAAAAACAAAGTAAATGAAGTTATAAAAATGCACATAATTAATTTATTAAGAACTTGTGTAAGACAAAATTATTTTTCGTTTAACAATAAATTCTACAATAGTAAGGAAGGGTTAATTATGGGGAGTCCATTACTTGCCGAAATTTTCATGAACAGTACTGAAACAATGACTTTTAACAACCATAATAACAATAGTAATAATTGTCTATACAGGTATCAATACATATACGATATAATTGTATGCTTTACAGGTACGGATAGACAATTAACTACCAGTGTAAAATGTAGATCTGGAGAAGCTGCGTCGACAGCGAAACGCGCCATCGCAATTTAAATAAACCAGTGGAAATTGACTAAAAACAGTCTTTTATTATATATTCAAAAATAATTTACCCATCTGTCTGAAATAAGCAATATTAAATAAGACTTTCTGTTGCTTGTTGGCTACCTAATTGATACACAAGGTTGGATCTGTATGAGAGTAAATTAAAAATGTGATTTATTTTTAGCATTTTAACAGGACAGAAATAAAAAAAAAGTAGAAGAAAATTGAATACATATATTATCATCCAATAACAAAAATGGCACAATCTACAATTTATTAACACTGACTTAAATCTAATTCACTATCGCTACAGTAATCTACCGTAGAAATTGTTGGTACAGTATAAATATTTACATAAATAAAATTTCATTTTTAAGAAAATACAAGGGTAGCTCCAAAAGTTGTCAGTCTTACAATAAAAATATAAGATTAAAGATTTTTTATGTTTTTCTAGGGCTACAGCTGGCACATAAATTCATTTATCCCAACGACTTTACAACTTTTTAACACCCTTATTACCTTAAGAATTACCTCGTAGGTTTAGTTTTTGATAGTCAGATTTACAAAAAATAGTTTAAAAGTTATACGCGGGTTAGTCGCCATAGAAGCTAAAACGTTTAGCTGCTCAATTTACATTTGTCTTTGATAATGTAATATTTTATTTGTAAATTTCACCAATTAAAGTGGTTATAAGAAAATTTAATATTATGTCGTAGGAACAAGTAGAGAATATAATAGTTTTTAGAATTTTAACACCGCATTTGAATTCAAAATTTGAATATTTAAAACATTATCCTTTCTCGGATCTGGAAAATCTAGTTTTCAGAAAGTATCCTATTTGAAAGTTTTATATTTCAATAATATTCTCTGAAATTTTCAGAAGAAAATTTCAAATACTTTTGAAGTTATAGACAATTATAGCGCCAAGTGTAAGACAGACCAAATCGACTTACCTTTGGGCCATTTACAAAGGTTTTGCTCTACCTGCGCCGAACGTCTTCTGCTACTTTTATGATTCTAAGAAAGATTGAAGCAGGTAAAAGGCGAGCTTACTATAATATGTATAATATCTTTTCAGTTTGAGGCAAAACTGTAGCTCCAAAGCAAACGGTACGCTGGCCTGCTCATTTTGATTTAACTGGGATTTTTATGTAGTAATATATGTCGACTTAAATTATCTTTACGTTTTGCTTTATAATTACAATGCACACATTTAAGCAATTTAATCTCACTGGAATTTTTGTGTACTAACAGGTGTCGATTTAAAGTACCTTCACGTTTTGACTTCGTAGGTTTAGTTTTTGATAGTCAAATTTATAAAAAATAGTTTTAAAGTTATACGCGGGTTAGTCGCCATAGAAACTAAAACTTTTAGCTGCCCAATTTACATCTGTCTTTGATAATGGAATATTTTATTTGTAAATTTAATATTATGTCGTAGGAACAAGTAGAGAATATAATAGTTTTAGAATTTTAACACTGCATTTGGTTTATATCAGTTTAGTGACAATAAAACCGAACTTTCGTGGTGTTCTATCCCACAGCTTCATAACTTTAGCTGACTTACTCGTTCTTTTGCAAATTAGATAAGTTTAAAAGTTAGATCTTTTTAGTAAATTACGAGGCTGGTTTGAAAAGTCCGTGCAAACTCCGAGAGATGGCACCACCGGCGCGTATCGAAGTCATGTTTAGTTAGTAGCATCTCTTGAATGAACGCACACCAAGTTTCAGCCATATTGGTCTATTTCTTTGTGTTTGGTATTCGTGTGAATCAAGGAAGTCGAGTGATTTTCAAGAAATGGACGAAAAAGAATTTCGTGTGGTGATTAAACATTACTTTATGAAAGGCAAAAAACGCCTCAGGAGACTAAAGAGAAGCTTGATAAACATTATGGTGACTCTGCACCTTCGATTAGAACAGTTTATAAGTGGTTTCAAAATTTTCGGACTGGCCATATGGGCACAAGTGACGCTGAACGTTCTGGACGGCCTGTGGAGGTTACGACTCCAGAAATCATTGATCAAATCCATGATATGGTGATGGATGACAGAAGAGTTAAGGTGCGTAAGATTGCTAGTGCTGTGGGCATCTCAACTGAACGGGTACATAATATTTTGCATAAACATTTGGGCATGAGAAAGCTATCCGCAAGATGGGTGCCGCGATTGCTCACGCTTGACCAAAAACGGAATCGTGTGAAGTGTTGCAAGGATGGTTTGCAGCTGTTCCAGAAGAATCCGGAGGACTTTAAGCGTCGTTTCGTCACTGTGGATGAAACATGGATACATTACTATACTCCTGAGATCAAACAACAATCTAAACAATGGGTTACCAAGGGGGAATCTGCACCAAAAAAGGCGAAGACCGTTCCTTCGGCCGGAAAGGTTATGGCGACTGTCTTTTGGGATTCGCAAGGGATAATCCTCATCGACTATCTGGAAAAGGGTAAAACTATTACAGGTGAATATTATTCATCGTTATTGGACCGTTTGAAAACCGAGCTGCAAGAAAAACGCCCGCGATCGGCCCACAAGAAAGTCCTTTTCCATTACGACAACGCACCAGCACACACCTCAGCAGTTGTGGTCGCAAAATTAATGGAAATAGGATTCCAACTCGTTTCACATCCCCCCTATTCTCCAGACTTGGCTCCCTCGGACTACTATTTGTTCCCCAATTTGAAGAAATGGCTGGCGGGACAAAGATTTTATTCAAACGAGGAGGTGATTGTAGACACTAATGAATATTTTGCAGACTTGGACAAATCCTATCATTCGGAAGGGATCAACAAACTAGAACATCGTTGGACGAAGTGTATAAGCCTAAAAGGAGACTATGTCGAAAAATCAAAAAGGTTTACCCCAAACACATAAGTAGTTTTTATTTTTGCACGAACTTTTCAAACCAGCCTCGTTGATAATAAGTGTGGATAGTAAGTGTAGATAGTAAATCTAATATTTTAAGTTTGCAAAAAATAAATATCATAAAAAACTCCTTTTTATTTTTTTTACGGAGAACTATTTTTCTCGCGTTCTACGCATTTTTTGCGGCCACGAAAACTCTTGAATTCAAAATTTGAATATTTAAAAGCAATTTAAGGGAACATTATACTTTCTCGGATCTGGAAAATCTAGTTTTTAGAAAGTATCCTATTTGAAAGTTTTATATTTCAATAATATTCTCTGAAATTTTCATAAGAAAATTTCAAATACTTTTGAAGTTATCAATAATTATAGCTCCAAGTGTAAGACAGGCCAAATCGACTTACCTTTGGGCCATTTACAAAGGTTTTGCTCTACCTGCGTCGAACATCTTCTGCTACTTTTATGATTCTAAGAAAGATAGAAGCAGGTAAAAGGAGAGCTTACTATAATACGTATAATATCTTTTCACTTTGAGGCAAAACTGTAGCTCCAAAGCAAACGGTACGCTGGCCTGCTCATTTTGATTTAACTGGGATTTTTATGTAGTAATATATGTCGACTTAAATTATCTTTACGTTTTGCTTTATAATTACAATGCTCACATTTAAGCAATTTAATCTCGCTGGAATTTTTGTGTACTTATAGGTGTCGATTTAAAGTACCTTCACGTTTTGACCTCGTAGGTTTAGTTTTTGATAGTCAGATTTACAAAAAAATAGTTTAAAAGTTATACGCGGGTTAGTCGCCATAGAAACTAAAACTTTTAGCTGCCCAATTTACATTTGTCTTTGATAATGGAATATTTTATTTGCAAATTTCACCAATTAAATGTGGTTATAAGAAAATTTAATATTATGTCATTTGGTTTATATCAGTTTAGTGATAATAAAAACGAACTTTCGTGGTATTCTATCCCACAGCTTCATAACTTTAGCTGACTTACTCGTTTTTCTGCAAATTAGATAAGTTTAAAAGTTAGATCTTTTTAGTAAATTACGAGGCTGGTTTGAATAGTCCGTGCAAAGTCCGAGAGATGGCACCACCGGCGCGTATCGAAGTCATGTTTAGTTAGTAGCATCTCTTGAATGAACGCACACCAAGTTTCAGCCATATTGGTCTATTTCTTTGTGTTTGGTATTCGTGTGAATCAAGGAAGTCGAGTGATTTTCAAGAAATGGACGAAAAAGAATTTCGTGTGGTGATTAAACATTACTTTATGAAAGGCAAAACGCCTCAGGAGACTAAAGAGAAGCTTGATAAACATTATGGTGACTCTGCACCTTCGATTAGAACAGTTTATAAGTGGTTTCAAAATTTTCGGACTGGCCATATGGGCACAAGTGACGCTGAACGTTCTGGACGGCCTGTGGAGGTTACGACTCCAGAAATCATTGATCAAATCCATGATATGGTAATGGATGACAAAAGAGTTAAGGTGCGTAAGATTGCTAGTGCTGTGGGCATCTCGACTGAACGGGTACATAATATTTTGCATAAACATTTGGACATGAGAAAGCTATCCGCAAGATGGGTGCCGCGATTGCTCACGCTTGACCAAAAACGGAATCGTGTGAAGTGTTGCAAGGATGGTTTGCAGCTGTTCCAGAAGAATCCGGAGGACTTTAAGCGTCGTTTCGTCACTGTGGATGAAACATGGATACATTACTATACTCCTGAGACCAAACAACAATCTAAACAATGGGTTACCAAGGGGGAATCTGCACCAAAAAAGGCGAAGACCGTTCCTTCGGCCGGAAAGGTTATGGCGACTGTCTTTTGGGATTCGCAAGGGATAATCCTCATCGACTATCTGGAAAAGGGTAAAACTATTACAGGTGAATATTATTCATCGTTATTGGACCGTTTGAAAACCGAGCTGCAAGAAAAACGCCCGCGATCGGCCCACAAGAAAGTCCTTTTCCATTACGACAACGCACCAGCACACACCTCAGCAGTTGTGGTCGCAAAATTAATGGAAATAGGATTCCAACTCGTTTCACATCCCCCTTATTCTCCAGACTTGGCTCCCTCGGACTACTATTTGTTCCCCAAATTGAAGAAATGGCTGGAGGGACAAAGATTTTATTCAAACGAGGAGGTGATTGCAGACACTAATGGATATTTTGCAGACTTGGACAAATCCTATTATTCGGAAGGGATCAACAAACTAGAACATCGTTGGACGAAGTGTATAAGCCTAAAAGGAGACTATGTCGAAAAATAAAAAAGGTTTACCCCAAACACATAAGTAGTTTTTATTTTTGCACGGACTTTTCAAACCAGCCTCGTAGATAATAAGTGTTGATAGTAAGTGTAGATAGTAAATCTAATATTTTAAGTTTGCAAAAAATAAATATCATAAAAACTCCTTTTTATTTTTTTTACCGAGAACTATTTTTCTCGCGTTTCTACGCATTTTTTGCGGTCACGAAAACTCTTGAATTCAAAATTTGAATATTTAAAAGCAATTTAAGGGAACATTACACTCTCTCGGATCTGGAAAATCTAGTTTTTAGAAAGTATCCTATTTGAAAGTTTTATATTTCAATAATATTCTCTGAAATTTTCATAAGAAAATTTCAAATACTTTTGAAGTTATCGACAATTATAGCTCCAAGTGTAAGACAGGCCAAATCGACTTTTACAAAGGTTTTGCTCTACCTGCGTCGAACATCTTCTGTTACTTTTATGATTCTAAGAAAGATAGAAGCAGGTAAAAGGAGAGCTTACTATAATATGTATAATATCTTTTCAGTTCGAGGCAAAACTGTAGCTCCAAAGCAAACGGTACGCTGGCCTGCTCATTTTGCATGAGCATGGATTTTTATGTAGTAATATATGTCGACTTAAATTATCTTTACGTTTTGCTTTATAATTACAATGCACACATTTAAGTAATTTAATTTCACGGGAATTTTTGTGTACTAATAGGTGTCGATTTAAAGTACCTTCACGTTTCACCTTATAATTACAATGCACCCATTTACGCATTTTAATCTCACTAGAATTTTTGTGTACTAATGAGTGTAGGTTTAAATTACCCTTCCGTTTTGATTCATAATTACAATGAACACACTTAAACATTTCGATTTCACTGGAATTTTTATGTAATAGAGGATGTGTATTTAAACTCTTCTTATGTTTTGTTTGAAAAGGATAATAAGTGTATTTGAACATTTCTAGTTCATCAAAATTTTTATGTACTAATAGATGTTAATTTAAACTACCCTTATATTTTGCTTGATAACTACATTGCCCACATTTAAACATTTTGCTTTCACTGGAATTTTTATGTACTAATAGATGTAGATTTAAACTATTCTTACATTTTGTTTGAAAATGACAATAAGTGCATTTGAATATTTCTATTTCATCGGAATTTTTATAACACAATAGCATAAAACAAGTCAGGCACTATTTTAAATGAATGAGAAGTATTATAAATGAATTTACATAAATGTAATAAATCAAACAAAAGTTAGCATCTTAACATTAGTAGCCTCTATCTGTTAAAAAATCGTTTATACTATAGTAATATTTCGAAAACGGGGGAAGGGGCAATTTATTGAATAGGTGAATGCCAATATAACGGGGATTGTTTTCCGTTGTCGACAAACTCTGGACTGGAACAGTATAGTTATCACCTTACCTTGTGTTATAATCGTGATAATAATTGTTAGTAACGAAATTATGTGGCTTTTGCTTCACAAATAACAAAATTTCAACCACGAAAATACAAGGTACTGTGAGGATCCGTAAATCCCTAAAAATCCCCCACAGGATGCACTTCTCTGAGAGTTAACTATCGCTCTCATAGCTCTCTTTTGTAGCCGAAAAACCCTGAGGCTATAAGAAAAACAACCCCAAAAAATTATGCCATACTTAATTCTTAAATAGAAACGTGCATAGTAATAAGACAATAAAACATTTCTATTAGTCAAATCTTTTAATTTATATAATGCAAAACACAACGATGATAAAGTCCGGCAAAGAGAATCAACATGGCTTTCCCAATTTAAGCTATTTTCCAAATGTATTCCTAAAAATTTTACTTCATCTACTTGTTGGATACTTTTCCCTTGAATTTTTAATAGATAACTTTCAGATATTGCTTTAGATTGAGGAGTAAAATCAATGAATACAGTCTTTTGTGTATTTATACACAATTTATTGGCATAAAACCATTTTAAAAATGTATTTAAAATATCTTCTTTACTTTTATGAGAGCAAAAGTAACTATTATCATCAAAAAACATGATTGAGATTAGGTTGCTCTTCTATATTAGGCAGATCGTTCACAAAAATCAAAAACAACAGAGGTCCTAAGACAGATCCCTGCGGTACACCTACAGTGACTCACAGCTTAAATGATGCAGTCGCTATAAGAAAAGACTTACTGGTCTCAGTGCCTCTTTATTTATTTGGAAAAAAACAACTTATTGAAATTAAATTCGTAAAGAGTCTTCTAAAAAAGTATGAATTACGTTTTGTCATAAATATGCCTTACTTAACAATAAATAATTAATCAAATCGTATGCAATTTTAACGTCACAGCTTAAATGATGCAAAATAACAACAGGGGTCAAAACGTATCGCATTTTGAAATTTACGAAGGCGACGTTGCTTTGATTTCTTAGTGTAATTGTTTTTTTGTTTAGTTTGACATTTTTTCATTCAATAAAACGAAACTGTTTAAGAATGGGTCGTCGAACTACAATTTCTGAGAGAAATTTAATTATTACTCATTACAGGAATGGATACAGCCAAAGAGACATAGCCAAAATGGTAAATAAATGTCCGTGAACTGTTCAGCATATCATTGAACGTTACCGGAATGAAAATAGAGTCGAGAATAAGTTAAGGTTGGCTCCAAATAAGATCTTCAATGAACGTGAAGAAAGATGGATTTTAAGAGAGGTATCAAATAATCCAAAAAAAAGTGCGCCAAAGTTGTGCGCTGAGGTGGAAAGACAGTTTGGAAAAAGGTGTAACCCCGAAACAGTTCGACGGATCTTGCGAAATAATAATTTACATCGTCGAACTGCTAGAAATAAGCCTTTCATTAGCCAAAGAAATAGACGCGTGAGATTGGAATTTGCCAGAGAGCATATCAATAAAGACTTGAACTTCTGAAATATCAATAAAGACTTGAACTTCTGGAAGTCACCAGACTTAAATGTAATTGAAAATTTGTGGCTGACATTAAAAAATAAAGTAAATAGTGCCCCAGTATCAAATAAAATTGAATTAAAAGTAAAAATTACTGAAGCATGGCACACTATTTCCCCGGAGTATACTAGAAAGTTAGTTGAATCAATGTCCAGAAGATTACAAGCCGTTATTGATAATGAAGGAGGCCCGACCAAATATTAGCAGGCTTATTTCAAACTCTACAGTTTGTTTTCTCTAATAATTTTGGTATATTAAATTTTGCACCATTTAAGCTGTGACGTTAAAATTGCATATGATTTGATTAATTATTTATTGTTAATTAAGTAAGGCATATTTAAGACAAAAAGTAATTCATACTTTTTTGGAAGACTCTTTACTAATTTAATTTCAATAAGTTGTTTTTTTCCAAATAAATAAAGAGGCACTGAGACCAGTTAGTCTTTTCTTATAGCGACTGCATCATTTAAGCTGTGAGTCACTGTATATTTATTGGTAATATGTCCGACCTTGCTGTATTTACATGTACGAGTTGGGTTCTCCCAGTTAAGTAACTCCTAAGTACAGTAATACCCCGCTTAGCGCGACCCCCGTTACGCGCGGTTTCACTATAACGCGAATTTCAAATTTCGCGCTCATGTAGTCATTAACTTCTCTATGGTCGCGGGGGGATCCCCGCTTTCTCTGAATATTCTCTTTGAAGAATTGGGAATTCCCTGTCCTTCGACTTTGTTCTATGGGGATTTCCTCGTTCGTTTCGTGTGTTCATTTGTTCCGTAATGTTAGTTCGGTCGGCTGGCAGTTTTGTTTTAATATTTATTGGAGATACATACATACATAATTTAACCCTACGTTAAAAATGCCGCCTGTAAAGAAAAAAGAGCGTAAAAGCGTCACTTTGGAATTGAAGATGAAAGTGTTAAGAAGAATGGAAAATGGAGGCAAAGCAACAATTGTTGGGAGAGATTTTGGACTCTCAGAATCGACTGTGAGAACGATTTATAAAAATCGGGAAAAAATTAAAATCTCCAGCGAAGGTTCAACACCTATAAGTGCAACAAAACTTTCTCGTTCGAGATCATCTATCTTAGAAAGAATGGAGAAATTACTGTCAGTCTGGATCGAAGATTTGAATAAGAAGAACACACCACTAAGTCAAGATCTCATATGCACAAAAGCAAAATCTTTGTATGAGATGCTGAAAACAAAAGAAGGAGAAGGGAGTGCCACTCCGACTTTTGCTGCCAGCAGAGGCTGGTTCCATCGGTTCAAGCAGCGTTCTAATCTTCACAATATCCACATAACAGGCGAGGCGGCCAGCGCGGACATTCAAGCTGCAGCTGAGTTTCCAGACAAGTTTCAAGACTTCGTTAGACGAGAGAAAATTCCTGCTTGTCTCATCTTCAATGTTGATGAGACCGCACTTTACTGGAAAAAAATGCCATCTCGAACATTCATTTCTAAGGAAGAACGTCAAGCCAGTGGTTTCAAAGCTGCGAAAGATCGACTAACACTTCTGCTGGGTGGTAATGCCACTGGTGATTTCAAACTGAAACCTTTACTAGTGTACCATTCAGAAACACCCCGTGCAATGCGAGGCACAGACAAGACAAGTCTACCAGTTGTGTGGCGATCAAACAGAAAGGCGTGGGTTACACGGGAAATTTTTCAAGAATGGTATTCTAATAGTTTTTGCCCATCAGTCAAATCATACTGTGACAGAAATGGGCTTGAACCTAAAGTTATATTACTCTTAGACAATGCCCCAGGACATCCAACCTCACTTGATACGCCCAGAGACTTAAAAGTGTACGTAAAGTTCCTTCCACCAAACACTACGTCAATATTACAACCTATGGACCAGGGAGCAATAGCAAACTTCAAAGCTTATTACCATCGCCGCACTTTTAGCCAACTAATTCATGAAACTGACGGGGAAGGAAGACAGTCTATGCGAGAGTGGTGGAAGTCATACAACATTATGAAGTCTATTCACAACATAGAAGAGGCTTGGAAGGAAGTTAAAATGAGTTGTATGAATGGGGTGTGGCGTAATCTTTGGCCAGATGTAGTGGAAGCACCTAGAAGAATTGTCCAGATGCAGAGACAAGTGCTTGAAGACATTGCTGCAATGATTGAGGGGTCTGAACTTGAAGATGTCACGGTAGAAGATCTCGTAGAACTTGTAGCAACGCACGACGATCCTATTAGCAATGAAGATCTGATCGAGTTACAGAATAATCCTATCTACGATGAAAAGTAGAAGAGAAAGTTTTTATCTTCAGGGGAAATACAAAATGCACTTTCAAAAATTTATTCAGGTTTGGACATATTGCAGAGTATAGACAATAATGATGACCGTGTCTTGACCGTGTGTCAAACAATTAAAAACAGTGTTGGGTGTTATGAACGTATTTTACAAGAACGTAAACAAAACGTTACCCAAAAGACAATAGATGTATTTTTCCGTAAAAAATAAGAGTATGTATTGCATAAAGTGTTCTTAGAATTAAAGTGATTGATTAAAATGATTTGTATTTTTTTTGTATTAAATTTTGACTATGTTTAATCATAAACCTCGATATACGCGAATTTCAGTTAACGCGATTTTTTTCGGAACGTATCCCTCGCGTAAAGCGGGGTATTACTGTAGTTCATTAATAGATTTTGATTTAAACTACCTTCCAGTTTTGCTTGATAATTACATTGCCCACATTTATACATTATGATTTAACTGGGATTTTTATGTAGTAATATATGTCGACTTAAATTATCTTTACGTTTCGCTTTATAATTACAATGCACACATTTAAGCAATTTAATCTCGCTGGAATTTTTGTGTACTAATAGGTGTCGATTTAAAGTACCTTCACGTTTCGACTTATAATTACAATGCACACATTTACGCATTTTGATCTCACTGGAATTTTTGTGTACTAATAGGTGTAGGTTTAAATTACCCTTACGTTTTGATTCATAGTTACAATGAACACACTTAAACATTTCGATTTCACTGGAATTTTTATGTAATAGGAGATGTGTATTTAAACTCTTCTTATGTTTTGTTTGAAAAGAACAATATGTACATTTAAACATTTCTATTTCATCAAAATTTTTATGTACTAATAGATGTTGATTTAAACTACCTTTATATTTTGCTTGATAACTACATTGCCCACATTTAAACATTTTGCTTTCACTGGAATTTTTATGTACTAATAGATGTAGATTTAAACTATTCTTATATTTTGTTTGAAAATGACAATAAGTGCATTTGAACATTTCTACTTCATTGGAATTTTTATGTACTAATAGATGTTGATTAACACTACCTTTATGTTTTGCTTCATAATTACATTGCCCGCATTTAAACATTTTGATTTCACGGGAATTTTTATGTACTAATAGATGCTGCTTTAAACTACTTTTATATTTTGCTTGATAATTACACAGTCTACATTTAAACATCTTAATTTCACTGGAATTTTTATGTACTAATAAATGTCTAGTCAAAGCACTTTTACGTTTCGATTCATAATCACACTGAGCACACTTAAACATTTTGATTTCACTGAATTTTTATGTACTAATTGATGTGGATTTAAATTGATTTCATGTTTTGTTTGATAATTGTAACGAGCGTATTTAAACCCGTCTTCTTCAAGATTTGTATGCACAAAACAATTTGTTGTTGTTTGATAACTACATTGATCAGATTTAAAAATACGATCTTGTATCGTTTTGGTATCATCAGAAGGATGATTTTTAATAGCCTCTTCCCATGTTATTTTATCGTAATCATCTTGGAGGATTGTAGAACTTCCGTGATTTTCTCGAATAAAATAACTTGAAGATGCACTAAGAAAAACAAAAAGAAACTTGGAAGTAAAACGATGGTAGTATAACTAAAATTACATTTTGTCTTTACTATAGTGCAGGGGTGCTCAAACTTGAACTGCTGGCGATCTACCTCAATATTGTTAGACTACGATGGATCGACTCTGAGACGCTGCATGTAAGTGTGATGCAGGATTGTCGTCTAGGTAGGGTGTATCGTAGCATAGATATTAGTTTTCCGCACAATATGCATTTTTTTAGTCAAGGTAAATGTAAGTCTACTCTAAAATGTCAATGAAAAAACTCATAATTATTCAAAATTGCGAGTTTATTGGTTCTTACAAAACAAACGAGTTCTAGTGTCTAAACTTAACTAAAGAGTGACTTTGGATGTTGAAGCGTGGCACTGCATGTCCTCAGCATACTTTTCATAAGATGGCACGTAATTACAGAGTGTTAATCGCAAGCATGATGACATATGTTCGTCAGTTAGTCGATTGCGATATTTTGACTTAATTATCTTCATTTCAGAAAATGCAGACTCGCACAAGTAAGTTGACCCAAACATTGCCGTCAGTTGAAGGGCGATTTGCCTTAGATTCGGATATTTATCTTCAGATATAAAACACCAGAATTTTGTATCAGATGCTGTGGCTTTGAGATGTATATCTGATATAATCTGCACTAACTCATTTTCAATAGAACATGAGTCCATGTTAAACTGACTTGCTATTTCAGTAGCTAATTCCTCAATGTTTTTACACGAAAAAGGATAACTCATAAATGATGCGATATTTGCCAATTTACTGAAATCATAAAAACGTATTTCGAATTGGCCCAAAATATTTGATAATTCTGCCTCATAAATATCATAATTCAACTGAGGAATCCTTGCTTTCAAAGACGGAAAGTTTTTCAGATCCTTTCTTTTCAGTTGATCTATCATAAGTTGCAATTTACTTTTGAATGCGTTTATTGCGCTAATCATCTCAATAATAGTTTTTCCTTTACTTTGAAGCTCCAAATTAATGGTGTTTAAATGCATCGTGATGTCTGCCAAAAATGCCAAATCAGTCAGCCATTTTCCGTTTTTCAGCATCTGAGTGTCATCACCTCTTTCATCCAGAAAAGCGGTTATTTCGGGCAATAATTCTTGAAACCTTTCTAGGAATTTTCCGCGACTCAAACACCTGACGTCCGTGTGAAGAACTAAATCAGTGTGTTCAGCTGACTCACTCTCTTCCAACTGCAATTTAAAGAGCCGTCGTTGCAAGCTACGTGCACGGATAAAATTCACAATTTTTATTGCAATGCCCATAATCTCCTCCATGTTTAGAACTTTTGAACACAAAACTTGTTGATGTATAATGCAACGGAAGGAGAAAAATGAAGGGAAATCATCATTAGCTCGACACAATGCCACAAAACCGTTTTCGTTTCCAGTCATTGCTGGTGCTTCATCGGTTGTAATACACACTAGTTTATATATTGGTAGCTTGTAGTTTGTTACAAAATTGAAGAAAACGTCATATATATCTTCGCCACGGGTCTTTCCTTTCAGAGGAATCATTGTCAAAACTCTTCCTTAGCCGACATGTCATTGAATACCATTCGAATAAAAATACACAGCTGGGCAGTGTAAGAAAAGTATGTACATTCCATGATATCATGTTTTAGTTTATCTGCCATGTCCTGACTCATGACTTCAACACGCCTTGTGACAGTCGGACGAGATAACTGAAATTCTCTAATAGCAGACATAATCTCTGTTTTATTTTTAAAATCTCCAAATAAAGTCTCACCCGCTTCAATAAATGCTTCCTTCACAACCAATCCATCATCAAAGGGTTTCTTGTGTTTCGCCAATATATGAGATATTTTAAATGACGCGATCGTTGCAGCTTTTGATTGTTTGGCTGGTCTTGTGAACATGGTTTGTTCTTTTTTCAAACAAGTTATCAAATCACGTACTTTTCGTTTTCTTAATTCACTCTGTGACGGAAAACCTTTTCATAGTTTTTATGAACCGTTTTATGATGTCTCTCTAAGTTCCCACGCTTAGGTATTGTAACTGACGCACGGCAAATGAGACAAATGCACTTATCCTTTACCATACAAAAGAAAAATTCTTCCTCCCAATCGTTATTAAAATGATAAGTTTGACTTTTCTTCGCCGCACTCATTTTGGACTATTTATTAATAAACTTTGTATCGATGTATCGCCTTTAAGTTACAACTCAGACTGACTCATATTCCTGCAGGCGCAACATTTATATCGGCGCGAACGAAGTCTCGAATGTTCCCGTCAAACACGCCGCCTGAAGTTTCTAGAAAAATCAGCGGGAATCAAAAACGCGGCTTTTCTTTGACAAGTACCGCGCGTTCCTTTGATAAAGCCGCCTTTTGCCGCTAGCAGGGGGTTATTACGATAAAAGAAAGTGATGAGGGGGTTATTCTGGCCTAATTGTGGATCGAATAAATTTTAGTAGTTTATTCATTACATTTTGTTTTAGTTACCTAAAACAAAATCTGTGAATAGTTCTATATCGGAATTTTTTTCTCGAGATCGACTCAAAAAGCACTCGCGATCGACCGTTTGAGCACCCCTGCTATAGTGTATTTGTTTGGAGTTGATAGCAGAATTCTCTAATTGCAGCTGCAAATAGATGTTGGGGTGCGCTCAAAAAACGAAAGACATTTCTTATGCATTTTACTGGACTTTGCTACTTGTTTTGAATTATTTTTAAGGGTACACCCTATTTTAGGCAGAAAACCGCTGCTATACAATAGAGTCATAAAATGTAGATGATGGTTCATCGGTAGCATAGCCGTCCAAGAGTAACCTACTTTTAGTGTTTAATAAATAAAATTATCTTAAAAATAAAGTTATAGAAATATAAGATTTATTACCAAAAATTTTTTAATCTATAGATCTATGTACATATATATGTACATATATATATATATATATATATATATATATATATATATATATATATATATATATATATATATATATATATATATATATACAAATTCACAATTCACGATATATAAGTACTTTCATTACAATCAAAAACAACACAAGTCTGCAAAAAAAAAAAAAAAAATTGAGAGCTGTTTTGGTTTTTTTGCGTAATTCTTATGTTTTTGGGTGTACTGAATCCGAAAATGACTTTCATTTTGTCATAGAACGTCACGTTTTCTGACAATGTAGGTATCTATGTTAAACAAGTTATCATCTTAAAATAAAAGATAAAAGACTAAAATTTTTTTTTAATTTATAATTGCGTAACAAAACTTATTTTTTTATCTAAAATACATCCATTAGTAAGCACTAAACACATTTCTTTTTCCCAGTGAGACTCCTTTTGGTACATTTTCGGTTGTAGGAAGCATCTGGAAGGTCTCTCTGAAGCGTCCAACAGTAGTCTGCCATCATTAATATCTTGGTGAAATCGTTCACCTTGCTCTTCACTCAGATCTCCTAAATTTTCTGGAAAGTAGTCGAGGTGGGAATGAAGAAAATGTACTTTTAAACTCATTAGACAACCTAAAGCTTGAAATGCTTTTAACATTCTTTTGACGATTTGTTTGTAGTTAGGGTCTTTGTTATTGCCACCCTTCTCTTTGAGGGTCCGTCATGGTTGTGATGAATTGTGGATCAGCCATAAGCCGTCTAATATCTGGTCCAACAACGAAAACACCTTCCTTCAACTTTGCCTCCGAGAGGCCTGGAAACTTTGATATTAAGTATTTGAAGCAATTTCCATCTCTTGGAAGTGACTTTACAAATTGCTTCATCAATCTCAGCTTTATGTGAAGCGGTGGTAGAACTTTATGAGGAGGCACCAAAGTGTCATGCAGGACGTTCTTTTCGTCAACTTTAAGCTCTCTCGGAGGCCAACACTTTTTGGTCCAGTGATTTGCTCGGTCTCTACTATCCCATAGACACAAAAAGCAAGGGAATTTGGTAAACCCAGATTGTTGTCCGAGCAACATGCACAAGATTTTTAAATCACCGCACATTTGCCAACCGTGGTCTTTATATTTTAATTTGCAAAGAACCAATTCCAAGTTCTTGTAGGTTTCCTTGGGTGTACGGAATGACCGACAGGAATGGAAGCATAGAAACCGCCATTGTGAAGCAGAACTGCTTTAAGGCTCCTTTTTGAAGAATCTATAAAAATACGCCACTGTGCTGGGTCGTACGAGATCTTAAATGTATCCATCAAACCTTCAATATTGGTACAATAAACCAACTTGTCCTCTTGGGCAAAGTAGGAAGTGAACTGCTTCTCACGATATCTAAACCAGGAGGAAGACACTCCCAGCAAAAGTAAGTTCCTGCTTTTGAGCCTTGATCCAAGCAACTCAGCAGCGTTTTTGGGAAGATTCAAGTCTCTTACCAAATCATTTAGCTCGCCCTGGGAAAACAATTTCGGACTGCTGTCATCTTCAAATTGAAAACTTGACTTGTCATCGGGTTCAGGTACAGCACCATCTTCGTCAGAACTTGGAATCTCTTCCAAGGTAGCAGGGGCTTTGGGCACTGGTATTTCGGTCCCATGAGGGATGGGACGAATAGCTGATTGCAGATTGGGGTATGAAATGGACTGCTTTCATTTTGAATTGTACCCTTTCACATTACACGAACAAAAGTAACAATCATCACTATGGTTCTTTTGCTCGCGCCATACCATAGGAATCGCATATCGGAAAGCTTTTTTCTTGCCCTTAAACCAATTCCGAAGGTCTTCAACACATCGTTTGCAGACTTTATGAGGTGCCCAAACTTTATCCTGATCTCCAAGTTTTAAGCCAAAATACGTGAAGTATACTTTTTTTACAAAGTCCGTAATATTAAGTTGTTGCTTTAATACCATATATTCGCCACAAATATAACAGAAACTGTCAGACGAATTTACACACTTCCGCACAAATGACATTGCACTATATTAAACCAAGATCTATAAAACAATGATGAGTTAACACGTAATTGTACCGCGCCACTTTCTACACTATCGGAGCGCGCACGTTCTGGTTACAACATTTATGTTTGTTAATTTAGCTCACACAGGGCGTTCTTTATTTAGAAAGTAATGATAGTTATGGCCTGTATACATTTAAAAACAGTAATCAAAATAAAATTATACCTACTTATTTATGACTTCAAGTTAGCCCAAAAAAAAACCCTTTTTTATAATAAAATTTTGCGTTTTACAAAATAACCTCACGTTATGGAATTTTTTGAGTATTTTTTTAGTTTTTAGAACACCTAAATACATAGAAATTAGTTGAAAACATCCAGACAGCATTTTTGTTGCAGACCTGTGCAATCATCATATTGTATTCTATCATTAATCGCATAGATTGTATTTTGGATTTAAATAAAAATATCACGAAAATTTCAAAAAAAAACTTCATTTTTCCAGTAATTTAAAATGAAATCTCTTGTTGAAACACCCTGTATTAAATATACATTTCAGTTACACTGATTTTGGAAGTTACTACAAAACCAAAACTAACTTTTTTATTAGGTTTATAAACTGTAAATGAATTATGCAAATGCTGATGGACAGAGTAACACATGTGAGTCGAGAATACAGAATAAACATAAATACTAAGAAGATTAAACACATGATCATAAGCAAAAACTCTGCATTACAAGGACAACTCTATATTAGCAACCAAAAGATTTATAGATCAATACCTTTTGCTACTTGGGTACCACAGTAAATGAAGAATGGGACCACTCACTGGAGGTTCGATGCAGAATAGAAAAAGCGAGAGCAGTCTATACAAAAATGGACCACACTGTTGGCATGATCTCAGTTTAAAAAACAAAATATAATTTCTCAAATGCTTTCTGGTGCTTCTGTAAGAGGCGGAGTTTTGGACTGTAACTACGGCATCACGTAAAAGGTTGGAAGCATTCGAAATGTGGCCCTACAGGCGTATGCACTACCAACAAGAGAGTGCTGGAACTCTTGAACAAAGGCGTCGAAATTGTTATTACAATTAAAAGAAGATAACTCGAATATCTGGGCCTTATCATGAGAAACGAGGAAAGATATGGTCTACTCCAACCAATACTGCAGAGCAAGGTGGACGGAAGAAGACCAGGCAAGAGACGTGTTTTGTGGCGCTGAAAAACCTGCGAACGTAGTTCTCAACAACAATAACGGGACTATTCCGAGCAGCTGTAAAACAAAGTCCTAATAGCCAGGGTGATCGTTAACATCCGATATTGGGTCGGCACAAGAAGAAAAAAAATGAATTAACTTAAACTTTGTTTTCAGTATCGCTTTTTTAACTTTATGACAACTCTAAATATACTTACATTTCTTCGTCCTTTATGTCCAATGTTTCAGATTTTAATAAATTACCATCTTCAGAAAACGTGTCACTGTTTGTTGTCTCGTGTTTCACTTCGCTAAAACCAAACAAATTATTATGTGTCAGAAATACAAATTACATTACGAGGCTGGTTTGAAAAGTCCGTGCAAAAATAAAAACTACTTATGTGTTTGGGGTAAACCTTTTTTATTTTTCGACATAGTCTCCTTTTATGCTTATACACTTCATCCAACGATGTTCTAGTTTGTTGATCCCTTCCGAATAATAGGATTTGTCCAAGTCTGCAAAATATCCATTAGTGTCCGTTTGAATAAAATCTTTGTCCCGCCAGCCATTTCTTCAAATTGGGGAACAAATAGTAGTCCGAGGGAGCCAAGTCTGGAGAATAGGGGGGATGTGAAACAATTTTGCGACCACAACTGCTGAGGTGTGTGCTGGTGCGTTGTCGTGATGGAAAAGGACTTTCTTGTGGGCCAATCGCGGGCGTTTTTCTTGCAGCTCGGTTTTCAAACGGTCCAATAACGATGAATAATATTCGCCTGTAATAGTTTTACCCTTTTCCAGATAGTCGATGAGGATTATCCCTTGCGAATCCCAAAAGACAGTCGCCATAACCTTTCCGGCCGAAGGAACGGTCTTCGCCTTTTTTTGGTGCAGATTCCCCCTTGGTAACCCATTGTTTAGATTGTTGTTTGGTCTCAGGAGTATAGTAATGTATCCATGTTTCATCCACAGTGACGAAACGACGCTTAAAGTCCTCCGGATTCTTCTGGAACAGCTGCAAACCATCCTTGCAACACTTCACACGATTCCGTTTTTGGTCAAGCGTGAGCAATCGCGGCACCCATCTTGCGGATAGCTTTCTCATGTCCAAATGTTTATGCAAAATATTATGTACCGGTTCAGTCGAGATGCCCACAGCACTAGCAATCTCACGCACCTTAACTCTTCTGTCATCCATCACCATATCATGGATTTGATCAATAATTTCTGGAGTCGTAACCTCCACAGGCCGTCCAGAACGTTCAGCGTCACTTGTGCCCATATGGCCAGTCCGAAAATTTTGAAACCACTTCTAAACTGTTCTAATCGAAGGTGCAGAGTCACCATAATGTTTATCAAGCTTCTCTTTAGTCTCCTGAGGCGTTTTGCCTTTCATAAAGTAATGTTTAATCACCACACGAAATTGTTTTTCGTCCATTTCTTGAAAATCACTCGACTTCCTTGATTCACACGAATGCCAAACACAAAGAAATAGACCAATATGGCTGAAACTTGGTGTGCGTGCATTCAAGAGATGCTACTAACTAAACATGACCTCGATACGCGCCGGTGGTGCCATCTCTCGGACTTTGCACGGACTTTTCAAATCAGCCTCGTAAAAGACCGTGAAAGAAATTGGTAAATCATGTGAACCAAAACCTACATTCGAGCATCTGCCCAGCTCAAAATGATGCAGTATTTGTTCCTTAGATAACAGTGAATCGATATTATAATTTACTTTGACTTTAATATGCCTCGTGAAATAGCATTTTAAGTTTAACAGATTTCACAGGTAGTAGTTTTTAGGATCCGACATAACCGACTACGTAGGATCCGGCAAAACGGGGTACCCGGCCGGGTAGGATCCGCTAATATGATATTAAAGGAACATTACACTTTCTCGGTCAAAAATTTTAATATTTTTTATGGGTCGGATAAATTAATAAAAAAAACATTTTTTGAGTCCGTAATTTTTCTTCAAATATAAGAAAAAAATTTACATAATTTTTAAAATTTTTTATAGGAGTTTTTTGCCATTTTGAAGCCATTATAAAAATTTTGATCTGCTGGCGTACACGATTGCGGTTCACTGGAACGTCTGAAAAAAAAAATGTCCTTAAAAAAAGTATGACTATGGTCCCAGTATAAACTACGATTATTTTGTTTGAGCAAAAATTCACAAAATGATGAACCTCCAAAGTTGGTGGTCTCAGAAATAGCATTTTTTTTCATAAAAAAAAATATTAAAAACTGAGGAAAAAATTAACCAATCTTTTTTATTCTAATTTATACTGGGGCTATTGTTGTGTAGAAGAACATATTAAAATTACAGACCGATCGGCTAAATGGTTTATAAGTTATCGTGAACACCGATGCCAAAAACGTTGTCTTGAGAGAGATTTGATAAACGAATTTTCACATATAAAATCTATTTACGTTCAATCAGCTATGCCTGCTGCATACAAAATTCCTTCCGACTCCTCATACGCCTCGTTCTCAAGTGTTGTTTCGTCTCTCCGTGCGATTCTGGTCTCTCTGGTGGCATCGCTGAATAAAGCCCCAACTGCGATTTTAATATTTTCGATGATTTTATAATAAGTCGTTTCATAAAAGTACGTCCCTAAATCAGGCCGCAAAAATTATTCACTCCAACTCCTAAACTAAAAAGTGTATTATACAATAATTGAAAGTCGAATCAGACTTAAATCAGAATTTTTTTAAAAATTTTCTGCAGATGTACTGGCAAAATTAGAATTACTTTCATCTGTAAATCGATTACCATAAAACTGTCTTTTACCTGGTCTGCACACTCGCTTCGAACTAAGTTTCCTCTATAGTAAGCTCTCCTTTTACCTGCTTGCATCTTTCTTAGAATCATAAAAATAGCAGCAGATGCTCCACGCAGGTAGAGCAAAACCTTTGTAAACGGCTGAAAGGTAAGTTGGCACGCCGTGCGATCTATTTGGCCTGCCTTACATTCGGCGCTATAATCGTCTATAACTTCGAAAGTATTTGAGATTTTTTTCTGAAATTTTCAGAAAATATTATTGAAAAATAGTACTTTCCAATAGGATACTTTCTAAAAATCGATTTTTTCGACCCAAGAAACTGTAATGTTCCCTTAAGGTCGTTCTTTTACGTTTTATTAACATTTTCTGCCAATACTGCCACGGGTGAATTTTTATGATTGTTACGACGTGATAAATTAGCGCTTAGGCAACTATGCGTTTGGTTGCTGAAAAGTCTGGAGGCACTACTTTTTATTGTTAAGAAAGATGAATCAAATGTAGTATGTGACGGCCTCCATAGCGTTGTGGGTTATATATGAAACCGATGATCGCTTGTTCGATTCCGGCAATCGGCTGGGTATGTGTGTGTCGATTTTTAGGTCAGTTATGTGTTAGAATGCTGAAATACAAACACCCGTGGCAGCACTACCGCGTTGTCCCCAAAGCGCCGTGAAATACAAATATGTTTGTTTGGACACCTGGGCAACATTCATTAGAGATATAGTCAGAAAAAATGTAAAAATACCTATTAAAGCGGGAGGTGGACTATAAATAAAAAAAATGTGGTTTTTGTAGAGTAAACAAGGTTTAGGAAAAACTCTAGTACTTCATCCTTAGAGCTATATTTAAAATTTAAATATGCTACTAGTTTGGTCAATTAAGGGAACATTACCCTTTCTCGGGTCGGAAAAACAACCTTTTAGAAAGTATCCTATTGGACAGTATTATATTTCAATAATATTCTCTGAAAATTTCAGAGAAGAATTTCAAATACTTTCGAAGTTATAGAAGATTATAGCGCCAAGTGTAAGGTAGGCCAAATCGACCGGCGGCGTGCCAACTTACCTTTCGGCCGTTTACAAAGGTTTTGCTCTACCTGCGTCGAACATCTGCTACTACTTTTATGATTCTAAGAAAGATAGAAGCAGGTAAAACGAGAGCTTACTATAATGGGTATAATATATTTTCAATTTGACGCAAAACTGTAGCTCCAAAGCAAAAAAGCCTGTTCACTCACAACATTTACGAGATGGCAAAGTTAAAATTTGGACTCGGCACTCGAAAAAATATAAACTTATATATTTTTTTTCTGAAATGAAATGACCACTTTTTGTCCCGTTTACTAGACTATGAACTGAAATCGCATTCGGTGATATTCGGAGGCTTTCTTTGCGGGAAATCGAACTTCATAGTACCTACTATCTAGGCAAACCAGAGGTTTTTTAGAGGCGAGTGGAGCTATTCTTCAAAACTCAAGGAAAACAAAAACTATTACCATACTTCCATTTTCATGGAAGGGAAAATCGGTAATATAATATATACGGTAATGTACTCATGTTCGCCGTATGATTGCTCAATTTTGACGAGTTTCGTGAAGAATAAAAACCACTGAAAACGTTATATGCAAATTAGAGTTCACTATCTCTAAGGAACATTTCGATACAAAAATTGTGTGTAAGCAGTGATCTCTTGTTCAGGCTACTTTGGGGCTGTTTCTATTCCTCTGTAAACGTCTTTGGAAAAAAGCTTGTCAAAGTAGGAAAATTTGGGATTTAAACTGCAATAAAAATTAACAATAATCATTTTTTAAAAGTGTTTTGAAATTTAGGATTTTTTCCACTTATTTCCCACCGCGCGGCTTGGCGCTGCTTAGAGCCGCTGAGGAGAGGTCCGTATGTAAACGAACTTAAACTCTTAAATAATTGCAAAAGGCTGTATCTCTGTTATCATTGCGCTTTTCTATACACTATACTTTGTTAAAAGTAATTATTATAGTAAGATTTATAACCTGGCAAACAGGATGTGCAAAACATACAGTATTTTTATACAGGGCTTTCATTACTCATTACTAATGTTATGTCAAAAATTCTTACTGATTTGATGGGTGGATTAACTTTGACGTAAAACATCAGCTAGTGCTTCTTCTTTAGTGGAACGCTGCATTGCTTGTTCCTCAGTAATGTACTATAATGGGCGCCACATCAGAGATGAGAGAGCAGCATAATAATTTGTATAGTAGTTTTCTATAGCGCTTGGATAATATAAAACAAATTTAAAATATTTTTGACAACTGACTGCCAAGAGACGAAAACTTACCAGAAAATAAAAACTAGACATTTATTAGAAGCCTATTGTATTTTTTCCCCAGGGGAATGACCTCTCCTACATATCCAATTTATATTTGATGTATTTTGCTTATAAGTTGTTTTAATAGATTTATTATGCTTACAAATCAAACAAATACAAGCATACAGGGTAAACAAAAACATGAACAATATTTTATACCCCCACAAACTTAACCTATTACAAAATTCTTTTTAAATGGGCGTCTTCATTCTTTACACCCTTGCTTTCCATATATTTTAGTCATTGTACTGAATAACAGCTTTATTTACACAATTTCTGCAACTACAAAATCAAAAGTCACTTCTTTTAATAGGTACTTCGATGCTAAGTGAACCAACCTGAATATTGTTTCCAACTACCTTACTCATTTTATGCGAACTCCTCATAAATCTTAACGCACTTACCTTTCTTGGTCATCCTCGTCCTTTATATCAACCTCTTCAGATTTTATTAAGTCACACTCTTCAAAAAATGTCTTATTGCTTGTTTCCTCATGCTTCACTTCGCTAAAAAACAAATGATTAAGTTTAATGTTCCATAGGAATACCAATTTAATTAAGAGACCCTAAAAGAAATAGCTGAAGATAGATGAAGCTAGACATCAAAAAAAACTTCTGGCGCTGACGGAATACCTGCCACAGTTCTCAAAAACTGTGCGCGGGAACTAACACCAGTTTTCTGTAGACTTTTCAACCTATCTTACAGAAAGGGAATATTTCCTTCTTGCTGGAAATGTGGCACAGTTCAGCCGATACCTAAAAAAGGTAAGAAGACCTTGCCAAATAACTACCCACCAATCGCACTGCTTTCAATAATATCGAAAGTCATGGAAAGGGCTATCAATCAGCATCTTCTACTCTTGAAGGATTCAACATTATTAGCGATCATCAATATGGCTTTCGTAAAAATAGATAGAACAGGAGATCTTCTGACTTATGTAACATACGTTTGGAATAACGCAATTGAACACTTTGGAGAATCTCGAGCGGTTGCTCTTGACATATGCAAGGTATTCGACCATGTTTGGCACGATGGGCTGTTGGCTAAGCTACGTTCTTACGGTATGTCTGAAAAGTTCTGTTTGTGGGTCTCATGTTTCATCAGAGAGCGTTCTTTACGAGTGGCAGTCGACGGATTTCTTTCTAACATCTTCACTATCAGCGCCGGTGTGCTCCATACTGTCTCCTACTCTTTTTCTCATTTACATTAACGATCTGCTGGAAAAGACCGAGAATCCAATCTACAGCTTTGCAGATGACAGTATGCTTACCTCTTCATTCACTTTGAACGTTGGGACATCGGCTACTCAGACGAATATCTGCACACAGCAGGAAGTCATTCAACTTAACAAAGACCTGGAAGAAATTTTATATTGAGGTGACAATAACCAAGTGGAATTTAACGCGACAAAAACCCAGGCGGCATTTTTTTCTAAAAAAGTTAACGTTGCTGAACCCGACATAGTTATGTCGGGGCACTCCATTCCTCTAACATCGTCACTCAATTTGTTGGGCGTTAATTTGGGGCAAATATGTCCTGGCATGAACATGTTGCAGGCATAGCAAGGAGAGCTTCTCAAAAGTTGGGAATATTATTTTGGAACCAGAAAACTTTACACACCACAACAACTGTTAATTCTTCACAAAGCTCAAATTCGACCAACTATGGAATACTGCTCCCATGTTTGGGGCTCCGCTCCCAAACATACACTGCATTTGTTGGATTCTATTCAAAGAAGAGCTGTTCGGCTGATTGGAGACCCGGAACTGACCGGCGCACAGTGGGGAAAAACGAAAAATCGTGTTTCAAAATTGTCTAGAGCCTTCAATTTTGGTTCGATTTGGACGATTTTTTTTTAAATTGAAGCTTATTAAATTCCGAACAAAGTTGTCAGAGCTGATTTTGCAATTAAACTTTTGTTTCAAAATGGTGGACTTCTTCAAAATGGCGGTTTCTGATTATATAGCGACTGAGACACAGAAAACGCTTACACTTTCAAACCAAGTTGTGCTAAAATGCGTGTATGTATGTTTTTTTATGTCGCAGATAATATATCTAATATCACAGTTACGAGATTAATAATAATGAACCCAAAATGGCTGCCATGAACAATAAAAGTATTATAAATATGAATAAACGTACCATTATTATTTTATATCCATAACATTTGCATAAATAATTTCTTTAAGGTTGTTAATTATAAATATGTTTCAACAATTGACTTAAAATGACAAATCAAGTATGGCGGATGCCAAAATTGAATCGAGCAAGAAAGTTTCTCTGTGGCATTTAGACTGTGGCAGTCAGATCATTCAAGTTATTCAAGTTTAGTTGCGGGATTTAAATTTTCATGCAGTTATTGCTAGAATATTGCTGCTGTAAATTTTAAGTATTATAGACAATTTTCTAGCAGATACAAAAAACAGCGATACACGCAGAAAACGACAGCTCACACAGCTAGAAAATGGCTACAACAGCTAAAACGTTTTGTTAAAATAGGGACAGCTAAATATTTTGCTGCACTAGCCACATTGTTTGCTGTTGTAGCAAAAAAGTGGCTGCTATTGCTAAACAGTGGCTAATGCAGCAAAATATTTAACTGTCCCTATTTTAGCATTTCTCTGCGTGTACTTTGTAAGAGTAATAATAATCTGCATGAAAATTTAAATCCCGCAACTAAACTTGAATAACTTGAATGATCTGACTGCCACAGTCTAACTGCCACAGAGAAACTTTCTTACTCGATTCAATTTTGGCATCCGCCATATTTGATTTGTCATTTTAAGTCAATTGTTGAAACATATTTATAATTAACAACCTTAAAGAAATTATTTATGCAAATGTTATGGATATAACACATGGGCTGAAAAGTCCCGGGCCTAACACATAGATGGCGTTAGTTTTATTGCAGTCACCTTTTTTTCAGTTAATACTAACCTTCAAAAGACAGCTGTTAAAATTTCATGATATTCTATTCATTAGTTTGTGAGTTATTATGCTAAGAGTGACGCTACTTTTGTTATTTTCAAAACAATGGATCAAAAACAATTTCGTGTTTTAATTTTACACTGCTTCTTGATGGGAAAAAATACGGTCAAGCGAAGCAATGGCTTGAAAAGTGTTATGGGGACTCCGCTCCATCAGAAACAACAATAAAACGTTGGTTTGCTGACTTCAAACGTGGTCGTAGAGACACCGATGATGCAGAACGCAGTGGACGTCCAAATGAGGCGGTAACACCAGAAAACATCAAAAAAATCCATAAAATCGTTTTGAATGATCGAAAAGTGAAGTTGCGTGAGTTAGCTGACATCGTAAAGATATCAAGAGAACGTGTTGGCTTTATATTGCATGAGCATTTGACTATGAGAAAGCTCTGTTCAAAGTGGGTGCCGCGTTTGCTCACTGTTTATCAAAAACAAGAACGTGTTGATGATTCTGAGCAGTGTTTGGCCATTGTTAGAGCGGCGCTGGAATGATTGCGTTGCTCTTGATGGAGATTACGTTGATGAATAAAGCTAATTTTGAACCAAAAAAACCGTGTTTTCTTTGTTAGACCCGGGACTTTTCAGCCCATGTGTTAAAATAATAATGGTATGTTTATTCATATTTATAATACTTTTATTGTTCATGGCAGCCATTTTGGGTACATTATTATTAATCTTGTAACTGTGATATTAGATATATTATCTGCGACATAAAAAAACATACATACACGCATTTTAGCACAACTTGGTTTGAAATTGTAAACGTTTTCTGTGTCTCAGTCGCTATATAATCAGAAACCAACGTCCGCCATTTTGAAACAAAAGTTTAATTCAAAAATCGGCTCTGACAACTTTGTTCGGAATTTAATAAGCTTCAATTTAAAAAAAAAATCGTCCAAATCGAACCAAAATTGAAGGCTCTAGACAATTTTGAAACACGATTTTTCGTTTTTCCCCACTGTGCGGCGGCCTTGATTCGCTGGAACATCGAAGAACTGTTGGCGACTTGAGCCTATTCTACAAGTATTTTCATGGAAAGTGTTCGAAGGATGTGGCCCGCTTAATTCTTCCCAGAGCGGTGCATGTTAGAAATACACGTCGCGCTGTTACTTCACATCCGTATGAGGTTCAGCTTGTTACTCCTCGTACAACGCTTTTCGAGCAGTCTTTTATATGGAGAACATCATCCCTTTGGAATAATTTGCCCAGCGCTGTGTTTCCCACCGAGTACAATTTACAGCGATTCAAGAACAACATGAATCGCTTTTTTCGCGCACGTGTCGCTCCTGTAGGGCTTTAGGGACTTCTTCCCTGCAGCACATGTGCTAGACTCATAAAAAAAAATGCCACATAAACCAAAACTAGAAGCGCAATTTCCCTGGTTCCAGCAAAAGTAACACTTACATTTTCTGTATAAATTCTTCTTTAATAATTTCTATGATGCTTGGAAACTCCATAACAAACAAATTATATTTTCAGGTTATATCATAATTTTCTGTTTAACTTAAAATTTAATTTTTTATTCATTATTAGAATATAACACGTAGGCTGAAAATTTTTTGGTCTAGCTACTTAAAACACATTTTTTTTTTGCAAAATTCGACTTTATTCATCAACATTGTCTCCTTCAAGAACGATACAATCAGTCTAACGCTTTTCTAACATTTATATACCTTTCTTGTAGAAGAATTTGTGTTCGCCGATAAATTCTTCACTGGAGCCAAATCTCTTGCCATTGAACATCTTTTTGAGGTCTGGGAGTAGATAATAGTCGCTGGGGGGCCAAATCTGGAGAATATGGTGGATGAGGAGGCGATTCGAACTTCAATTTATGCAATTTTACCATCGTAACCATTGACTTGTGATACAGTGC
This sequence comes from Pachyrhynchus sulphureomaculatus, assembly GCA_019049505.1. NCBI lineage: Eukaryota > Metazoa > Arthropoda > Insecta > Coleoptera > Curculionidae > Pachyrhynchus > Pachyrhynchus sulphureomaculatus. The sequence goes on from CM032451.1 coordinate 117,334,842, forward strand.
ATTGTCTTGATGAAATACTACTTTTTTCTTGTTCATTTGGGGCCGTTTCTTTGTGATTTTCGCCTTCAAACACGTTTAGCATCATTTATGTCTGTTCGACCGCGTTTAAATTCAGCATACCCGTAAATGATGAGTGATTTTCCAGGGGCAGAGTCCCCGTAACACTTATCAAATCATTGCTTTGCTTGAGCGGTATTTTTTCCCCTCAAAAGACAGTGTTTAATCAACACACGAAATTCGATTTTTTCCATTGTTTTGAAAGTATTAAAAGTAGCGTCACTAAAACCACGGTAACGTGTAAACTAATGATCGAAATGTCATGAAATTTTGACACGTATCGTTTGAAGGTTGGTACTTCCTAAAAATCATATAAATTTTTTGAAAAAAAGCGACATTTCTGTGTCAAACTAAAAACTTTCCAGCCTATGTGTTGTATAGCCACTACTATGTATAAAAATACCGTGAGTTTAAAACTAATAATTTGAATTAAATTCATCTTAAACAGCAAAGTGTGCTTTTGATAGAACAGCCATTTTTATATTCCTATTCTGACCACCACAACTATAGAGAGATTATAATTTTCTTACTTGGGGTTTTATTTTTTTAAAAATGGACAGTGTATGATCTGATTTCATTTGGACCACAAGAAGCTATACTTTCATCCCAAAGATACATGAATGCCTTTTTTGTCCTTGAGTTGCGCACCCCTACCCAGTATGTCCACAACTGTCTTTTATAGCCAGCATTTTTGTGATATCAAAAGCAATGACAGTAGTGTAATCGTCAAAATCAGGGGAGCCCAGTGTATCTTATTTCATTGCTTCTCTCCCAGATTCAGCTTATCTTTGATGGAGTTCCAGTTGTGGGTTTAAGTTGTCCATTTCATCAGGCTCTGAACAAGGTAGCTTTATATTTAATTAGTCACATGTTTTGCATGACTCAGTAATGGATGCATGAAAATCGAGGTTAAATTTAGTTTTTTTTTATTGTTCACTTCCCTGCCTGAGTAGCAATTTTGCCCTTTTTCATATACTAAGGATATAGGTGAGGATATCATAATACCTGTCAATGTTATACAAGTGCCGAAACATACATTTTCTTATTTCACAGCACCATTTGGACAACACGGTAGTGCTGCCATGGACGTTATTACAAACATGTACTACTTATGTACATGGCCAGGCCAGATATACTAATAAATAAGTTTACCAACCTACCAGGAATGGAATTCGAGACTTTCTGCACTGCAAGCAAGCACTATGTTGTGGAGCCACGGTAGGCCATCCACCACAGTTTTAATTCTATGTCAACTCTTTATAACTCTTAAAACACTTACCTTTCTTGGCAATCTTCATCCTTTGTGTCCAGCATTTCACATTTTACTAAATCAGACCCCTCATAAAATGCATCATTGCTGGGTTCGCTCACATTTCACTTCGCTAAAAAAAAAAAATTGTCAAGTGTAATTTACTCTAGAAAGGCAAATTACATTAAAAGACTATGAAAGAAAAAGGTAAATTATTTGAACCAAAAATAAAAGTGTAATTTTATAATATTTATTTATATGTGGGCTTTTCAGAAAAAGGCTTAAAATGGCATAATTTTGAAAAACTTACGAGAAAAAATCGGGAGAAGGCCGTTTTTACTAACCTGAACTAAATAATTAGTACTTACAAAATACCTTAAATAAGGAAAAAAAAATGCCCTATTTTAATATAAAAAGATGATGTGCCTCATAAATCTTTTAAAATTAGGCTCGCGTGCCGAAATTTTACTATGATTTGTCCCACAGCTTATGAATTAAACCTTGTACACGACTTACATGTTGTAAAAAACTTACTCATTTGAAGATACAGGCAGGTTTCCAAGCAGTAAACTGACCATATCCGTGGACATTTCTGTTAATTTTGGTAAAATTACTTTTTCGCCATAAGTATTTTCTACTTTTATTTTGAATTATTAAATTGTATAATTTTTATACAAAGACATAGTACAGTTACAATAAACCGAATTGATTTACTGTAGTGTAGTGAAGTTGTAGAAAACTATAGGTTAGGAAATTTGACTCGTCCCGAAATGAAAGCAGCAGGTTTAGGGGTTTACGATTGGAATATTTTCTTAACTTAAGGGTTCAATTGCAATGAAACCATCCGCCATCGCATGAGCAACTCTAGTAAAGAACAAGGATTCTAGAGTGAGCATGGAGTGCGCATCCTAATTTTGAGAGAGGCCGTTTTCAACGACTTTGTTAGTTCCAAACTTCGGATAATTTCATATTTATAGTGTGCACCCCTCCTTATATGTGTTACAATAAAAACCGGCAGGACTGGACTTTTGATTGAAGCGGAATTCCCGTTTATGGTAATAAACTTTCAGTAGTATCAGTTTTATATGCTCTCGCATAGCGTCGGTAATTTTTGATTTTTTTTTTATCTGAATCATAACAAAGTTTTGATTGGAGTTTCCATATTTCCTCTTTTTGATCGCTGAGTAGTAAAGGGCACAAAGGAACGTACAAGTGATCGAGGTAATTTAAGAAAAGAACAAATGTGGTTTTAACATATATTTTTGTCTCGTGGTATCATAGAATGAAAATAAAGAACACGCCTCCCCTTGCTCGTAGCGTAGTAATAAGGGACGTTGGTAATTCCGCCCTTACAATTATAAAGGGTTGGAGAAAAGTTAGTTATTTTGAGCGAAACACCCACCATCTGTGAACCACCCGCATTACCAATTTAGAGATGTTCGATGTATATCGATACATAGAAACGTCGATGTGACACGTATCGATATCAAACTAATTTATATCAACTTACTTTTCATTTTTCTCGGAACAAGAACTGACTTGAAAGCACAGCCGGGTAACAAATTAAATCTAACATCAAACAACCCAGAACGTATCTGATGGGCCAGTTAAAACTACATTAAAGATGCAGACACATAATGTCAACAAAAGTTGCCTGTTTAAAAGACAGGAATATATTCCGTAGGACCATATAATTGTGACTCAAGTGGATTTACTATAAGTCAAATTAATATAGTCACTTTTTTTAATGTGCTACTTTTCTTCTACTAATTTACGACATCTAATTTTACAATAGGCCTACCAATTTCTAAAGGCAGAGTGGTTAGTCACTTTTTCCGATTATCAGACACCATTATTGAAGTTTCAATACGTGGCAATTCTGTTCATATTTCTTTAACGCACGTATTGCTCTGAACAAATTTAGATGCTTTCGTTTTCATGTATGCCAAGTCATACTTGTCTCAAGTAAATGCCCTGTAAATTAAGCGGGATCTGACGTTTATTGTTTTTTTATGGGTCTAGCACACGTGCTGCAGGGAGGTCCCTAAAGCGCCACAGGAGCGACACGTGTGCGGAAAAAGCGGTTTACGTTGTTCTTGAATCGTTGTAAATTGTACTCGGTGGGAAACACAGTCCTGGGCAAATTATTCAAAAGAGATGATGTTCTCCATATAAAAGACTGCTTGAAAAGCCTTGTACGAGGAGTAACAAGCTGACCCTCATACGGATGTGAAGTAGCAGCGCGACGTGTATTTCTAACATGCACCGCTCTGGGAGAAATTAAACGGGCCACATCCTTCGAACACTTTCCATGAAAATACTTGTAGAATAGGCTCAAGTCGTCAACCGTTCTTCGATGTTCCAGCGAATCAAGGCCACCTGTCAGTTCCGGGTCTCCAATCAGACGAACAGCTCTTCTCTGAATAGAATCCAACAAATGCAGTGTATGTTTGGGAGCGGAGCCCCAAACATGGGAGCAGTACTCCATAGTTGGTCGAATTTGAGCTTTGTAAAGAATTAACAGTTGTTGTGAAGTGTAAAGCTTTCTGGTTCGAAATAATATTCCCAACTTCTGAGAAGCTCTTCTTGCTATGCCTGCAACATGTTTATGCCAGGACATAACATCCTCCAAACTCGTTCCATGAAAATACTTGTAGAATAGGCTCAAGTCGCCAACCGTTCTTCGATGTTCCAGCGAATCAAGGCCGCCGGTCAGTTCCGGGTCTCCAATCAGACGAACAGTTCTTCTCTTTTTAGAAAAAACTGCCGCCTAGGTTTTTGCAGCGTTAAATTCCACTTGGTTACTGTCACCCCAAGATAGAATTTCTTCTAGGTCTTTGTTAAGTTGGACAACTTCCCGCTGTCTGCGGACACTCGCCTGAGCAGCCGATGTCCAAGCGTTCAAAGTCAATGAAGAGATAAGCGTACTGTCACCTGCAAAGCTGTAGATTGGATTTCCGGTCTTTTCCAGCAGATCGGTAATGTAAATAAGAAAGAGAGATAGTCCTTGTTGCACGCCGTCGTTGATAGTGAAGGTGTTAGAAAGAAATCCGTCGACCGCCTTTCGTAAAGGACGCTCACTGAGGAAACATGAGAGCCACAAACAGAACTTTTCAGACATACCATAAGAGAATAGTATAGCCAACAGCCCATCGTGCCAGACACGGTCGAATGCCTTGGATATGTCAAGAGCAACCGCTCGAGATTCTCCAAAGTGTTCAATTGCGTTGTTCCAAACATGTGTTACATAAGTCAGAAGATCTCCTGTTGATCTATGCTTACGAAAGCCATATTGGTGATCGCATAAACATACGAACATAAAAATGTTTTTTTCTTATAATAAAATCCTCGTAGTAAAACTTATGCACATTACATGTGTAGGAGAACTCGGCCCAATATTTCCTTTCGGGCCAAATATTTATTTTCGCATCGGTCAAATAAAGTGAAAACGTCAAAAGTGCACTTGAGGTATATTAAAATTTACAAAGTATAATAACTGAAAAGAATAAATCATATTAAATAATTGTTCAGAAAAGTTGAATCAGCTAGATTTTTACATTTTCAAGAGATGTCATAGAAAACTTTATTAATAAATCGAACTAGCCGACGCCTCTATTTTACGTTTCGCTTAACAATTACAATGAATACATTTCAACTTCATTGAAATTTTTATGCCATAACGAAATTGTTTTTATATTTTATTTGATAATTACAATAAGTGCATTTAAACATTTTAATTGGGAATTAATTAATTAAGCAGTTTTCAATACATTTGGGCGGTTACATTGGGCAGTTAATAAATAATACGAGCAGTAATAAACTTTTTTGGCAGTGATTAAATTCATCGTGGAAGTAAAATTGTGCTAGTCATAGATTTTAGTTGGTTACTTAGTCCCATGAAGCAGTACAAAATATACTCCTACGGTAATTTGAATAAATATTCTGTGCAACAATCAATTGAGTGGTAAAATAAGTGATTGGGCAGTTCGATAAATAGTTCGTCAGTTCTCGGCGTTCCGTAAAAGCAGAACGTGATTTGGTTAAAAAGAGCGGCACATTTCCGTTAAAGTGGGCTACTAAGATACCACTAAGATTACTTTATAAGTTTAATTTCATACTTTGATTTCATATCATTAATAAATTAATAATCTATTTAATTACTGTCGATTGTAAACGAGAGGGACTAGAAATAAAGCAAAGTGTAGTGTTAGAACTAAGACAATAAGTAAAAAATTTAGAAGTTTATGAGAATAATTCTGTGAAACCTTGATCGTTTTACTGCGTATAAGGTAAGTGAGCCACTGAAGAACGGTGATAAGAAGTATAAACAGCAGTTTTTTCTTTTTCTCCCGTGTTTGAAAGTAGAATATACGGGGAGCACACGTAAAGTTTTTATTACAGAAAAAACAATAGATAGCGATGATTATACATCAGGAAACTTAAAAAGAGGAAGAGTCGAAGAAAAAGAAGCCAATGGAAATATTCTAGAGGAGTAAAAAGCTGATAAGAACATCACGGAAAGAGAAAAACGAAAGAGTAGATAAGAGAGACAATTTAACAGAAATGATTAGAGAGCTAATGTTACATATAAAGGAAATAAAACAAGATCAGAGGAGATACCAACAAGAGTTGAAGGAACTAAGAAAGGAGAATGAAGTATTGAGAGAAGAAAATAAGTTAATTAGAGAAAACATGAGAAGTATGGATTTGAAGATAAGTAAGCTGGAAAAAGACAACGTAAGGAATAATATTGTAATATCGGGAATGAGATTTAAAGCGAATAGCCAACCCGCTCTGAAAATGGATGTAAAACGTTTTATGGGGAGGAGTATGGACACAAAAGTATAAATTAAAGATGTGATAATAGTAGTGGCGACTATATACAACATAGAACTTGGAAACACGGGAGATAAAGAAGCTGTGATGAAAAATAAAAACAAACTGAGAAATCTAAGAGAGAGAGTTTACATACACAACGATCTAACAAAATATGAACGGGAAATTCAAAAGAAATTGAAGAATATAACAGAGAACGAGGAAAAGAATGAAAAAAAGAGTGAAAATAGGCCATCAAAAAATCATAATCGAAGGAAGAGAATATAAATGAGACATTAAGAAAGAAAAAGTGAAAGAACAAACAAAGAACACTACGACTATCAAGTCAAAAAACTGAGAAAAAGGAGAGAGATAGGTAGATTGACGACGATCCTGGCAAAGATAAAGGACACAGAAGAGAAGACTAATGAAAGGAACACAAATGAGAAGATAATCAAAGAAATAGATAGGAAGAAAGCAATGGGAAATAATTATCGAGTTGTTAGGTTGAGAACGCGGAATATTAGGGGTATAAACGAAAAAAGAGGATGAACTGATAGAAGAACAACAAATATACTATGTAGAAATCACAGAAACGGAAAGGAAGGGAAATGGATGCAAAAAATTGGAAGGAGATGTCATAAAAGAAGAAGACAAAATTATGGAAAGATGGAGGAAATACTATAAAAAATTATCAGATGGGAATCACATAGCATACAAAAATCAACATAGATACATAATACCGGAATAAAATACAGAACTCACACAGAAAAAACTAATACAGAAGAAGTAAAAGAAGCAATTGGCAATTTAAACATGACAGAAAGATATAGAAGGAAATATGGAAAAGACAAATATAGAATAGCTCAACTCCACGGGCATTACACTCCTAAAAGTGGTAGAAAGGCATAAGGATTAAGTAAGTAAATAAATTAATAAAGTATTTTTTTCATAGCCCATGTTTTTTCATTTCAAATTAAAACATTACTTACTAGAAAAATAATCAATAATGAAACACTTAGCAAACATAGAAAACTACAGACCGGTAAGTTTATTGTCCGACTTGAACAAACTATTTACAAAAATTATTACCAATCGACTAATATCAAAATTTGACACATATCAACCTGTCGAACAGGCTCGTCTTCAGCACAAGTGACCATTTGCAAACCATAAGATATCTTATAGAGAAAACAAATGAATATAATGTACAAATACACTTAGCCTTTATCGACTTCCAAAAAGCTTTTGACACAGTTGAAATTGTATACATATTAGTGGCCACGGACCAAGCACGAATTGACACTGGATAAACTACACTGATCGAAAATATCTTCAAAAACGCTTCTTTTCATATAAAGATAGATGAAGATACAAAAACCAATAGCATTAAAGTCGAAAGAGGCGTTCGTCAGGGAGACACTATATCACCAAAATTATTTACACTTGTACTTGAGGATGTCTTTAAGAATCTGCCCTGGGAAGATAAAGGAATCAGAATCGACGGAGTATATCTCAACCATCTCCGATTTGCGGATGACATTGTGTTGATATCAAGTGACTTGAACGAATTGGAATCAATGCTTTAACAACTGAGTTATGAGTCGAAACAGGTTGGCCTTAAAATGAATTACTCGAAAATAAAAATAATAAGAAGACCGACATATATCGACTGAGAACCAGGACATAGAGAATATTAGTGAATACAACTATCAGTACAGGGAGGTTACCAAGTCAATATAGCTCTCCTGCGCAGCATCTGAGAGATTCTCCTTGTGCCGAGAGACAGTAGTATCCCAATTAATTTCAAAGGATAGTTTTCGATGCCAGTATTCTACTGGTAATAACATACGGAATGCAAACAATGTGTTTAAATCAGAAGAAAGCCAATAGACTGAGAGTGATGCAGAGGGAAATCGAAAAGTCAATGTTGGGGTTGTCTCTGAGTGACAGGATACGAAGTGAAGAGATCCGTCGAAGAACAGGGGCAGAATGATTCATTTTAGTGACCAATTGCATTATCATGCATATAAATATTGATTCTTATTTTGAAATATTTCACTCCTGATCTCCATTTTTACTGCTCATATTTAACTGCCCAATCTGTTATTGAATATACAATTTGTGTAATATATTAACGATCGTTTAAATCATAGACATAGAGAATGGACTGAGCGTTCCGTATTCAGCTGTGAAGTAAATATGGACGCAAAAGTGTGAGAGAGACAAAGCGATTGTGCGGCCAGTAGCTGTCTCTTTTTCGCCTTGAATTCCGTCTGGGGGTATAGTATTTTTCAAGATCTAAGAAAGTGATTTGGCAAATTGATGCAATAAAAACATTAAACGACCGTTAGGATCTTCGCACGCACCTCGCCGTAACAAGGTCGTAATTGATATATATATATATATATATATATATATATATATATATATATATATATATATATATATATATATATATATATATATATATATATATATATACCTCCCTTTCAATCTAACATTTTATTGGCTATGTTTATAAATATAAAGAATATTCTTCATTTTATCTGCAGTATTATACTGAAATAATGTTTATTATAAAGTTCAATAGTGTCGTAAAATCTCCATTCCATCAGAAGACGCAAATGTTTGCCCATTGAGGCAAAAGTGATAGTTAAAAGTGTTTATTTAAACTTAGTGGAGCGAGGTCACGAAAAGTACTTTTCATTGATGGGGACATCAGCGTTAACCATCATCCCTGAAAGTACAGTTTGGAAAATTGTAAATAATTCGCTAGCGCCTAAAAAACACGAAAAGACAAAGGTGTGTCGAAATGTACTGATTTCTGTCAAGAAGACTTAATCCGCCGCGAAATTTATAAAATGTAGGCAGAACAAAAAGTTCCTACGTTATTGTCACTTTCACGGAGGCTGTCCGAGGATAGTTGTGACATAAATTGTTCCGCTACAACTTTATGGCGTATTCTACATCGTTTGAGATTTTTGTTCAAAAAAATAGACAAAAAGCAAGTTATAATGGAATCACGGCGCTTACAACAACTCAGAATGAATGAAATATCTTGAAAAAATAAATATAGCTAGACCGGAAAATCGAACAATAATCTACCTAGATGAGACTTGTGTGACACCCACGACACACCTAGTAAAGGATAGATTGATAAATCCAAAAATTGCCACACCAAAGCTCCATCAAATAAAGGTATTTTACAAGCGGTATCAGAAGAAGGCTGGATACTAGAATATCTATTTCTAGCAGCCAAGAATATTTCAGGATCTACCTTGGATTATCATTGTGATACAACCGCTGAAGTTTTTGATGATTGGTTTCAAAACAAATTAATTAATTAATTTATTTATTTTATCATACATGCCTTACAGGTTACAAGACCCAACTGCAAGGCCGAAGATACAGATAAGAGCCACTATACATAGAAATGTAATACAATAATAGAGTATTAAGCAGATATAAATTCCAAATACAATAATAATAATAATAAAAAACAATTAGATATGAAAACGATAAGAAAAGAAAGATGCCTCAGCCCCTCAGTGTTGCAATATTTTACTTACCGTTAACATACAGTCCCTGGCCAAATTATTAGACGCACTGTATTTTTTTTAGTAATTTTATGTTTCTTAAGAGTTTTTGTGCAATAATGGTATATTTAAACTACAATATTATTGATTTTTATTTAAAAGAATTGTTGTAGACTACATATTTGTATTTATTTTTAACATATGGTAACACTGTGTTGACAAAGTGATACATGAACGTAAGTAAGTACAAACCTATATCAGTCGCGATCGGAATCGAGTCAGGTACGGACGTGTTTCTGTGGCTTTATGGACTGTGATTGTTTGTTTAACAGTTTTATACTACTCAGTTATTAGTTTATTTTGTATGCAGTGTTTTAAAAAAGTCATTGGACTATTTTCATTATGGGTAGAAAAGGCGATCTTTCACCACGTAAAAAAGCTGAAGTGAAGGCCCTTGTGATTGCGAAAACATTTACAAACCGAGAAATATCACGAAGATTGGAGGTTTCTGAAGCTAGTGTACGACGCATAAAAAAGAAAATTGAGTCAGGGAAGGAATTAAGCCCGAAAAGAAAGAAAAGATGCGGTAGAAAACCAATTTTCACTCCACGGTCAGAGAGATGTTTGAAGAAAATTTGTGTAGAAAACAGATTTGCTACCACAAAGGTAATAAAATCACAACTCCAGGATGCTAGCGTAAATGCTTCTTAGCGCACTGTTCGAAGAAAATTGAAAGAATTAGATTTTAAGGCCTGTCGCCCCGCCAGGAAGCCCAAATTAACAGCTGCAATGAAAGCAAAGCGCCTGAAGTGGGCCAAACAATGGCAAGACAAAGATGTGGACTTCTGGAGATCGGTAAGATACAGCAATTTAATCAATAATTGATACATTATTATCATTTTCAGTTAAATAAAGCAAATAAACATGGAAGTTTTATATATTTTTCCTATTTTTGACAGGTCTGCTTCAGTGACGAAAGCACATTCGAAATTTTGCAGAATAAAGCTCAGTATGTGCGTCGTCGTCATGGAGACAAGTTTCATCCTGATTGTGTCGTCCCGACGGTTAAACATCCCACCAAAGTGATGATTTGGTCAGTCATCAGCGGCAAGGGCACTGGACGTCTGTACGTCGTCAAAGGAATAATGAGGCAAGATCAGTACAAAGAAGTATTACAAAATCGGTTGATTCCGCAGCTCAGAGAATGGTTTCCAAATGGGGAACCATTCACTTTCATGCAAGATGGAGTTCCCTGCCACACTGCTCGGTCTGTTAAAGCTTTTTTGGCAGAAAAAAATATCCCTCTGTTGGATTGGCTAGGGCTAGCCCTGATATGAACCCCATTGAAAATGTGTGGGAGCTGATGAAAAGAGAAGTGGCTAAAGATGTGATTACCAACAAAACCCAGCTCCTAGAAAAGATTATTCATGTGTGGAATCATCATCCTCAAATGCAGGAGACAGTACAATCTTGCATTGATAGCATGCCGCGCAGAATTAAAGCTTTGATAGCGGCTAAAGGTGGCTCAACTAAATATTGACTTTTACTAACATTAATTTCACTTTTCTTTAAAACTTAATAAACTTATGCTTTTCTAAATTAATGCTGTTTTATTTATGTCAAATAAATAGGTAATTGATTGGATAATATAAAAATAAAAAACAAATCAATTTAAAATAATAAAACGGTACAATATCACTCGGTAATTAATATTTTACATGAAATCTTGCAGTGCGTCTAATAATTTGGCCAGGGACTGTAGATGTGTTGAAAAAGTCGATGCTTATTTCTTGATTATACATACTACACATTGAAAAAAGTGGGGAAAATTTTAATATATTTGTTCTTGGAATAGGTAAATAAAAAGTGTTATATTGTCCACTAGTTATACGCGGCACACTAAAATTTATTCTTGACAGAATAGCGGGAGAATCTATATCATTATTTATAATTTTGAACAGAGTCGTCAATAGCAAGTAACCACGGCGAATCTTTAATAAGGAACAACCGTTATCTGCAAGTAGTATCTAATGCCGAATATATCACCGAATAGCTGTATTGTGATGGATAATGCATCCTATCATAGTCGCCAAATAAATAAAGTGCCAAGTTCCACCAGTAGAAAAAGGGAAATACAAGCCTTTTTGTGCGAACGTGACATATATTTCCATGAAAGTTATACAGTTAAACAATTGTTAGAAGTTTTAAAAAGCTACAATTTTTCAAAGGAATATGTTTGTGATAAAATTGCAAAGGAAGCAGGACACGAAATAATTCGGCTTCCACCATATTATTGTATCTTTAATGCGATCGGGTTGACATGGCATAAAATAAAGTCTAATATACGTGCTCACAATAATACACCCACTTTAAACAGTAGTGTGATTAAGATGATAAAGACAGAAGTAAAAAATGTAACCGTTAAAAACTGGAGAAACTGTATTCGACACGTCAAAAAAATTGAAAACATAGATGTATGTACATAAATATAAATAGTTTAGAACCTGTAAAAAAACTTATTATTGATTTGCAAGATGGTAGCGATAGCAATTAACCATCATCAGGTATAGTGAGGCCATGCACGATGCCTTGTCATTAAACAGCTATAAATTAATCACTTTCGAATATTGTTGAATTTTGAATGGGTATAAGTAGCTAAGTCACTTTCTTAGATCGTGAAAAATACTATACTGAGCCTTCTTTACTACAGGCGTAGAGAAAAGATACAGGTACTGGCTGCACAGTGGCTGTGGTCTCTTTCTAGAGAGTGGTCAATTTTGTGAGGCTAATCCTCAATCCATTCCCTATGATAGAGATTTATATATATATATATATATATATATATATATATATATATATATATATATATATATATATATATATATATATATAGATATATAAATATAATCTATATATATATAGATATATATAAATATAATCTATATATATATATATATATATATATATACAGTAATACCCCGCTTAGCGCGACCCCGTTACGCGCGGTTTCACTATAACGCGAATTTCAAATACCCCGCTTAGCGCGACCCCGTTACGCGCGGTTTCACTATAACGCGAATTTCAAATTTCGCGCTCATGTAGTCATTAACTTCTCTATGGTCGCGGGGGGATCCCCGCTTTCTCTGAATATTCTCTTTGAAGAATTGGGAATTCCCTGTCCTTCGACTTTGTTCTATGGGGATTTCCTCGTTCGTTTCGTGTGTTCATTTGTTCCGTAATGTTAGTTCGGTCGGCTGGCAGTTTTGTTTTAATATTTATTGGAGATACATACATACATAATTTAACCCTACGTTAAAAATGCCGCCTGTAAAGAAAAAAAGAGCGTAAAAGCGTCACTTTGGAATTGAAGATGAAAGTGTTAAGAAGAATGGAAAATGGAGGCAAAGCAACAATTGTTGGGAGAGATTTTGGACTCTCAGAATCGACTGTGAGAACGATTTATAAAAATCGGGAAAAAATTAAAATCTCCAGCGAAGGTTCAACACCTATAAGTGCAACAAAACTTTCTCGTTCGAGATCATCTATCTTAGAAAGAATGGAGAAATTACTGTCAGTCTGGATCGAAGATTTGAATAAGAAGAACACACCACTAAGTCAAGATCTCATATGCACAAAAGCAAAATCTTTGTATGAGATGCTGAAAACAAAAGAAGGAGAAGGGAGTGCCACTCCGACTTTTGCTGCCAGCAGAGGCTGGTTCCATCGGTTCAAGCAGCGTTCTAATCTTCACAATAGCCACATAACAGGCGAGGCGGCCAGCGCGGACATTCAAGCTGCAGCTGAGTTTCCAGACAAGTTTCAAGACTTCGTTAGACGAGAGAAAATTCCTGCTTGTCTCATCTTCAATGTTGATGAGACCGCACTTTACTGGAAAAAAATGCCATCTCGAACATTCATTTCTAAGGAAGAACGTCAAGCCAGTGGTTTCAAAGCTGCGAAAGATCGACTAACACTTCTGCTGGGTGGTAATGCCACTGGTGATTTCAAACTGAAACCTTTACTAGTGTACCATTCAGAAAAACACCCCGTGCAATGCGAGGCACAGACAAGACAAGTCTACCAGTTGTGTGGCGATCAAACAGAAAGGCGTGGGTTACACGGGAAATTTTTCAAGAATGGTATTCTAATAGTTTTTGCCCATCAGTCAAATCATACTGTGACAGAAATGGGCTTGAACCTAAAGTTATATTACTCTTAGACAATGCCCCAGGACATCCAACCTCACTTGATACGCCCAGAGACTTAAAAGTGTACGTAAAGTTCCTTCCACCAAACACTACGTCAATATTACAACCTATGGACCAGGGAGCAATAGCAAACTTCAAAGCTTATTACCATCGCCGCACTTTTAGCCAACTAATTCATGAAACTGACGGGGAAGGAAGACAGTCTATGCGAGAGTGGTGGAAGTCATACAACATTATGAAGTCTATTCACAACATAGAAGAGGCTTGGAAGGAAGTTAAAATGAGTTGTATGAATGGGGTGTGGCGTAATCTTTGGCCAGATGTAGTGGAAGCACCTAGAAGAATTGTCCAGATGCAGAGACAAGTGCTTGAAGACATTGCTGCAATGATTGAGGGGTCTGAACTTGAAGATGTCACGGTAGAAGATCTCGTAGAACTTGTAGCAACGCACGACAATCCTATTAGCAATGAAGATCTGATCGAGTTACAGAATAATCCTATCTACGATGAGGAAGAACAAGTAGAAGAGAAAGTTTTATCTTCAGGGGAAATACAAAATGCACTTTCAAAAATTTATTCAGGTTTGGACATATTGCAGAGTATAGACAATAATGATGACCGTGTCTTGACCGTGTGTCAAACAATTAAAAACAGTGTTGGGTGTTATGAACGTATTTTACAAGAACGTAAACAAAACGTTACCCAAAAGACAATAGATGTATTTTTCCGTAAAAAATAAGAGTATGTATTGCATAAAGTGTTCTTAGAATTAAAGTGATTGATTAAAATGATTTGTATTTTTTGTATTAAATTTTGACTATGTTTAATCATAAACCTCGGTATACGCGAATTTCAGTTAACGCGATTTTTTTCGGAACGTATCCCTCGCGTAAAGCGGGGTATTACTGTATATATATATACGTATATATATATATATATATATATATATATATATATATATATATATATATATACGTATATATATATATACGTATATATATATATATATATATATATATATATATATATATATATATATATATATATACGTATATATATATATATATATATATATATATATATATATATATATATATATATATATATATATATATATACATATATATATATATATATATATATATATATATATATATATATATATATATATATATATACATACAATTGTCATCCACGATTGTCCGGCAGTCATTTTAATGTCATTAGACCATCTGCTAGATGGTCTGCCTCTGCCTCGCTTGAAGGACCACGGTCAACATTGCAACAAATCCGTCGTCCACCGGCCATTGCGTGTCCTAACCATATCTCTTGCCCAGCTCCACTTGAGACTCGCTGCTTATGTAATAAGTGCATTTAAACATTTCAATTTAACTGGAATTTTTATGTACTAGTAGATGTCGATTTATACTACTTTTATATTTTGTTTGATAATTACAATGCACACATTTAAAAAACACCTTTATTTCACTGGAATTTTTATGGACTAACAGATGTTGCTTTAAACCACCTTTATGTTTTGCTTGATAATTACAGTGCACACATTTAAACATTTTGATTTCACTGGAATTTTTATGTACTAATAGATGTCGATTTAAACCACCTTTACGTTTTGATTCATAATTACATTGGACACATTTAAACACTCTGATTTCACTGGAACTTTTATGTACTAATAGATGTGTATTTAAACTAGTTTTAGATTTTGCTTGATAATCACATTGCCCACACTTAAACATTTCGATTTCACTGGAATTTTTATGGACTAATAGATGTTGATTTAAACTACTTTTATATTTTGTTTGATAATTACAATGCATACATTTCAACATTTCTACTTCGTCGGAATTTTTATGTACTAATAGATGTAGATTTAAATTACTTTTATATTTTGATTGATAATTACAATGCTCGCATTTAAACATTTTGATTTCACTGGAATTTTTATGTACTAATAGATGTTCGTTTAAACCACTTCTACGTTTTGATTTAAAATCACAATGGACACATTTAAACATTTTTATTTCACTGGAATTTTTATGTACTAACAGATGTTCAATTAAAGAATTTTTACGTTTTGTTTCATAATTACAATGGACACATTTAAACATTTCGGTTTCACTGGAACTTTTATGTACTAATAGATGTATATTTAAACTACTTTTATATTTTGCTTCATAATTACAATGCACACATTTAAACATTTTGATTTCACTGGAATTTTTATGTACTAATAGATGTTGCTTTAAACCACCTTTACGTTTTGATTCATAATTACAATGCACACATTTAAACATTTTGATTTCACTGGAATTTTTATGCATTAATTGATGTTGATTTACATCGATATCATGTTTTATTTGATCATTATAATGAGCGTAATCAACGTTGTCATTTTTATGCACTAAACAGTTTGTTGTTGTCTGATAACTACATTGATCAAATTTAAAAACACGATCTTTTCTAGATTTCGTATCATCAGCAGGATGATTTTTACTGGTCTCCTCCCATATTACTTTATCGTAGTCATCTTGGGGGACTGTAGGACTTCCTTGGTTTTCTCGGATAAAATAACTTGAGGATGCACTAGAAAAACAAAAAAAAAAACAGTTTATAATAAGACGCTGTTAGTATAACTAAAACCATATTTTGTTTATTCATTAAACAAAAGACGTTTCACGTACATATAAGGCGAAACATGTTAGTTTCAAATAAATATATTGAAACATTAAGAAGCAAAAATTGTTTAACTTTAAATATATATTTTGTGTTGTCTATATTTCGCGAGATATAAAAAATAATAAACAGATATTTTTGCCTCAGTATGTCTAAAAAACAACTAATTACAACTTTTGCTTTCTTTGTTTCTATATAAAGCAATGCAAATTATTTTAATTGCTATAGGTATAAAGAACCTTTATGAATATAAATTTAAAGAATAAACAAATAACGCATAAGAAACTATAGCAAAAGAGAACAGAAAATAGAATTTTATAAAAATATTTATTCAGGCTTACAACCCTTATTTTTGTGCAAGAATATAATAACAGAATTTTTAAACCGCCTTATTGTAAATAAAAGGCAATTGCCCTATACTTGACGGACATCTTCATAGTGTATATTTTTGAGCCTTTTTTCTTGAGTAATTCCGAAAAAACTTTAGTTCCTGAGAATATCTTGTTGAGGCACTTTCAATCTAGAACAGCGGTCGGCAAGCCGCGGCCCGCGAGCCTCCTCCTTGTGGCGGGCAAATATTTTGTAAATAAGGGCAGTACACTGGGGGCAAAACAGTCTGGCATCTGTCTGCCGACTATCTATCGGTGTGAAATACACTTGGAGGGGACGACAGTTTTGTTGCCACGCCTCCGTACACTAGAGACAAAACATTCGCGTATCTGGTAGCTAATGAGATGGATATTATGGAAATTACTGCAACTGCTATAGTTGTTCACCAAAAAAGGAAATTGAAGCATAGAAATAGACAGTATCCACCAATATAGCTTTCGTAAAAATAGATCAACAGGAGATCTTCTGACTTATGAAACACACGTTATATATCCAAGGCATTCGACCGTGTTTGGCACGATGGGCTGTTGGCTAAGCTACGCTATTATGGTATGTCTGAAAAGTTCCGTTTGTGGCTCTCATGTTTCCTCAGAGAGCGTTCTTTGCGAGTGGCAGTCGACGGATTTCTTTCTAACACCTTCACTATCAACGCCAGTGTACCTCAAGGCTCCATACGGTCTCCTACCCTCTTTTTCATTTACATTAACGTTCTGCTGGAAAAGATCGAGAATCCAATCTACAGCCTTGCAGATGACAGTACGCTTATCTCTTCATTCACTTTGAACGCTCGGACATCGGCTACTCAGACGAATATCCGCAGACAGCAGGAAGTCATTCAACTTAACAAAGACCTGGAAGAAATTCTATCTTGGGGTGACAGTAACCAACTGGAATTTAACGCTACATAAACTCAGGCGGCAGTTTTTTCTAAAAAAGTTAACTACTTAGTATATATCACGCTCCTGATGAAGCTAACATGGTTAGCGAAACGCGCGTCGAGTGCAAAAATAAAGTGTTTGGTGTAGTGGTGATATATACTGAGTAGTATCATTGTGCCAAAGATTCTACATTCCCAACTTAAAAAAGTTAACGTTGCTGAACCCGACATAGTTATGTCGGGGCACCCCATTCCTCTAACATCGTCACTCAATTTGTTGGGCGTTAATTTGGGAGCAAATATGTCCTGGCATGAACATGTGGCAGGCATAGCAAGGAGAGCTTCTCAAAAAATTGAGAATATTATTTCGAACCAGAAAGCTTTACACTCCACAACAACTGTTAATTCTTTACAAAGCTCAAATTCGACCAACTATGGAATATTCCTCCCATGTTTGGGGCTCCGCTCCCAAACATACACTGCATTTTTGTTGGATTCTATTCAGAGGAGAGCTGTTCGTCTGACTGGAGACCCGGAACTCACCGGCGCGCACAATGGGGCGAATGCGTTATTGTTCGGTCATTTGCTTATAACTTCCACATTTGTTATTGGAATTACTTCAAACTTAATACACATAATGTACGATTAATATATGTTCAGTATATGAAATAAAAATCATACTATATACTGTTTATCGCGTGCGCGATAGAGCGTAAAGATGATTATTTCAAAATACTAGACAACAAATTGAAAAATTTTTCGATTACATGCGAATAGTCATTTTCAATGTATTTTTGCCTGCTGAACACGAATCCGTTGTCTAAATTTAATTACCGCGACGTAATTTTGAGAAAAATGACGGAAATTTGCAAAAAACGACGGTTTCAAGGATTTTCATGACATAACACAGGCACAAATATTTTTCTTATAAATTTCATTAATACTACGCGTAAGTATCAACATTTAGCTTTAAAATGCCTTTTGTTTCGTTTTGGTACATTTTTTTTTATTTTCGAGGTATAGCTAAAATTAGAAACGCTGATTGCGCTTACGTAGCATTAATATCATTGTCCCGTGTTACGATTGCCCTACGCATGCAACATGTAACGGAACATTAACCCATCAAAATACGCTCATGAAGCGAATAATATTTCGAATATCAATTATCTGCTCTTAGCGTTACCCAGGATCAACGACGTGGACCTGACAGCTATTTGATCCCTCGGGGTGCTTGATTTTTGTGAGTGAATTATCTTTACGCTTTATCGTGCTCGTGATAATAAATTGTATGATTTTGATTTCATATTTCTGAAAATATATAAATCGTACATTATGTATATTAAATTGAAGTCATTCCATTGACAAATGTCGAAGTTATGAGCAAATGACCGAAAAATGTCGCATTTGTCTCACTATGGCGCGCGATGTATACAAACACTCGCATTGAGATCGAAATTTCAAAGTAGTCAAGCCGCGTTGCCGAAAAGAGGCAACAAGAGTTTCATTCCCCTTTTTTAGAAGTGTATACTTCATAAGAAATGGGTATATCGTCATTTTTTCATTTCATTGAAATATTGCCCGAGAGAATGGCTGAGTAGAGAATGTTAGATCAACTTTAATGTCCATTTTTTTACCAAAGGGGAACGAAGGGGGATAAACATAGGATATCTCCGGAAACTAGAGACTTTGCTCTATCAGATGGTGAAAGCGCCATCTCATTCCACCTCATTCCAAAAACTTTATACATCTTTGAATATTGAAGTAAGAATAATTTTTTGTGTCGAATATGTCAAATGTTTATTAATATATTGTAACACTCTAATGATGTTACACCAAGATTAATTTGTTGTTTGAAACCTAATAAACAAGTTCTAGTAAGCGTTTAGCTCATATTCGTAGTTATGTTGTCCACAGAGAATTTAGAATGTAATTTTTTCGAATTACAGAAAATTTCAACATTGACGAAAATATTACACTTCAATGGATAATTTTAAGGAAGGCAGAAGGAATAAATTCGTTATAAACATATTTATGTATGGTTTATGATATATACCGTCCCTGGCCAAATTATTAGACGCACTGTATTTTTTTTAGTAATTTTTATGTTTCTTAAGAGTTTTTATGCAATAATGGTATATTTAAACTACAATATTATTGATTTTTATTTAAAAGAATTGTTGTAGACTACATATTTGTATTTATTTTTAACATATGGCAACACTGTGTTGACAAAGTGATACATGAACGTAAACAAGTACAAATCTGTATCAGTCGCGATCGGAATCGAGTCAGGTACGGACGTGTTTCTGTGCCTTTATGGACTGTGATTGTTTGTTTAACAGTTTTATACTACTCAGTTATTAGTTTATTTTGTATGCAGTGTTTTAAAAAAGTAATTGGACTATTTTCATTATGGGTAGAAAAGGCGATCTTTCACCACGTAAAAAAGCTGAAGTGAAGGCCCTTGTGATTGCGAAAACATTTACAAACCG
Organism: Pachyrhynchus sulphureomaculatus; assembly: GCA_019049505.1. Taxonomy (NCBI): domain Eukaryota; kingdom Metazoa; phylum Arthropoda; class Insecta; order Coleoptera; family Curculionidae; genus Pachyrhynchus; species Pachyrhynchus sulphureomaculatus. The sequence goes on from CM032451.1 coordinate 117,355,163, forward strand.
AGAAATATCACGAAGATTGGAGGTTTCTGAAGCTAGTGTACGGCGCATAAAAAAGAAAATTGAGTCAGGGAAGGAATTAAGCCCGAAAAGAAAGAAGAGATGCGGTAGAAAATCAATTTTCACTCCACGGTCAGAGAGATGTTTGAAGAAAATTTGTGTAGAAAACAGATTTGCTACCACAAAGGTAATAAAATCACAACTCCAGGATTCTAGCGTAAATGCTTCTGAGCGCACTGTTCGAAGAAAATTGAAAGAATTAGATTTTAAGGCCTGTCGCCCCGCCAGGAAGCCCAAGTTAACAGCTGCAATGAAAGCAAAGCGCCTGAAGTGGGCCAAACAATGGCAAGACAAAGATGTGGACTTCTGGAGATCGGTAAGATACAGCAATTTAATCAATAATTGATACATTATCATTTTCAGTTAAATAAAGCAAATAAACATGGAAGTTTATATATTTTTCCTATTTTTGACAGGTCTGCTTCAGTGACGAAAGCACATTCGAAATTTTGCAGAATAAAGCTCAGTATGTGCGTCGTCGTCATGGAGAAAAGTTTCATCCTGATTGTGTCGTCCCGACGGTTAAACATCCCACCAAAGTGATGATTTGGTCAGTCATCAGCGGCAAGGGCACTGGACGTCTGTACGTCGTCAAAGGAATAATGAGGCAAGATCAGTACAAAGAAGTATTACAAAATCGGTTGATTCCGCAGCTCAGAGAATGGTTTCCAAATGGGGAACCATTCACTTTCATGCAAGATGGAGCTCCCTGCCACACTGCTCGGTCTGTTAAAGCTTTTTTGGCAGAAAAAAATATCCCTCTGTTGGATTGGCTAGGGCTAGCCCTGATATGAACCCCATTGAAAATGTGTGGGAGCTGATGAAAAGAGAAGTGGCTAAAGATGTGATTACCAACAAAACCCAGCTCCTAGAAAAGATTATTCATGTGTGGAATCATCATCCTCAAATGCAGGAGACAGTACAATCAGTACAATCTTGCATTGATAGCATGCCGCGCAGAATTAAAGCTTTGATAGCGGCTAAAGGTGGCTCAACTAAATATTGACTTTTACTAACATTAATTTCACTTTTCTTTAAAACTTAATAAACTTATGCTTTTCTAAATTAATGCTGTTTTATTTATGTCAAATAAATAGGTAATTGATTGGATAAATATAAAAAAAATAAAAAACAAATCAATTTAAAATAATAAAACGGTACAATATCACTCGGTAATTAATATTTTACATGAAATCTTGCAGTGCGTCTAATAATTTGGCCAAGGACTGTATATATATATATATATATATATATATATATATATATATATATATATATATATATATATATATATATATATATATATATATTATATTAAAGGAAATCCGATTTTTTTACGCCGTCGCACAGTGGGGGAAAAAAAAAAAACGAAAAATCGTGTTTCAAAATTGTCTAGAGCCTTCAATTTTGGTTCGATTTGGACGATTTTTTTTTTAAATTAAAGCTTCTTAAATTCCGAACAAAGTTGTCGGAGCCGATTTTTCAATTAAACTTTTTGTTTTCAAAATGGCGGACGTTGGTTTCTGATTATATAGCGACTGAGACACAGAAAACGCTTACAGTTTCAAACCAAGTTGTGCTAAAATGCGTGTATGTATGTTTTTTTATGTCGCAGATAATATATCTAATATCACAGTTACAAGATTAATAATAATGAACCTAAAATGGCTGCCATGAACAATAAAAGTATTATAAATATGAATAAACGTACCATTATTATTTTATATCCATAACATTTGCATAAATAATTTCTTTAAGGTTGTTAATTATAAATATGTTTCAACAACTGACTTAAAATGACAAATCAAATATGGCGGATGCCAAAATTGAATCGAGCAAGAAAGTTTCTCTGTGGCATTTAGACTGTGGTAGTCAGATCATTCAAGTTATTCAAGTTTAGTTGCGGGATTTAAATTTTCATGCAGTTATTGCTAGAATATTGCTGCTCTAAATTTTATTTATAATTAACAACCTTAAAGAAATTATTTATGCAAATGTTATGGATATAAAATAATAATGGTACGTTTATTCATATTTATAATACTTTTATTGTTCATGGCAACCATTTTGGGTTCATTATTATTAATCTTGTAACTGTGATATTAGATATATTATCTGCGGCATAAAAAAACATACATACACGCATTTTAGCACAACTTGGTTTGAAACTGTAAGCGTTTTCAGTGTCTCAGTCGCTATATAATCAGAAACCGCCATTTTGAAGACGTCCGCCATTTTAAAACAAAAGTTTAATTGTAAAATCGGCTCCGATAACTTTGTTCGGAATTTAATAAGCTTCAATTTTAAAAAAAAAAATCGTCCAAATCGAACCAAAATTGAAGGCTCTAGACAATTTTGAAACACGATTTTTCGTTTTTCCCCACTGTGCGTCGCCCCAATGTGCGGCGGCTTTAATTCGCTGGAACATCGAAGAACGGATGGCGACTTGAACCTATTCTACAAATATTTTCATGAAAACTGTTCGAAGGATGTGGCCCGCTTAATTCCTCCCAAAGCGGTGCCTGTTAGAAGTACACGTCGCGCTAATACTTCACATCCGTATGAGGTTCAGCTTGTTACTCCTCGTATAACGCTTTTCAAGCAGTCTTTTATATGGAGAACATCATCCCTATGGAATAATTTGCCCAGGACTGTGTTTCCTACAGAGTACAATTTACAGCGATTCAGGAACAACGTAAATCGCTTTCTCCGCACACGTGTCGCTCCTGTAACGCTTTAGGGACTTCCCTGCAGCGCGTGTGCTAGACCCATAAAAAAAAAAGGTACTGGGTACACCCTATTTACAGCACCGATCACTTCGTATTATAATTGACGAGAGCATCTAACTTAGTTTTTTTTTCTTACTTTCGGATGAGTGTAACATCGTTTGTTGAATTAATAGTTAAAAGTTGGGGGAGGTATAACGTACCAGAATACAACCTTCCGATTGTGCATACCTGTAAAAGCGAGAGTTGCAGTGACATTAAGATAAATAAGTAAAATGAATATTCCTTCCACAAAAAATGTTTGATTATTGCAAAAGTAGTAATTCAGAATTATCAGACTCATCTGTAAAATTGCTGATTAATGACTGTACTGATTCTTCACCTTGTGGCGACACTGCAGACATGGATATCTGGCTGGGACTTCTCCTTTGGTAACCATGTGATACAGGCTGGTGGGGAGTTGAAGTCGTAGACAGGGATATACAAAATGGTACATAGTTTGACTGAGAGAATGTTTGTACATAGTTTCTCCGTTGGGGTCGGCATTAGGCATCCCGTTATGATACACACGGTCTCGCGCGATGTCCGCTTGATTTACAGTCCCTGGCCAAATTATTAGACGCACTGTATTTTTTTTAGTAATTTTATGTTTCTTAAGAGTTTTTTTTATGCAATAATGGTATATTTAAACTACAATATTATTGATTTTCATTTAAAAGAATTGTTGTAGACTACATATTTGTATTTATTTTTAACATATGGCAACACTGTGTTGACAAAGTGATACATGAACGTAAACAAGTACAAACCTGTATCAGTCGCGATCGGAATCGAATCAGGTACGGACGTGTTTCTGTGGCTTTATGGACTGTGATTGTTTGTTTAACAGTTTTATACTACTCAGTTATTAGTTTATTTTGTATGCAGTGTTTTAAAAAAGTAATTGGACTATTTTCATTATGGGTAGAAAAGGCGATCTTTCACCACGTAAAAAAGCTGAAGTGAAGGCCCTTGTGATTGCGAAAACATTTACAAACCGAGAAATATCACGAAGATTGGAGGTTTCTGAAGCTAGTGTACGACGCATAAAAAAGAAAATTGAGTCAGGAAAGGAATTAAGCCCGAAAAGAAAGAAAAAGATGCGGTAGAAAACCAATTTTCACTCCACGGTTAGAGAGATGTTTGAAGAAAATTTGTGTAGAAAACAGATTTGCTACCACAAAGGTAATAAAATCACAACTCCAGGATGCTAGCGTAAATGCTTCTGAGCGCACTGTTCGAAGAAAATTGAAAGAATTAGATTTTAAGGCCTGTCGCCCCGCCAGGAAGCCCAAGTTAACAGCTGCAATGAAAGCAAAGCGCCTGAAGTGGGCCAAACAATGGCAAGACAAAGATGTGGACTTCTGGAGATCGGTAAGATACAGCAATTTAATCAATAATTGATACATTATCATTTTCAGTTAAATAAAGCAAATAAACATGGAAGTTTATATATTTTTCCTATTTTTGACAGGTCTGCTTCAGTGACGAAAGCACATTCGAAATTTTGCAGAATAAAGCTCAGTATGTGCGTCGTCGTCATGGAGAAAAGTTTCATCCTGATTGTGTCGTCCCGACGGTTAAACATCCCACCAAAGTGATGATTTGGTCAGTCATCAGCGGCAAGGGCACTGGACGTCTGTACGTCGTCAAAGGAATAATGAGGCAAGATCAGTACAAAGAAGTATTACAAAATCGGTTGATTCCGCAGCTCAGAGAATGGTTTCCAAATGGGGAACCATTCACTTTCATGCAAGATGGAGCTCCCTGCCACACTGCTCGGTCTGTTAAAGCTTTTTTGGCAGAAAAAAAATATCCCTCTGTTGGATTGGCCCCATTAAAAATGTGTGGGAGCTGACGAAAAGAGAAGTGGCTAAAGATGTGATTACCAACAAAATTCAGCTCCTAGAAAAGATTATTCATGTGTGGAATCATCATTCTCAAATGCAGGAGACAGTACAATCTTGCATTGATAGCATGCCGCGCAGAATTAAAGCTTTGATAGCGGCTAAAGGTGGCTCAACTAAATATTGACTTTTACTAACATTAATTTCACTTTTCTTTAAAACTTAATAAACTTATGCTTTTCTAAATTAATGCTGTTTTATTTATGTCAAATAAATAGGTAATTGATTGGATAATATAAAAATAAAAAAAACAAATCAATTTAAAATAATAAAACGGTACAATATCACTCGGTAATTAATATTTTACATGAAATCTTGCAGTGCGTCTAATAATTTGGCCAGGGACTGTACATGCGCTAACCCACTCCAGACTAATGCAGCACACTCTGCAGCAGAGAGGCATAAGTCCAACCCTGATCCAATATAATGATCGTTTTCGACAACAGAGTAAGATGGACGGAAGAAGACCAGGCTAAAAAACCTGCGAACATAGTTCTCAACAACAATAACGGGACTATTCCGAGCAGCTGTAAACAAAGTCCTAATAGCCAGGGTGATCGCTAATATCCGATATCGGGCCGGCATAAGAAGAAGAAAAATGAATTAACTTAAACTTTGTTTCCAGTATCGCTTTTTTAACTTTACGACAACTCTTAATATACTTACATTTCTTCGACCTTTATGTCCAATGTTTCATATTTTAATAAATTACCATCTTCAGAAAATGTGTCACTGTTTGTTGTCTCGTGTTTCACTTCGCTAAAACCAAACAAATTATTATGTGTCAGAAATACAAATTACATTAAAAGACCGTGAAAGAAATTTATAAATCATGTGAACCAAAGCTGAAACTGCATTTGCCCTGCTCAAAATGATGCAGTATTTGTTCCTTAGATAATTTACTTTGACTCTAATATGCCTCGTGAAATAGCATTTTAAGCTTAATATACCCATGATAGTGTGTATATGCAATGTAAAATTTACAGATGTAACAGGTAACGGCAAAAGATCATGTGCCGTTGTAGACCACCACCTAAAAACGGGACGTCGGTTTGATTTTCCAAATGTAGAAATATTGGAGAAAGAAAAGAATTATAAGAATCGTTTGTTCCTGGAAACGTGCCATATAAATAGGCAAAAAAACTGTGTAAATTATAAATCGGACACGAATAAATTGAGCGTCATCTATTGTAATGTGTTAAAATTTGATTAAAAGAAAATTTTACCACGACTGACAGGTTGTGAACCAATGCACATGTTTTGATGTATACTATTGATATTAACCTTTCAGTTAGTTGATAAATACGAGCCGTGTAGTGTCCCTGTTGCATTGTCTGATTTACTTTAATGTATCTAGTTAGTAAAGTGTTTTAATGATTTTTGTTACTTTACATATACAGCATACTCTTAGTTGGTAAGTTCTTCTCAAGTATCGATTGTAGTTTACCGTTTGTCTGACCCATTGTTTCGTGTTTTATTTTAGTTTTTTTTCCTGATGAAGTCATAATATAATGACAATAATTGAGCGTTAATTGTCTATAGACCACAAACCTGATATAAATCTCTATTCCATATATATATATATATATATATATATATATATATATATATTATATATATATATATATATATATATATATATATATATATATATATATATATATCAAATCAAATCAAATCAAATATTTATTAGTAATAAGTACACAATGTGCTTTTACACGTCACAAGTCAAAAGAATTGTTAAAATGTTAAAATATTAAAATATCAAAAACATGTAACTACAAATCAATGAACAATTAAAACATATCAAAAGAACAAAATAAAGGTAAGACACATTAATTACATAGTTAAAAGTCATTAAAATTATGATTCAAAAACTTATCAAGTGAGTAAAATGATCTTGCAATCAGGTAGGATTTTACCTTCCTGACAAAGCTCTCGTCCGACAGCTCCCTAACAGCCACCGGTAAGGCATTAAAGAAACTGACCCCATAGTAGTCGGTGCCTCTGCGAGTCCGAGCTATTCTGTGGAAGCTAGGAATTATATTTTGGTTACCTCTAGTGGGGGTAATTATGGAGATTTTCATGGGTAGTGAATAGCCACACATTTTGTTTAATGTATGTTAAGCACTGGAATATGTATACACAGGGGAAGGTCAATATCTCCAATTCAGAGAAATAGTGACGACAACAGTCGCGATATCCCAGTCCCACAATGACGCGAATACAGCGTCGCTGAAGTGAGAAAATTCTTTGCCCATGCGATGAGTGTCCCCAGTTTCACAAGAGCATAAGACATGTTGGATGCAAAATATGCATGATAAGCGATTGAGAGAACCTCTTGAGATACATTTCTAGCCAAACTTCGAATAAGGAAAATCATTCTGGAAAGTTTAGACGCCAGTTCAGAGACATGCTTCTCCCATGTGAGCCCAGGGTCTAGGAACACACCCAGAAATTTAACAATGTCATTTGTAGATAGATCAGATGGACAATTTCTTAGGGTAAACCTCAGACTCAGTGTTTTATCACGGTTTTACGGTGAGCCTATTTGCCAAGAACCAACTCCCTATGTTATGCTGCATGTCGGAAACAGTCTGCTGTATTGGATCTCCAGGATGATAGTGCTGCAGACTGGTGGTATCATCTGCAAATAGGATTAAATTTGGGTCATCAGTGTAATTTGGCAAATCATTTATATAAATTAAAAATAGTAACGGTCCCAAGACTGACCCCTGGGGAACCCCGTGTTTGATAATCTGTCTGCCAGAGACCTCCATGTTAAAGCTCATATACTGAGAGCGATTAGAAAGATATGACCTAACAAGGTCTATGCTACAAGGATCAAAGTTGTAGTATGACAGTTTCGAGAGAAGGATCTCTGAAGAAACACAGTCAAAAGCCTTTGATAAGTCAAAGAACGAAGCATAGGTATCCAATCCCAACTCAAGGCCCTCCGCCACATACTCGGTAAGCCGATTTATTGCCAGGGCAGTAGATCTTTTAGTTCTAAAACCAAACTGACTCTGCATAAACAGGTTGTTGTGCTCAAAGTATACAGTCATTTGATTTTGATGACTGATTCAAATATTTTGGAAAAAAAACAGGTAGAATGGAATAGCGGTAGTTATTACAATCATCCACCGATCCTTTATTTTTAAAGATAGGAACAACTTTGGCAACTTTAAGCATTGATGGGAAGGTGTTCTCCCTCAGGCCAAGATTGATGTGATGAGTCAGAGTCAAGGGGTATATAATTAGGTTTTTTAGAGTTTTGATGATTTTGGTGCTCATTTCAATAGGATCCCTACTATGTGAATTTTTCAATCCAGAAATTGCTTCCCTTACTGTATTATTTGTGATCTGAACAAATTTAAAAGTTTCCACACTTTCCAGAACATTCCTACTTAGAAATTCATTATAGGATACTTCTGAGTTAGGCAACTGTGTCATCAGCTCCTCTGCAATATTGATGAAAAAGCTATTCAGGGCTTCGGCACTCAGATTTCTTGCTTGACAATATGGTCTACAATTAGAATTTGATTTAATTATTTTCCATACGGTCGTTTGTTTATTTATGGATTTACGCACTACATTATCATACGATTTTTGTTTTTTGTATTTGATATTTCCTTCCTATACTGGCTTTTGTAGTCACTGAGTAATTTTTTGGGAACCAAGATTGGATTCTGTTTATGCAATAAATCCAGCAATCTGAGTCTCTCCCTCATTTCATGAAGATGCTGGTTGAACCATTGGACCTTAATAGCACGATCTCTGCTCGACACCAACCTAGACCTGAGAGGAAAACACTCCTCAATTGAATCAGTGAGAATGTCAATAAACATCTGAAACTTCTCATCTACAGCACCCACAGTATTCGTAATGAAGCTCCAATCAACCAGTTCAATTCTGCTGTACAAACAAAATAGACCTTCTTGGGTGATGGGTCTGTAGTTCACTCTAGTGCCACCCCGAATGTGATTCAGGGATGACATATGGCATTCCATCAACAAGCCAGAGTGATCAGATAGATCAGTGAGGTCCAAGGGTGAGATTTTTAAATTTTCACAGGAAACATTTGTATAAAGATTGTCTAGACAGGAATTCTGTCTTGTACAAAACCCCACAGTTTGGTGAAGGCCATATGTTGACATAATATTGTTTAGGTGTTCCGCCCTCACATCATTCTCAAGAAAGGAAACATTAAAATCCCCCGTAAAAAGAATGTTATTGCGAAGATTCAATGACTCACATATTTGTGACAAAATTACTAGAAAACGATCAAAATCCCCTCTAGGTGATCTATATATTGTTATTATTTGAGTGTTTAGTTCATTTAAAAAATACCTGCTACCTCACACACTATTTCCTCCGATAATTTAGATAATTCCATATCTCGGAAGTCTAGCCCCTGCCTTAAATATATTGCAACTCCTCCATGTATTTTTATAGACCTGCAATAACCTGCCGCAACCTTGTAGCCACAGAGAGTAGCAAACAAGAGCTCATCAGGGCTGAGCCAGTGCTCATTAACACAAAAAAACAATCATATTGACCCTCCTTGAGAATTACTTCATATTCTAAAATTTTATTTCTTAGACACTGAACATTAGCACGTAAAATTTTTTATGTTTGAGTTTTCTGGATATCCGTTGAACGAACACTCTCTTCGGGGGATAGGTTCTTGTGTGTTCGACGGATATATATATATTAGCAACTTGTCATTGTCATTAATACTGAAACTTACCTTATTATTTTATCACTTTGCTTAGAAATGTATTTATTGAAGGTAGACCGCACGCAGCATTTAAGATTTGCAGGTAGAGTGCACACTAAAGTGGCACCCAATGTTTTTATAACGAACTTATCATAAAATTCTTTTTAAATAGACTTCTTCCTTCTTTACACCCTTGCTTTCCATATATTATAGTCATTGTACTGAATAACAGTTCTATTGACACTATTTTTGCAACTACAGAATCAAAAACCACTTCTTTTAGTAGGTATATCGATGGTACGTGAACTAACCTGAATATTGTTTCCAGTTACCTTACTTATCTTATGCAAGCTGCTGGTAAATCGTAAGGCACTTACCTTTCTTGGTCATCCTCGTCCTTTATATCAACCTCTTCGGATTTTAAGTCACTCTCTTCAAAAAATGTGTCATTGCTTGTTTGCTCGTGCTTCACTTTGCTAAAAAACAACAGATTTTTAAGAAGTTCAAGTATCAAACTCGTGATATAATAAATGACCTAAAAAATAAAAATAGTCGCGACATATTTGGATTAAACGTTAAATTAATCAGGGAAATCAAGGAATTTAATAATATCACCTCTTATTAAGCTAATTAATCTATGTTTCAGAGAGAATGTTTTTCCATCTATCCTTAAAAAAGCTATAGTGTGTCCTATCTTCAAGAAGGGAGATATAAATGTCCCAGAGAATTACAGACCAGTATCATTGTTGCCTATTGTTTCAAAAATAGTCAAGAAGTGTATGTCGGATTGATTTCCTTAAACTAAACTGATGCTTCTCTGAAAGTCAGTTTGGGTTTAGAAGAAATAAAAGTACAGTCTTGGGTATTTTGGATCTTGCTTCGCATATTACTGAATCATTTCACAGACTGCAATATAACACAGTCCTTCTGTGTGATCTAAGTAAAGCCTTTAACTGTGTTAACCACGGAGTCTTAATACAAAAGCTCAGTGGATACAACTTTTCTTATGAAAGCATGTCTCTTATTGAATCATACTTAAGAGGCAGAATCCAAACTGTGAGGGTCTCTGGGATGTCGTCGACCGAGAATGTGATTAATATTGGAGTTCCCCAAGGCTCAGTGCTGAGTCCAATACTTTTTTTGATATATATTAATGACTTGCCAGATATAAACAATGCAGCTAAGTATACACTCTTTGCTGACGATATCACGGTGGCATTCGCCGCTGATACAATTGAGGAATCCTTTGAAGGCTCCTTGGCAGCATGAGAGGGTGCTAAACGATGGTTTGATATAAACAGACTGGCTTTGAATAGCGATAAAACCAAACGGGTTGTTTTTTACTTAAGAGAGGTGTATGACTTGAATGTGGGGGTGGATGAGGTGAGATTCTTGGGTGTATATTTGGATCCAAAGCTGCATTTGGGTGCAGACATAGGCCGGCTGTGTAAAGAATTGGGCAAACATCTTTTTGCACTCCGGAATCTTGCACACTGTGTTTCTCAACAAGTATTGTGAAATGCCTATCATTCAATATTTCACTCACGTCTTGCTTATTCCATTCTCGTCTGGGGACACTCTTCACGGACCTATTGTGTGTTCAGCTTGCAGCGTAGGGCACTGAGAATACTGGATGGACTTGGTTTCAGGGATGATTGCAGACAGTCATTTGTATCACTCAGAATTTTAACGGTTCCATCCCAGTACATTCTCGAGAATCTCCGGTTCTTAAAGCAATATGATCAGTCCTACAAATGCCATGTTGATGTGCATTGCCATGACACCAGGCATAAGAGGAATGTAATTCCAACATATTGGAGGCTGAAGAGATGTCAAACGGGTCCTGGGTACTGGGCCGTAAATTTTTTTAATGTGTTACCACAATATTAGAGATCTGCCAGTCAAAGAATTTGAAAAAAAAGAGTTAAAAAAATTCAGGTGGAAAATGCTTTTTACTCTATAAACGAGTACCTTTGCTACAACTTTTAGGTTCTGAGTTTTGTTATTGGGGAGTTTATCCCCAGACATGTTGTTTCTTTCTTAAGTGTATGTGGTATAGAGATAGGTATTTTATGTATTAACATTTGTGTAGTATTGCTTTGATCAGTATAGTGGCTACATTTTTTATTACATTATTTTTACTATATTATTTATTGACGTGTGTAAGACATTTTTTTTGTGATTTAGCACAAATAAATATCTATCTATCTATCAGATAAGTGTGCCCACTTACTAAGAACTTTTATCTATTTGCTCTGATGAAAAATTTGGAGATGAAACAATAAGACTGCATACGAGGCTGGTTTGAAAAGTCTGTGCAAAAATAAAAACTACTTATGTGTTTGGGATAAACCTTTTTTATTTTTCGACATAGTCTCCTTTTAGGCTTATACACTTCGTCCAACGATGTTCTAGTTTGTTGATCCCTTCCGAATAATAGGATTTGTCCAAGTCTGCAAAATATCCATTAGTGTCTGCAATCACCTCCTCGTTTGAATAAAATCTTTGTCCCGCCAGCCATTTCTTCAAATTGGGGAACAATTAGTAGTCCGAGGGAGCCAAGTCTGGAGAATAGGGGGGATGTGAAACGAGTTGGAATCCTATTTCCATTAATTTTGAGACCACAACTGCTGAGGTGTGTACTGGTGCGTTGTCGTGATGGAAAAGGACTTTCTTGTGGGCCAATTGCGGGCATTTTTCTTGCAGCTCGGTTTTCAAACGGTCCAATAACGATGAATAATATTCACCTGTAATAGTTTTACCCTTTTCCAGAGAGTCGATGAAGATTATCCCTTGCGAATCCCAAAAGACAGTCGCCATAACCTTTCCGGCCGAAGGAACGGTCTTCGCCTTTTTTTGGTGCAGATTCCCCCTTGGTAACCCATTGTTTAGATTGTTGTTTGGTCTCAGGAGTATAGTAATGTATCCATGTTTCATCCACAGTGCCGAAACGATGCTTAAAGTCCTCCGGATTCTTCTGGAACAGCTGCAAACCATCCTTGCAACACTTCACACGATTCCGTTTTTGGTCAAGGTGAGCAATCGCGGCACCCATCTTACGGATAGCTTTCTCATGTCCAAATGTTTATGCAAAATATTATGTACCCGTTCAGTTGAGATGCCCACAGCACTAGCAATCTCACGCACCTTAACTCTTCTGTCATCCATCACCATATCATGGATTTGATCAATGATTTCTGGAGTCGTAACCTCCACAGGCCGTCCAGAACGTTCAGCGTCACTTGTGCCTATATGGCCAGTCCGAAAATTTTGAAACCACTTATAAACTGTTCTAATCGAAGATGCAGAGTCACCATAATGTTTATCAAGCTTCTCTTTAGTCTCCTGAGGCGTTTTGCCTTTCATAAAGTAATGTTTAATCACTACACGAAATTCTTTTTCGTCCATTTCTTGAAAATCACTCGACTTCCTTGATTCACACGAATGCCAAACACAAAGAAATAGACCCATATGGCTGAAACTTGGTGTGCGTTCATTCAAAAGATGCTACTAACTAAACATGACCTCGATACGCGCCTGTGGTGCCATCTCTTGGACTTTGCACGGACTTTTCAAACCAGCCTCGTAGAACAGCAATTTTTATATTCCTGTTCTGACCACCACAGCTATCGGAAGACATTATAATTTTCTCAGATGTGGTTTAAGTTGTCTGTTTCATCAGGCTATGAACATTGTATCTTCATATTCAATGGGTTGCATGTTTCGCATGACTTAAGGATGGATGCATCAAAATAAAGGTTAAATTTAGTTGTTTTTTTTATCATTCACCTCCCTGTCTGAGTAGGAATTTTACTGTTTTTCATATACTAAGGATATTGGCTAGGATATTGTAAAACCCATCAACATTGAACAAGTGCCGAAAAAATACATTTTTTTATTTTACTGCACTATTTAAACAACACACTAGTGCTGTCACAGCCATTATTGCAAACAACTACTACTTATGTACGTGGTCAGGCCAAATATACTTAAATTAATTAATAAATAAGTACCAGGATTGAATCCTGAAACCTTCTGCACAGCAAGCAAGTATTTTGCCAAGGAGCCACGGGCCACCACTCACTACAGTTTTAATTTTATGCCAACTCTTTATAACTCTTAATACACTTACCTTTCTTGACAATATTCATCCTTTGTATGCAACGTTTCAGATTTTACTAAATCAGACTTCTCATAAAATGTGTCACTGCTCGTTTCTCTCACGTTTCACTTTACTAAAAATAAACAAACTGTTATGGGTAATTTTCTCTAGAAAGGCAAATTACATTAAAAAACTATGAAAGAAATAGGTAAATTACGTGAACCAAAACTAAAAAAATGTAATTTCATAATATATCCAGTTATTTATAATTAAGTGTCATGATTTGGATAAAATTTAGGTAAATGGGCTTTTCAGAAAAAGGCTTAAAATGGCCTAATTTTGAAAAACTTACGGGAAAAAAAAGGTTTTTGCTAACCTGAACTAAATAATCAGTAATTAAAAAATACATTAAACAATGAAAAAATGTCTTCCCTTAATGATGTACGTTCTATATTAGTGACTGGAGCAAAAAAAAACGGCCTCTCCCGATTTTTTTCTCGTAGGTCTTTCAAAATTAGGCCATTTTAAACCTATTCCAAAAAAAAACCTCCCTTTTTTCTGAAAATCCAGTGTATCGAAACTTTACCATAATTTGTGCCTTAGCTTATGAATTGAACTTGTACACAACTTATATATTTTAAAAACACTTACTTATTTGAAGATACAGGCAAGTTTCCAAGCAGTGAACTGACCATATCCGTAGATATTTCTGTTGATTTTCGTAAAATTACTTTTTCGCCACAAATATTTTCCATTTATATTTTGAAAAATTGTATAATTCTTATACAAAAATGTTACAGTAAACTGAATTGGCTTACTGTGGTATAGTGAAGTTGTAGAAAATTATAGGTTAGGAAATTGGACTCGTCCAGAAATGAAAACATCAGGTTTAAGCGTTTACGATTGAAATATTTTCTTCTTAATTTAAGGGTTCAATTACAGTGAAATCATCCGCTATCGCACCAGCAACTCTAGTAAAGAACGAAGGGATTCGAGAGTGAGGCCGTTTTCAACGATTTTGGTAGTTCCATATCTCGGATAATTTCATATTAGTGTGAATACGTCCTTATATGCAATACAATAAACAAGTATGTAATCCGGTACTAGTCTTTCTTCGTCGTGATAGTCAAGAGAAACAAGAAGAGGAATATTACTGGCAGGACTGAACCTTTGATTAAATCGGAATTCCCGTTTATGGTAAAAAACTTTCATTAGTGTCACTTTTATATGTTATCGTTATAGCCTTATTAATTTTTGATTTTTTCATCATTTTCTCTTTTTAATCACTGCAAAATAAAGGGCGCAAAGTAGTTTTAACATATATTTTTGTCGCATGGTACCGAGAATGGAAATAAAGAACACGCCTCCCCTTGCGCGTCGCGTAGTAATAAGGGACAGTGGTAATTCCACCCTTACAATTATGCCTTGGAGAAAAGTTACGTTCTTTTGAGGAAAACACCGGCACACATCTGTGAACCACCTATATTATTAATTTAGGGATGTTCGATGTATACGGATACATAGAAACATCGGTGTACACGTATCGACATCGAACTAATTTGTATCAACTTACTAACTTTTCATTTTTCTCAAAGCAAGAACTAACTTGAAACCGCAGCCTGGTAAAAAATTAACTCTAACATCAAACAACCCAAAAAGGATCTGGTGGGTCAGTTAAAACTGCATTAAAGATGTCGACAAAAGTTGCCTACTTAAAAGCCAGGAATATACGAGGCATGTTTTTTAAGTAAGTACCGTTTTGGAATTAAAAAAAGACGTGCAAAGATATCGCTATAATTTTATTTTTACATGAAAGCCTGTACCTTAATCTACTTTTCTACATAATTTCCGTGAATATTGAGGCACTTGTCATAACGTGGCACCAGTTTTTGAATACCCTCCTCATAAAATTCTGCCGCCTGACTTGTTAACCACTGTATCACAAATGTTGAGGAAAGCAGTCGCACAATGATGAAATTGTAAAGCGTCTGTTTTCTTTCACCTTTTCGTCCACTTTCTGCATCAAATCTTCATTAACGACCGAAGGACGCCCACTCCGTTCTTCATCATGCACATTTGTGCGGCCATCTTTAAATGCTCTCACCCATTTCCTTACCATTCCATCACTCATAATGTTTTGTCCGTAAACTTCACAGATCTCACGATGAATATCGATCGGTTTTACGCCTTTAGCACTAAGAAATCGTATAACAGCCCGTACTTCACAATCGGCGGGACTCACGATTGTCGGAGGCATCTTAAACACTCAGTAAACAACGTATACAATGAAGAATCAGACTGTAATGGCGTCAGTGCGTAGACATGAGATGTAGGTTACCAGCGCGCATGCGCGGAACGCCGACCGTATCGCTGCGGCGGCGGAATCGCAAAACGGTACTTACTTAAAAAACATGCCTCGTATTTCATAGGATCACATTATGACCGAGGTAGATTTACCTTAAGTCGAGTTGATATCGCCACTTTTTTTAACGTGTATCCATGTACTGCTCTTTTTTTTCTACTAATTTACATCTTCTAATTTTACTATAGCCCTACCAATTTCTAAAGGCATATTTTGGAATTCTTGAGGTAGTGGTTAGTCACTTTTTCCGATTATCAGACACCATTATTGAAGTTTCAATGCATAGGAATTCTGTTTATATTTTTTTTAATGCGTGCATTGCTCTAAACAATTTTAGCTTTCATTTTCATGTATGCTGTCATACTTGCCTCTAGTTATCACTCTGTAAATTTAGCAGGTTAAGATTTCTGACGCTTAAATTCGTTAAACTATGTTTAAGGTCATTCTGAAGATGATATCCGATATTTTATACTGCATGTTAAGACCAGTGAGTAATGGACTCCTGGAATAGACATTCCAGTGTAAAGCAGATTTCAGCAGAATAGCGTCTTTACCAGATCTTCCAATATTTTCTGACCGTGTAAGCGGTGGTAAAGCTGATTTAGTGAAATTTAGAGCAACTGCTTTAACGACCATAGACATAGCGGATGGACTGAGCATTAACTTCATAAAATTGACCACTCTCTAGAAAGAGACAAAGCGATTGTGCGGCCAATACCTGGCTTTTCTGTAGGCCTGTAATAAACAAGGCGCTGCAATCCAGAACAAATGAAGAGAAATGCCGTCATCGGAAGTTCAGTTGCTGCACGATAATACGCGGTCACACGCTGCTGGACCGACTAATGTTCTCCTCCAAACATTCAAATAGGAAGTATTGGGTCACTCGCCCTACAGGCCAGAGTGATTAACACCAGTTCCCTAAACTGAGGTCGAATTTGGTGGGAACAAACTTCAAGACGAACAAAGAGTTGCAAACAGGCATGACGAAGTGGCGACACCGAGAGGCGGGAACGTTCTACGTAGAAGGAATAAAAAAAAAGCTTGTCCACCGATAGAAAAAGTGTCGTGACCAAAACGACAACTAGGTAGAAAAATAGTCCGAAGGTGTACAAATCGTGTGTAAATAAAATTTTTGCCAAACTAGTTATTGTTTATTATTAAGGCCCTATCGTAAGTTGAAAAAAAAATTGGCCTCGTAATTTTATATTTGGTATATGTTTTACACATGGTGGAAGGGGATTTTACAGCTCGAGGCCCTAAAAAATGGACTTTTGGTAAGTGCTAGGCTTTGGAATAGCTAAATATATCGATTGGAGTTTCTTGTTTCATATAAATGAACCATTCCAATGTTCCTGAACCGCTTGTGAATAAGAGTTTCCAGTATTAGCAAACAAGGTAAGGTTAGAATTTTTTGTTGGTAAAATAATAGTCTAACCTTACACACAATAAATATGCAATTAAGCTGATCTTAGCTGCAAAATCACCAAATCGGAATATCATAACTCAAATGGGCCTCCACCAACCTAAAGTAAACATTTCTTGCCATACCACTTCCCAGTTTATTTCAAACCCCTTGGACTGCATAGCAACCAGAGGCCCATTTAGCATTAAGAACTTAAATATGGTTAAAATATTTTAGTTTGTCGTCAATCCAAACTCCCAAGAATTTGGTCGAAGTATTGTAGGAAATGGAAACTTGCAGTTACTTAAAATTAAAAAAAAAGTTCGTTTTACTGATGTTCAACTAAGCGAATTTATGGAGTAATAATTACGTACGTTTCGCTTAAAAATTACAATGAATACATTTCAACTTCATTAAAATTTTTATGTCATAACGAAATTGTTTTTATATTTTGTTTGATAATTACAATAAGTCCATTTAAACATTTTAATTGGGAATTAATTAATTAAGCAGTTTTCAATACATTTAGGCGGTTACATTGGGCAGTTAATATCAGGCGTACAAGCACAGTAAACATACTACAGTAGCGAAACTGAGCTCCAATTTGGTGACCAGATTTTGACGGCGCGTGCGTCGACGGGTCCTTTTTCAAAATGGCCGCTCAGTGTTTACATCCGATCTCGGAATGTGTCTTTGGAAATGTATTGTCCATCGTTTCTTGATGTGACTGCAGTTTATATGAATATAAAGACAGAAGGAAAAAAAGAGTTTGTAGAAAAAGAGAATTAAAAACGTTTGTAAGTGAAGAGAATCGAAAAGGTTGAGAAACAATTTATATAATCATGGGGAAAGGTTATTGTTGTGCCGTTGAGAATTGCAATATTCCATATAATTATTTTCGCAAACTATTTGCTTGAGTCACACTTTTTTATGCTCTAAAATTTGCAAATAAGAAATTTCTAACTCAATCAGGGCGCGCTAAGACTATTATTCTGAATCATAACTAAATTTAATTATGCCTTATTTACATCACATGTAATCATCAACAGTATTATCCGTCAAAGTTTAAGTTGCTGCATTAATGATTTTTTTTTTGCAGTGCCTCTGTTTTTAGTTGAAACAATGATTTCATAGAAATCATGGTATGCGATTAAAGTTGTTGGAGTTGTTGATTATTTTAATAAATCTCTATTGCTTGCTTTCACAAGACAACTTTTCACTATCTTAAATGCATTTTTGAAAAAATACAATATGCATGAAAAATATTATCATTACTAATGTACATTTTGTTTAGGCGTATTTGCTCAAGAGACGGCCTTCCAGGGAACCTTGATTGATTTAATAAAACGTTCGTATTGGTAGAGTGGTTTGGTCATTAAAGCTTGAAATTTATTTCTAAACTTAGTTCGGCTGGTTATTTAAAAATCCTGACGTGATTGCTCAATTCTGACCTCGAATTCGGTTTCAGCGCCTAAAAATACATATAGGTATAGTGATCTGTTTGTGTGCCTGTGTAATTTTTTTATGATTAATAAAATAATCCTCCAAATTCTGGTTTTTAGAAAGATTTATTTTTGTGTAAACTAGTATTCAGTTATTTAAAACTATTTATATTTGATAAATTATAAATAAAACATATTATTTTTTTCTAAAAGGTGTATTCTCAAGAGGCTTCTAGTTTTTAATAACTTCATTAGAATTAATTGTTTGACACACCTTTTCTAATAATAAACCTGATAAATTCAACACTGTTTAATTGCAAGTACAATTAATACTCTGAAAGTGACTTTTTTTTTCTATTTTTCTCTATAAATTACATTGCTCCTTTGTCATGCCAATCTTTCAAAAGTTTCTGTGAATATATTGTTAGGAATACAGAACCTATAACAACATATTTATTATTTTCAAATTTTAGGCAGTATATTTTATTTTCTTATAAGCTGGGTTTGAAAGTTTAAATATTAAGTGTCGTGTTGAGATCACAAAACCACTGGGAAATGAGATTATTGAAATAACTGATATAAATGGATTATTGAATCAAATATGCTATTAAAATAAGAAAAATTTTAACACATGGGCTGAAAAGTCCCGGGCCTAACACATAGATGGCGCTAGTTTTATTGCAGTCACCTTTTTTTCAGTTAATACTAACCTTCAAAAGACAGCTGTTAAAATTTCATGATATTCTATTCATTAGTTTGTGAGTTATTGTGCTAAGAGTGACGCTACTTTTGTTATTTTCAAAACAATGGATCAAAAACAATTTCGTGTTTTAATTTTACACTGCTTCTTGATGGGAAAAAAAAATACCGTTCAAGCGAAGCAATGGCTTGAAAAGTGTTATGGGGACTCCGCTCCATCAGAAACAACAATAAAACGTTGGTTTGCTGACTTCAAACGTGGTCGTAGAGACACGATGATGCAGAACGCAGTGGACGTCCAAATGAGGCGGTAACACCAGAAAACATCAAAAAAATCCATAAAATCGTTTTGAATGATCGAAAAGTGAAGTTGCGTGAGTTAGCTGACATCGTAAAGATATCAAAAGAACGTGTTGGCTTTATATTGTATGAGCATTTGACTATGAGAAAGCTCTGTTCAAAGTGGGTGCCGCGTTTGCTCACTGTTGATCAAAAACAAGAACGTGTTGATGATTCTGAGCAGTGTTTGGCCATGTTTAAACGTAACAAACCGGAATTTTTGCGTCGATATGTGACAATGGATGAAACATGGATCCATCACTTCACTCCGGAATCAAAACGATCGTCATCTGAGTGGACAGCAACTGGTGAACCTCGTCCAAAGCGCCCGAAAGCACAACAATCGGCTGGAAAGGTTATGGCCTCGGTATTTTGGGATGTGCGTGGTGTAATATTCATCAACTATCTTGAGAAACGAAATACTATCAATAGTGAATATTATATAGCGTTATTGGAGCGTTTGAAGGCCGAAATTGCAAAGAAACGACCGCATATGGCAAAGAAAAAAAATTTGTTTCATCAAGACAACGCACCGTGTCACAAGTCAATCAAAACAATGGCAAAACTACATGAATTGAACTTCGAATTGCTCCCACATCCACCGTATTCGCCAGATTTGGCTCCCAGCGACTACTGGCTGTTCGCAGACCTGAAAAAAATGCTCGCCGGTAAGAAATTTCGCACGAATGAAGAGGTTATCGCTGAAACTGAGGCCTATTTTGAGGCAAAAGATAAATCGTTCTACAAAAGTGGTATTGAAATGTTAGAGCGGCGCTGGAATGATTGCGTTGCTCTTGACGGAGATTACGTTGATGAATAAAGCTAATTTTGAACCAAAAAAACCGTGTTTTCTTTGTTAGGCCCGGGACTTTTCAGCCCATGTGTTAATGTGATTCCAAAGAAATTTTTGTAATATGATTTTGTCAGACGATGTGTGCCAGAGGGTAAAATATTCTGAAAATAAGTTCGTTAAATGGACAGTACATCTAATCAAAGTCCATTTTGACGGTAATTATGGTTACTATTAAAATTTTGAAGATTTAGTTACCTGTTAATAATATTCCTTCTATAAAGAACTTATTTCTATTGTATACCTATATTATAAATTAAATATAGTTATTTTCCTTTTAAACTGTAATTGATAATACTCAGTATATATGAGACAATCATTTCTCCTAATGAAGCTAATATGGTTAGCGAAACGCGCGTCGAGTGCAAAAAATAAAATGTTTGGTGTAGTGGTGATATATACTGAGTAGTATCATTGTGCCAAAGATTCCACATTCCCAATATAGTTGTAATTGACAAGTCAGCTTGGTCATAACTAAGTATTGTATGTAACTATAATTACGAAATTACTGTATTGACTCTTTGATCTAAATATTAATTCATTGTAAATAAAAGTAAGCGTTAATTACATTATCAAAAAGCAATACAGATAACAGAACACAAAATGGTATAGAACCTCTAAGAATCATTCACATAGAAAATAGAGGTCTATACATATACGTTCATAATTCATTAATATTATATTAACCTTTCTCGAAGTTACACAATATAGTTTTGTAGTTTAAGAAAAAATAAGTACCAAAAAAGTAGATAGTGTTTAACGAGAGATCTATCACACCAAACCACACAACACTGCTTAGAAAAAAATGCTCTTATTTTAGAAGATGTTGACATCTTAGTAATGACAATCAAACTTAAATTAATTTAGTCCTTAAAAAACATCTTTAATCACAAATTTACTTGAAAAATGATGTAAATAAAACTTTAACCTCAAACAGTGACGTTTAACTTTGATAGACTTTTGAATTTTTGGATAAGGTTATTAAAAACTGAAGTTGAATATGAAGAATTCCATCAAATACCTTCCTAAGTTTTTCACCTGTATTCATTTATTTTCTAACAAAGTGCTCCATTCTTTTTCTTTTTTTTTTTATATTACTCATGCTGAATTAACTTTTATATTACTCATGCTGTATTAAATAACAAATCAAAAATTTTCAAACATTTCTATATCTATGATTTTGAATGATAAAACTTTGCACAACTTTATTTGTATTTCAAATCTCGCGCTGGTCCACTTTTAACATGGCGGATTGCCACGTGACCTTCTGAAAACGAACCTGATTTTCCTATGCGATTATCCTTGAGTTTCGCTACTGTATAGTGTGTTTACTGTGGTACAAGTATGAAATGCGGATTTTTTTTTTTTTCCAAAAAAAAACATGTTAAATTCGGAAAAGAAGGATAAAAAGTGCTTTATTCTAAGTATCCTCCATTGCTTGTTATACATTTTTCCCATCTTTCGGGCAATTTGTGAATACTATGCCAGTAAAAATTTTCCCCTTTTGCTGCGAACCATTCATCGAGCTATTTTTTCACATCTTCGTACAAACCAAAGCGCTGCTCAGCAAGTGCGTGACCCATCGATGCAAACAAGTGGTAATTGGAAGGAGCCAAGTCTGGTGAGTAAGCCGCATGGGGTAGAACTTCCCAGCTGAGTGCTTCCAAAGTGTCGCGAACTGGTTTAGCCGTAGGTGATGGAGCATTGTTATGCAGAAAAATGACTTTGACTCTTTCGGTATTCTGGCCTTTTTTCAAACAGCGAACGGTTCAAATCGGTCAATTGTTGTCGGTAACGTTTAGTATTAACCGTTTCCCCAGGTTTTAACAGCTCATAATAGACCACGACCCTCTGGTCCCATCAAACACAGAACATCCTCTTTCTGCCAAAGCGATTCGGTCTTGCGGTTGATGTGGATAGTGCGCCTGGGTCTACCCATGATTTTTTGCGTTTGGGATTTTCAAAAAAAATCCACTTTTCATCCCAGTATGGGTTGGTGCGTCAGTGTGTGTGCGTGCGGTGTGTGTGTAGTCATCGATAGTCTTATCGTGCGTCGACTTACGACTAACAGACATCCTACATCTGACACAACTGACTAACCTTGACTTAGTTTTAGGTTAAGGTCGTAATTCTCCTTCTGAGAAGTGTAACAACTCACACCACTAATTAAATTGTAACTCAACACCCCCAGCAATGGGGAATTAGGTTAGGTTAAGGTAGGATAAGTTAGGTTAGATCTAGACATTAGAAAATTCATCAAAAAATCTTAACATATAACATGATCAGTCATGTAAAAGGAGTAAAGAGTCTTCCCGGCTCACAAGGAGTTTTAGTGGGTATGCCAACCCTTCAGGTTGGAGAGCCCCACATATCTGAAGCATTTTGGGGCACCCTTATGGTGACGCAAACTGCTTCAGAATCCATAAGGCGGATTTCTCCGTTAACAAAAAAAAAAACTTTTCATCCCCTGTAACTATACGATGCAAAAACGACTTCCTTTTGTACCAAGCGAGCAAAATGTCATGTGTTTTTGCGCTTTTCCATTTGCCTGTCGTTCAACTCATGTGGTACCCATCTACCGGTCTTCTGAATTTTTCCCATCTCTCGTAGCGATTGAAAACAGCTTGTTGACTAACGCCCAATTGCTCAGCGAGTTGTTTTTGTGTTTGCGAATCATCTTCGTCCAACAATGTTTGCAATTCCACATCTTCGTATTTTTTTGGCGGTTTTCCACGTTCCTTGTCTGCAACATCGAAGTCACCACTTTTGAAAAGCCGAAACCATCGTTCACACGTATCTTGCGATGGAGCATGATTACCATAAGCTTCTCGAAGAAATCGGGATGATTCAACAGCAGTTTTCTTCGAATGAAAACAAAAAATTAATGCTGTCCGGAAATGCTCTTTGTTCGGTATAAATTTCGACATATTGAACACAACAACACAACACTATGCACGCACTTTTCCAATTTATCACTCGTGCGCGTCTGACACTTGTTGATGACACAACAAAATGGCGCAGTGTCAAATCTGTATAGCACAAACTGCATTGGTGCGCCATCTGTTGTCTGAAATCCGCATTTCATACTTGTACACCTGGTAAATATCCGGAGCAATAATAATTTGAGTGGTAAAATGAGTAATTGGGCAGTACGATAAATAGTTCGTCAGTTCTCGACGTTCCGTAAAAGCAGAAGGTGATTTGGTTGAAAAGAGCGGCACATTTCCGTTAAAGTGGGCTACTAAGATACCACTAATATTAATTTATAAGTTTGACTTCATACTTTGATTTCATACCATTAATAAATTAATAAAGTATTTTTTTTATAGCCCTTGTTTTTCCATTTCAAATCCAAATATTACTTACTAGAAAAATAGTCAATAATGAAACACTCAGCAAACATAGAAAATTACAGACCGATAAGTTTATTGTCCCACTTGTACAAACTATTTACAAAAATTATTACCAATCAACTAACATCAAAATCTGACACACACCAACCTGTTGAACAGGGTGGTTTCTGAAAGGCCTTCAGCACAAGTGACTGTTTGCAAACCATAAGATCTTTCATAGAAAAAACAACTGAATATAATATTCCAGAAAGCTTCTGACGCAGTCGAAATTCGATACATATTAGTGGCCATGGAGCACGAATTGACACTCGATATACTACACTGCTTGAAAATATCTACAAAAACGCTTCTATAATATATATAAAATGCAACGTCTCTCTGTCTGTCTGTCCGTTAGTGCGCCTATCACTGGAGAACCACGTATCCGATTTACGTACTTTTTTTTTTAAAACATACATATGTTCTCTGGTCAGGTTATAGGCTATATTTTATTACGATAGGTGACATAAGGAATAAGCAGTAACGATAATAGTGAATCAAGTCGGAGAAAAGTTTGCCGCTAGCGCGTTCTCGTGCAATACACTCCCTAAAGCATTAAATATGGAACAATATCATGTAGCAAAGAATACAATATATATAAAATGCAACGTCTCTCTGTCTGTCTGTCTGTCCGTTAGTGCGCTTATCACTCGAGAACCACTTATCGGATTTACGTGTTTTTATAAATTTATACATATGTTCTATATAATTCGATATAAGCCTAGATAATGGGACATAAGGTGAGATAATGGGAGATAAGGAGAAATAATGGGAGATAAGGAGAAATAATGGGAGATAAGTCGAGATAAGCCTAGATAATGGGAAATAAGGTAAGATTAAGGGGGATAAGGAGAAATAATGGGAGATATTTTATTACGTTGGGTAACATAAGGAATAAGCAGTGACGATAAAGTAGTGAATCAAGTCCACGCGAGCGGAGCCGCGGGCCCGGCTAGTCTTTTCATATAAAGACGGATGAAGAGACGAAAACCAATAGCATTAATCATCATTTATAAATATTTTTTGTCATCATTTTGAACGTAAAATTGTAAATAAAAAAACATAGGAAAGATCCATTTTTTAAGAATAATAAAGAGGTCAAAATTTTGAAAAATAGTTTGGATATCCTCTTGACAATGAAAAATGTGAATAATATATATATAAAGAGAATACAAAAATGTCAAGAAAAATTATGACGATCTACTGATCAAAATAAGATCTCAGAAATATCGGGATAAAATTAACATGTCAGACAATAAGAATAAATGTATGTGGTCTATATATAATGATATTACTGGCAAAGCAAAAGCAAACAATTTTGTGATAACAGGAAATCCGGACGTACTCTCAAATAAATACAATGATTTTTTATTAAGCATTGTACCTGAACTAGTACAGAATATGAAGAAAGTTAAATGGGTTACTCAAATTCAGCGAAATAGGAGATCCCTATATCTCAAACCGGTCACTATCAAAGAAATTCTGCTGCAATTGTCAACAAAAATAAAAAACAAACATAGTAGTGGAGACGATGAGATTCCTACAAGTTTAGTTACGCTCAGTATTCCTGTATAACAAAAGTTCTTCGTTATATAATTAATAATTCTATGCGAGAAGGTATTTTTCCAAGCCAATTAAAATTAGCTGTAACTAAACCACTCTATAAAAAAGGGGACCCAGATGTATTGGATAATTATCGACCGATTAGTCTTTTACCGGGATTCTCGAAGCTGTTTAAATTGGTCATACGTGATCGATTAGTTGGTTTTTTGAGAGAGTGTGATCTACTAACAGATACACAACATGGATATATAGAAAAAAAGATCAACACAGACAGCAGTATTCCAGTTTGTGCTGGCTGTCTTGGGACACCTGGAGGGAGGTGAAATGGCGATGGGTCTCTTTCTAGATCTTTCAAAAGCTTATGATTGCTTAGATAGAGAGTTACTTTTGAGAAAACTGGACTTGTACGGAATAAGAGGAAATGCTCTCAAATGGTTCAGCACATATGTAAAGAATAGAACACAGAGAGTAGTGATACAAAATAAAGAGTCATGTTTTAAATCAGAGATACTTCAAAATGAAGTGGGAATTCCTCAAGGGAGAATTTCGGGCCCTCACTTATTCATAATTTTCACAAATGATCTGAACTTAGAAGTGAACTTTAATAGTATACAGTATTATGGAATTATATCTTATGCTGATGACACAAACTTGCTTGTGGCAGGAAGGGAAATTCCTGAAGTCATTACAAAGGCAGAAGATTTTTTCTTGAAAACAAGCAGATTGTTTGAAAAAAATAAATTAATAATAAATAAAGACAAGACTAACATGATCCTTTTTAGAACCAAATTAAATAAAAAAGAAAAACCTGAGGCTATCAGCATAGACAATAATCGGTACCCATGCCAGAGCAACACAAAATTCTTAGGCCTGAAAATAGATGAATTCCTAGATTGGTCAGCACATACTGAATATCTTAGTAATAAATTAAATAAAATTTGTTTCTGTCTTAAGTTTGTATCTAAATACCTGTCTGAGCCTGCAAAGAGAACATCGTATTTTGCAAATTTTGAATCAACAATGAGGTTTGGTATAATATTTTGGGCGTCAAGCCTGAAAGCCCAAAGTATTTTTGTCATTCAAAAGCGGCTTTTACGAATTTTAAATGGAATTTTAAATGGAATGCCTGCAGTCTTGCAGGGGTGTGTTCAAGTCAAAGGGTATATTAACTGTGTTTGCTTTATACATACTAGACATTCTTACGTTTTTTTACTGTCTCAAGGAAAGCTTAGGAACGCGGAGAGAGCACAATTATAACACCAGAACAACAAGTATAAATTGTCCAGTCCATAGTTTGGCTTTATTTAAGCAGAGCGTTTATTATATGGGGGTTAAACTGTATAATAAATTAGATGATAGAATCAAAAATGCGCCAACTGAAAAAATGTTTTAAAAAAATGGTGAAAAAATTACTGTTAGATTTAGAACCATATAGTATTAATGACTATTTGAACATGTAAAGTATGTAATTGTTTATGTAAATGGTATCAAATTAATGAATATTTCCTTTTTTGTATGTTGACGTCATTTCATTTTATTTTGCATGCGTGTGTATATGCATGTAATTTGAAATGAGGTAAATAAAATTAAAAAAGTAAAGTCGGAAGAGGCGTTCGTCAGGGAGACACTATATCACCAAAATTATTTACACGTGTACTCGACGATGTCTTTAAGAAACTACCATGGGAAGATAAAGGAATCAGAATTGACGGAGTATATCTGAACTATCTCCGATTTGCGGATGACATTGTGTTAATATCAACTGACTTGAACGAACTGAAATCAATACTTCAACAACTGAGTTACGAGTCGAAACAGGTTGGCCTCAAAATACATTACTTGAAAATAAAAATAATGAGCCTAGAAGACCCACATATGTCGACTGAGAACCAGGAAATAGAGACTATTAGTGAACACAACTATTTGGGTCATTCAGTCACTCTAGGGAAAGAGAATCAGTACAGGGAGGTTACCAAGCCAATACAGCTCTCCTGGGCAGCATTTAAGAAACTCTCCTTTGTGCTGAGAGATAGTAGTATCCCGATTAATTTAAAAAGGAAAGTTTTCGATGCCTGTACTCTACCGGTAATAACATACGGAATGCAAACAATGTGTCTAAAGCAGAAGAACGATAATAGACTGAGAGTGATGCGGAGGGAAATCGAAAGGTCAATATTGGGGTTGTCTCCGAGGGACAGGATCTGAAATGAAGAGATCCGTCGAAGAACAGGGGCTACGGATGTTATAGAGAAGATTGCCGAACTGAAGTGGCAAAGAACTGGACAGGTCGCAAGACAGCAAAATGAAAGATGGCCACTGAAAATCAAACAGTGGCGACCTAGGGAGACAAAACGACGTAGTGGTAGACCCCAATTAGGATGGATAGGTGATATCAAGAGGACACCTGGTAGAGACTGGCACCAGAAAGCACAAGACAGGACAAAATGGAAAATATTAGGAAAGGCCTATCTCCAGGAGTGGACGATTTAAAGGCGGAAGAGAAGAATAATGAAAAACTATCTTAATTTTCTTAGTAAGTCAGTAAGTATATGTATTGTCAGTTTTCATTTTAATGTATGTAAACCTAATACATAATCATTTAACTGGCTGATCTTAATTTTTACTGTACAAATATTTACAGAACTGTTTATTCTAATATTTCTAGCGTACTAATTCTAATTTAGTAACTGCTCACACGTTACTGCAGAATGAATCATTTTAGTGACCAATTGCATTTTCATGCATTCAAATACTGATAGAGCTTCTTATTTTGAAATATTTTACTCCTGATCTCTATTTTTACTGCTCATATTTAACTGCCCAATCTGTTATTGTATATACAATTTGTGTAATACGAGGCTGGTTTGAAAAGTCCGTGCAAAGTCCGAGAGATGGCACCACCGACGCGTATCGAGGTCATGTTTAGTTAGTAGCATCTCTTGAATGAACGCACACCAAGTTTCAGCCATATTGGTCTATTTCTTTGTGTTTGGCATTCGTGTGAATCAAGGAAGTCGAGTGATTTTCAAGAAATGGACGAAAAAGAATTTCGTGTGGTGATTAAACTTTACTTTATGATAGGCAAAACGCCTCAAGAGACTAAAGAGAAGCTTGATAAACATTATGGTGACTCTGCACCTTTGATTAGAACAGTTTATAAGTGGTTTCAAAATTTTCGGACTGGCCATATGGGCACAAGTGAGCTGAACGTTCTGGACGGCCTGTGGAGGTTACGACTCCAGAAATCATTGATCAAATCCATGGGATGGATGACAGAAGAGTTAAGGTGCGTGAGATTGCTAGTGCTGTGGGCATCTTGACTGAACGGGTACATAATATTTTGCATAAACATTTGGACATGAGAAAGCTATCCGCAAGATGGGTGCCGCGATTGCTCACGCTTGACCAAAAACGGAATCGTGTGAAGTGTTGCAAGGATGGTTTGCAGCTGTTCCAGAAGAATCCGGAGGACTTTAAGCGTCGTTTCGTCACTGTGGATGAAACATGGATACATTACTATACTCCTGAGACCAAACAACAATCTAAACAATGGGTTACCAAGGGGGAATCTGCACCAAAAAAGGCGAAGACCGTTCCTTCGGCCGGAAAGGTTATGGCGACTGTCTTTTGGGATTCGCAAGGGATAATCCTCATCGACTATCTGGAAAAGGGTTTAAAACTATTACAGGTGAATATTATTCATCGTTATTGGAGCGTTTAGAAACCGAGCTGCAAGAAAAACGCCCGCGATTGGCCCACAAGAAAGTCCTATTCCATCACGACAACGCACCAGCACACACCTCAGCAATTGTGGTCGCAAAATTAATGGAAATAGGATTCCAACTCGTTTCACATCCCCCCTATTCTCCAGACTTGGCTCCCTCGGACTACTATTTGTTCCCCAATTTGAAGAAATGGCTGGCGGGACAAAGATTTTATTCAAACGAGGAGGTGATTGCAGACACTAATGGATATTTTGCAGACTTGGACAAATCCTATTATTCGGAAGGGATCAACAAACTAGAACATCGTTGGACGAAGTGTATAAGCCTAAAAGGAGACTATGTCGAAAAATAAAAAGGTTTACCCCAAACACATAAGTAGTTTTTATTTTTGCACGGACTTTTCAAACCAGCCTCGTATATTACCGACTATTTAAATCATAGACATAGAGAATGGACTGAGCGTTCCATATTTCGCTGTGAAGTAAATACGGACGCAAAAGTGTGAGATAGACAAAGCGATTGTGCGGCCAGTACCTGTCCCTTTTTCGCCTTGAATTCCGTCTCGGGGCACTGCGCTTTGGTTACTATAGGCCTACAGAAAAGAGAAAGGTACTGGCCGCACAGTCGCTTTGTCTCTTTCTTAAGAGTGGTCAATTTTGTGAGGCTAATCCTCAATCCTTTTTCTATGATAGAGATTTAAATGATAGCCATTTTAATTTCACTGAAATTTTTACAAACTAATTGATGTAGATTTAAAGCACTCTTTATGTTTTGTTTGAAAATAACAATAAGTGCATTTAAATATTTCAATTTAACTGGAATTTTTATGTACTAGTAAGTGTCGATTTATACTACTTTTATATTTTGTTTGATAATTACAATGCACACATTTAAACACTTTTAGTTCACTGGAATTTTTATGAACTAATAGATGTTGCTTTAAACCACCTTTGTGTTTTGATTGATAACTACAATGCCCGCATTTAAACATTTTGATTTCACTGGAATTTTTATGTACTAATAGGTGTAGATTTAAACCACCTTTACGTTTTGATTCATAATTACAATGGACACATTTAAACATTTTGATTTCACTGGAACTTTTATGTACTAATAGATGTGTATTTAAACTACTTTTATATTTTGCTTGATAATTACATTGCCCACATTTAAACATTTTGATTTCACTGGAATTTTTATGGACTAACAGATGTTGATTTAAACTACTTTTATATTTTGTTTGATAATTACAATGCATACATTTCAACATTTCTACTTCGTCGGAATTTTTATGTACTAACAGATGTAGATTTAAACTACTTTTATATTTCGATTGATAATTACAATGCTCACATTTAAACATTTTGATTTCACTGGAATTTTTATGTACTAATAGATGTTCATTTAAACCACCTCTACGTTTTGATTTATAATTACAATGGACACATTTAAACATTTTTATTTCACTGGAATTTTTATGTATTAATAGATGTTCAATTAAAGCATTTTTACGTTTTGATTCATAATTACAATGGACACATTTAAACATTTCGATTTCACTGGAACTTTTATGTACTAATAGATGTATGTTTAAACTACTTTTGTATTTTGCTTGATATTTACAATGTACACATTTAAACATTTTTGTTTCACTGGAATTTTTATGTACTAATAGATGTTGCGTTAAACCGCCTTTACGTTTTGATTCATAATTACAATGCACACATTTAAACATTTTGATTTCACCGGAATTTTTATGTCTTAACTGATGTGGATTTACATCAGTATCATGTTTTGTTTGATAATTATAATGAGCGTATTCAAAGTTGTCATTTTTATGCACTGAACAGTTTGTTGTTGTCTGACGACTACATTGATCAAATTTAAAAACACGATCTTTTCTAGATTTCGTATCATCAACAGGACGATTTTTAATAGTCTCCTCCCATATTACTTTATCGAAGTCATCTCGGGGGACTGTAGAACTTCCTTGGTTTTCTCGGATAAAATAACTTGAGGATGCACTAAAAAAACAAAAAGGCAGTTTAAAAAAGACGATATTAGTATAACTAAAACCATATTTTGTTTATTTATTAAACAAAAAACATTTCACGACTTTGGCAAGCCGCGGCCCGCGAGCATCCTCCTTGCGGCCGGCGACTGTTTTGTAAATAAAGGTCTTATCATTTGGAATTATTTTAATTTTGCGAAGTTGGAATAAATTTTCATTGGAAAAAAAAAACCGGTCAAGTGCAAGTTGAACTTGCACAATTAGTGTTCCGTACGTAGATTGTTTTTAAAATAAAAAATTTTTGTTAGGGTGGTATAAAATGATCAGTGACTTCACAAAACACACCCCAAATGAGTTTTCAACAAAGTTTACAATCTTTACTGAAAACTGGTGACCTTGAAATTTTGTTTTTTTTTTTTTTAAATACCAAATAAATTATTAAAGGTAATGCACTCGTGATAATTTTCGTTCAATCTATACCCCGTGGAGAATATTCCAGAATTTTTTTCAAAATTTTTTGATCAGTACTTTTCGAGATAAGGTAGGGGACAGCGATTTTTTAAAAGTAATACGAAGAAAAGTGTGCGCAAGTATTACATTATATATATATATATATATATATATATATATATATATATATATATATATATATATATATATATATATATATATATATATAATTTTACTCGTGTTTTCACAAGCTTTCATTTGACACCACACTCGATGACCTAGTAAAAAAAAATTTTTTTCACTTCCGATTTCACCCCTCAAAACGAACCCCTTAAGTCAGTAGTTACCCTAGGCGGGTTTCGCGGCCGATAACGCCCTTGTGGCACCGCCGTTTACGGCGCTCGTCATCGTGGCAGGTCAGGTCTGGCAACGCCGCTTCGCGGCGTTGCCAGTTCTGACCTGACACTTTGACTTGCGCCGTAAACGGTGGTGCCACAAGGGCGTTATCCTGTCCGCGAAACCCGCCTAGGGTAACTACCCGGCTTTAACCGCGGGCGGGCGGGCGGGCGGGCGGACGGGCGGACAGGCAGACAGACAGACAGACAGACAGACAGACCAGACAGACAGACAGACAGACGATAGTTGATAGCTGTCAGCCGTCAGCTGACAAATGAGAGGCATACAGACAGACAGCAGTTCAATTCATCTATCTATTGTTCAACGCACATCTGTTTGAAATTTTAACATTCTAGATGAAATTACCTACGCCTATGGAAGCGCCGCCGGCCACTTTATTAAACTTCTTCCGTATTTTCACCGTTAACGTTAACGCTAATTTTAACCATATCCTTTTTACATGGCTTAAAATATTTTGCAATTAAAATATGCTAAACATCTTTATTGGCCTTAGTACCCGCCTATCAATACTACTATAGTTGTACAATAAAGATACTAGATGTCGCTGCTAGTATTAAATATTAATATTTTGAGCAGAGGTGTAGGTAATTTCAACTAGGAGTTTGATTGTGTGATGTGAGGGTGTATCTTCGGCTGACAGACCTAAGAGTAGCACATACGTTGGTGTGGACATCACAGTGACGTCACTTGACCTTGAAATGGAATTTGGGTTTGGATATTGGTTCTCCATACATACATAGCTTCAGTAACAGATTGCTTCTCAGTGTATTAACAACAACAATATTATCATGAATTCGCTAATCTTACGACTACGTAACCTTTGTGCTAGTGATGTGAAATGGACACCAAAGGGATATATGTATGTAGTCTCTAAACAGAGGGAAAATATAGAAAATTATCCTGATCATGTTAGGAAAGAATTGCAAGAAAATGCTGAAAATTATCCTGAGTGGCTTAGTGAAATTATAGAGACGCTTGGGAAAGTGGTGCAAGATTGTGAAAATTATCTAGAAACTAAAGACGATTCATTTCTCATATCTGTATTGGGGTTTATTAAAAGAATTGCGAAGGTTAAGTTATCTTGAATTTGAAACTACCATTGAAGAATACTTAGATAAAAAGAAAATATGTTAGGTGTCACTCGTTAAGCTTACCCCAACATCTACAAGTGTGTAAATCCTATTGGATGATGTTACATTAACTTATATTTGTATTAATAAATAAATAAATAAATAAATAAATAAATAAATAAATGAATAAATGAATATTATTTTTCCTCTATAGTCTAACGCGCCTCAGCCTTTAACCATCACATATTATTATGCTATAAATTGAAAACCACGTGCGGATGATCTCATGCACGCCGCCTATAGCTACAGTCGGAAACTCGGTTCGAATACGTTCCTTGTCTTATTTATGTGTAAGGCTAGTTTCATCTCATTTTATTAAATTCAATTTTAGTACAAGGAGCGTCATCTAGTATTTTTATTGAAAAGATTGCCAATGGCGCGCTGCAGGAAACTCAACTCGAATACTTTCCTTGTCTTATTTATGTCTAAATAGGGTTTGCGTTCTTTGTCGCTGTAAATTAATATTTTACATATTAAAAATCAATTTTTTACGCGGACAAAGATAGCAATCCCCTATTTACGCATGGACAAGACAAGGAAAGCATTCGAGTTGAGCTTCCTGCAGCGCGCCATTGACCGTCTTTTGCTGCATGCCGGCGGCAAACACATATATGGCTAATAACGCACTGGCGGAAGTTCGATTCGAATACTTTCCTTGTCTTATTTACGTGTAAATAGGGGATTGCTATCTTTGTCCGCGTAAAATTGATTTTTAATATGTAAAAATTGCTTTCTTATTGAAAAATAAAAACACCCATATTTTGAAAATTTATTTATTTGTAATATAATTGTATAAAGTTATAGCATTGTTAACGCTACAAGAACACATCGCAAGCTTATGGTAATTGCATTGACCTATATAATCCTTATCTAATTTTGGTACTCGTATGCTTGAATATTCAAGATTTATTATATCAGGATGAGCTGTGCAACCATTCTGGTAGTAATAATCCAACAGAAATTCTTTCTTTATATGTCCTTTAACGTAGATAACTCCAACATCTGATAATTCGTCTCTAAGTATTCGATTAAGGTCGTTATATTCCATGCAGCCAGAATTGTATGGAATGCCGTGAATATAATAAAAGGTATATTTAGCTGTTTTCTTTAAATTTTCAGATAAATTTTTATATAAGGTCTTCGGTTTAAAAATCCATGATTTTATTTTCTTCCCATCATAAATTACTAGTTCCTTTACTTCAAAATTCGGTGTTACG
This sequence comes from Pachyrhynchus sulphureomaculatus, assembly GCA_019049505.1. Classification (NCBI taxonomy): domain Eukaryota; kingdom Metazoa; phylum Arthropoda; class Insecta; order Coleoptera; family Curculionidae; genus Pachyrhynchus; species Pachyrhynchus sulphureomaculatus. The sequence continues at coordinate 117,389,713 of CM032451.1, forward strand.
TAGCCCTGTACGTCGACCACTACAGTCTTCATGGTATTGAAAATTAATTTGTTAAACTATGGATCTTATAGTTCCAGTAAGAGGGGAGTGTTCTATTACCCGATCATGGATAATTATACAATACGCTCGAGTATCTTTTGGAAATTGTTCAGAACTTTGAAATTCTATTTTTACATCGACGATACCAGATTTGATATTTTCATTTTGTTTTGAACAATCAATCACGAATAGAGCACGTGAAAAAAAGTCTGAAAAGCTTAATAATGGTTCGCAAAACGGTTTTTGTAAATATGTATTTTGGAACTCTGTATACATTCTGTAAGCTTCGCTATATTTTTTATCATTAAAATTTAAATTAAGTGATTCATATGGGTAAACTTCTGAATTTAAATAAAGTCTTACATCGGTAATATTTATATTGTCAAAATATGTACAATTCGATGCGGCGTTATCTTTTCGATTCGTTTGGAAAAATACGATAACATATCGAGCTCTTTCGGAAGCTGATTTCACCATCCAAATATCTTTCGTTGCTGATCTAAGTGTAGGCAATTCGTGAATTTCCCAGCTTCTAAACGGCATAAGAATGGATCGATTACTGGCTATTTCTTCATATAATTTAAGTTTAATAGCATCGCTAGGGTAGATATGTTTAACTTTTAACACAATTGATGAAATATTTATAGTAGCCTTCTTATCCCCAGTGGTATTTGCATAGCAATTTTCATCAACTCTCGCTCTAACCAGTTTAATTTTTTGTCTCCCCATTATAACACCCTTGTAGTCTGAAAATATACCGAAAAGAAACCGTAGAGGTATTAATAAGTTGAAATTTCCATTTTCATCAGCTGCAGTACCAACAAAGGTTGCCAGCGAACCTGTAGGCCATTTCCATCCAGCTGCATGAAGAGATTTGCTTTCCTGCTCATTAAGACATAACATTGCTTTTATGGAGCTGATAAGTCCTGGATCTCGAACCTTCTCAATTTCAATCCCATTCAGTTCGTATGTAATCGTTTCAAATAAGAATGCACCAGGATTATTTGTTAACTTACATTTTCCCGTTTTATTTGCAGTAACTTCCTCAGTAAAGGATGCTTCTATATGAAGGACAGCTTCGCTAATATCCATAAATGTATCGAGCTGGTTAATTACTATTTCGATCTCATCGTTATTGTTAAATGAAGATGTAAATGGATGGTAACTATGCCATTCTTCTCGACTGATTGATTCATCTGCGTTGACCTGGCGAAATATTTGAAGTTTTTCTGATACGGTAGCCATACTTTTGTGCTATAGATTGTAACTGGAATAGACTTCTGGACGTGAGCGATTGCTTTAGCGTCTGATTATAGACTGAAATTGGATGGTTGCTGCCGCTAATTAAATAATTTTCTAAATTGCGACTATTAATTACTAAGACCATGTTTCTTTAGCTCCAACCGTATAATTATTTCTTCACCTCGAAAATTTATTGGGTTTGAATTCTGATCAAGTAAATCTACAGTTATATTATCAATACTGGATTTATTTTACAGGTAAATAAATTAAATTTCTCGGTTCTATAATTATACTATATCCAGGATCAACATCCGGTGTAAACTCATATACCGTATGAGAGGGATGATTCGTATAATAAGATCCAGAGACGATATTGCACTCAAGTCGTATAGAAGTAACCTTAATAATATTCACAGGAAGATCTGATTCGTATATTGTATTTGGTTGCAGGTACCTTTCAGAAAAACCTAATAATTTCCCTATGGAATCTTTAGGTTTGAAATCGACACCATAAAGACACCTTAGTTCAGACTTGAGAGTATTGTTGTTTGGTTTCAAACGAAATTTTATAGCAGTTCCACCCTCGTTGATATCCAACTGTTTAATAAGAAATGATTCAATATCGCTAATCTCATAAGCTCCTGTTGGAATATTTATAAATTTCTTCACACCCTTCGAATTGGTATAATAAAATTTATCACTTCCAGGTTCTATATTTGGAATAGAGTTCCAGGTGCTCAGTGCAATGAGGGCTAAGGAATAATTATACCTCGTATCCAGTACAATTGGCGGGCTAATGTCAATACTTAGACAACTAGAACGACCCTTCAATGTAAACGTTTGAGACATTACTAACAAAAATTAAACACGTTATGTACTTAAAAGGATTTATTGTAAAGAAAAGCTAGTGCAAGATGTCCCACAATTGTAGGTATTAAACTTCTGATATTGATCAAAGTTATAATATATAGTACAATTTTTTAAAATATTTAATTACTTCCATTGGAGGATTTAAATTTCCAAAACTATCAAAGTAAACAGCGTTGTTTCCAGATTTTTTATAGGCCACCCAATGAGTTCCAGCTCCTTCAGATTTATCTAAATTAATTATACCACATTCAGTCTTCCATGGAGTTTCAGGTAAATTGTCTCTCATAAACACCCCCTAAAGTGGGGTATTTTCAAATGTTTTGCTTGTTTTTCGATGTTAATATTAGATAATGGTTGATTGGGTAACCTTAATGGAAGTTTTTTGGCATTTTCTTTAAATACAATCCATAACCAGTCTTAAATCGTTTAAGATATAGTCCCTGCCCTTTACTCTTTCCGAGAGCAATAGCTTCCATTGTTTCATTATGTCTCTTTGCTTCTTCGAGTTTATTTTTTGCATCTCGAGCGCTAATTATCGTTTTGGTCACTCCTGCTAGACCCCCTGTCAGGCCTCCCAGCGCGCTTAACCCTGCAAAAATAGGAATAAGGGGGAGGATTCCACCAAGTTTCGGTACCCGGATAACTCTAGGTGTCTTAATTTTTTTCTTTCCTCCAATATTTTTTACAGATAATCGAGCTGCTTTAATGGCACCTTTAATTCTATCCTTCAAGGAACCACCCTCCTTATATTTATTCATATGTTTTTTTATGCTGTTAACAACACCCAAGTTAAACGATGTTTTTCCTTTAGTTGCTTTTGCTCTTCTCAGTCTCTTTCTTCTTATCTTTCTTTTTGCTCTTCTCAGTCTCTTTTTTCTTATCTTTCTTAGTTTTCTTGCTTTTAACTTCTTATTACCCGCTCCAAGTGCTCGCTTAGCCTTCATTGCAGACGTTATAATCCAAGCTGCACTCCTTTCTCCTAAATTCGAATCTACAGCTGTAACTCGTTTCCAGGCTTGCTCCTGTAATACTTTATCAGCTTGATGTCGTTTTGTTAGATCGGATGTTTTTGAATATTCGATATCGTGCTCCTTACAATAACTGTCCAATTTATTTTTTGGTTGGTCACCGCGAGTCAGTCGTTCTTTAAGACGGGTACCTGGCCCACAATAAGAATAACCCGGTAAATGAAGTTCGAACGGTAGCTTATTGATTAAGGTATTTAATACACCTGCACCTCTTGAGGTGTTCATTAGTACTAAGGTTATACTTAACTAAACACCCTTTATAAGATGAAAAAAGAAAAACAAGTTCTCAACCTAAATATTACCAATTTCGATATATGTGATAATTCTGCAGCACATAAACGTCATAGCGAATTGCTGCCAAATTCAATTAGAGCTGTTATTTGTGGTCCTAGTAACGCAGGGAAAAGCAACGTAATGTTAAGTTTGTTAATCGATAAAAACGGATTAAGATTTCAAAATGTGTATATTTATTGCAAATCACTTAGCCAAGAAAAATATAAATTTTTAGAAAAAACCATAAGTCTAGTATCCGACGTGAATTATTATGCATTCAGCGATAACGATGCGGTTATACATCCTGAAAATACCAAACCAAACTCGATATTTATATTCGATGATATAGCTTGCGAGAAACAGGAAAAAATAAGGAATTATTTTTCTATGGGCAGGCATAATAAAATTGATTCATTTTACCTTTGCCAAACCTATTCAAAAATACCTAAACAGTTAATTCGAGATAATGCTAACATGATTATATTATTTAAACAGGATGACTTAAATTTGAAGCATGTGTATAGCGATCATGTAAACACAGATATGACGCTAGAAACATTTAAAAGAATTTGTTCGGAATGCTGGAAAGAAAAATACGGATTTTTAGTTATTGTTAAAGACAATGAAATAAATAAGGGGAGATATAGAAGTAAATTTGATACCTATATAAATCCCTAACTCTTCAAGCTATTATCAGTATATAATACACTGCTCAACAAAGCAGCGGTAGCAGTCATGCCTAAAGTTTTAAGTAAACGAGACAAAGCAATTAAACAGAAAATTCTTAATGCTGCAAACACCATTAAACAAAAATATTTATCCTTAAAGTTGGAACGAAGCGGAGAAGATGACGCTCTTAATAAAATATTAAACCCCATAAAGGAACCGCTTACTAAAATTGTAGCAAACACTGAATTAACTAAAGTTAAAGCAGAAAAGGAAGATGCCTTAAAGAAAGAACTGAAGGATGAGGATACAAAAGAGGAGAATGTTTCCTTAAAGGAACCGAAATTTTTAACAACAAAGTTTATAGGAGAATTGGGAACGGATAATGACTCTGATGATAATGTATTTGAAGAACACCGTGAAGAAGTCGACAATGAGCTTCAAAAATCTATTAGCGAACGATCGGCTGGATATTTGGAATATTTAAATCAGTATCCTCCTATTGCTCAAGAGTATATAGATAAGTATTTACGCAATTCTGAAAATATTGATCTCACATACGGTCTGAACCATGACAAAACAGTAGATAAGTGGAAAATGGGGTCAGAACCCTTGACATTTAATACAAACGGTGATATAAATATAGGTAATCGTACATATAGGGGGACTCGGGGACTATATGAATTAATATTTATGAAAGAACCCATGTACCCAACGAGAACCGATGAAGCTGAATATCGAGAGATTTTAAACCAAACTAATGTTCATAGAAGAGATAATAAATCATCAAGTCAAATTAAAGGAAGTAACTCAGTAAAATACAAGCAGTATATTCAACCATTATTCTCTGCAAAATCTGCAGCTGCTAAGTTAAATAAAAAACGAATATATTCAGCTCCAGGCAAGTCCGGCTCTGGTTTATTAAAGTACACAAAACAACCTAAAGAGTATGTGTATTATGATGACGTAAACGAGTTAGTGGATAGACTAGCTAAACTGAATGCCTCTCAAGATGCTGGAAACGGAAATAATATCAATGAAATTATGAGTATATTAGAAGAATTGAGAGAGCTTGACGTAATTGAATTTATATAAGCATGACTAGAACTAATTTTATGTCATAAGTATAGCAATCATGGATAAGTTCGGTCGTTCCGCACATTCTAAGAACATCACACGTAAACCATTGCAAATTATACAATCAGGTCTACCGCTAACACCTCAAGGTGCATATGATATTGAAAATCATCGCCTAAGTAATTTAAAGAATCCACTGGATGAGCATGATGCTGCAACAAAGACATACATAGATTCAATTAGAGATAATATAATAAAAAAAGAAATTCCATCAATAAGTACATTCCAGCAAGTTCAAACTTTAGCAAATTTTGAAACGAAATTAGGTAACATTAGAAGTGAATTTAGTGTCTCTATCGCTAATATTATTAAAGAACAGAAATCTTTATCTGATAGCTTTGATGCTGCTGAAGAAAAGGTCATACATATTGAAGAATATGCTGATAATAAAATAGCCAATGTTTGGGGAGAAATTAGAACCATATTGGCTAGGCTTAAGTTAATTGAAGAAAAGTTATCCTTAGGTAGCAAAAAATAATAAATAACCAGTCATAAGAAATAAATGTTCACAATCTAAAAAACAACCTGTCAAATAACACCTATAGCAATAATGAAAGTTAAAAAACAAACCAAAATTACTGAAGCTAGGCAACAGGTTGTTAGAGAGCTACACAAACCAGCTCGAATTAAATTCAAAAGAAGGAGATTCATCCAGCGCGGCTTAGATGATACATTTGCAACCGACTTAGCCCAGTTGGATCAATACAGTCGAGAAAATAAAGGTAATAAATATATATTGGTGGTCATCGACTGTTTTTCTAAATTTCTTTGGACTGCACCGTTAAAATCTAAATCTGCAGCAGATGTCTCAAATGCTATGGAAGTTATATTCAAAAAATCTGGAAGAATACCTAAGAATCTTTTATCAGATCATGGGAAAGAATATTACGGATCGCAATTTCAAAATTTAATGAAGAAATACAACATAAATCACTATAGCACTTTTAGTCCGTTAAAAGCTTCTATTGCTGAACGAGTAATTCGAACCATTAAGGGGAAATTATTCAAGTATTTTACTCTACATGGGAACCATAAATGGTTAGATCTGCTTCCGGTTATTACAGATACGTATAATAATACAAAACATTCAACAACGCGTATGAAGCCTATAGATGTTAATATAAAACATGAGGGAAAATTGTTAAATACTGTCTATAGTCATTTAAAAGTTGCTGAAACCCCCAAATATAAAATTGGGGACATCGTACGTATAAGTAAATACAAGCATGTGTTTCAAAAGGGCTATATACCAAATTGGAGCACAGAGCTCTTTAAAATAATTAAGATTAATATTACATATCCAAGAACCTATTTATTAGAGGATATGAATGGACATCCTATTAGCGGAGGGTTTTATGAACAAGAATTGCAGAAAACAAAACAAACAGATGTTTATTTAATTGAACAGGTACTACGTAAAAAAGGTGATAAATTGTATGTTAAATGGTTGGGTTTCGACAAGTCGCACAATAGCTGGATTGATCAAACAAAGGATATAACCTAACAACATCCGCTTCCGGTTTTAGCGTGTTATACAGGTTTTGCGGCTGTGTAGACAAGATCTGACTGGTTTTAAATAGGTTGTTATGTTAGTTGTTTGTCAGTACTAGTTGCGACGTGTGCTAGAAGATGTGTTCGTCAGATGAAGGTGGTGATTATTCGCATACATTTAGTGAAGAAGGAGACATGGATATGGATGCGGATATAGAGACTTATAACCGCGAATTAGATGAAATCTTAGAAAAGTTCGAGGCTGCAGCCAAAAATGAAGATGTTTATCTCTTGCATTCTACTTATGCGATTGGAACATATATAATAGGATTCGGATTGAGTCCAGCTCGGTCCTTTAGTCCTGCAGTTATTTTAACACATCAGCAACATAAAATATCGTTCAGTGCTTATGAGTGGAACACATTTATAAATCTAATAAAATTAAGAATTGAAGATTTTTTCAACGACCCAGCTGTAGCAGCAACACCGATAACATATCCATGTGGAGATTTTGGCAAGCTAACACAAATGATACGAGATGATGATGATGATGATGACGTTAAGGTTCTGGAACTTCTGAAATACAACACAGTATTCTACTTTTCAGAGACAGATATACTTAGAATCATTGACATTAATTCAAAACTTATTGATCACCGCATAGCTGCATTAGAAGATCTGAACTTTTGTGCTTATTATTATAACGTAATTGGCATTATTAAAACGCATTGTTCCAATAAAAATAATGAATGTACTGAGATGAACATATTAAAAATATTACAACTATGTCTAGATCTATGTTTTCCCGCAAATATTCATGTTGTTAGTGCCTTTAAGGAATACCTATACTTTTATGAAGCCAATGTGTTAAAAGACATAAGTAAATAGTGTAATAAACTCATTTATAGTGCGACAGTCAGTGAAAAAGGTCACCATGAATTGTGCTACAGATTTGGTGGAGCATTTTATTGGAGGTAAAAGTATTAGAGACCTTTCCAGTGAACTCTTAAAAAGCCTACCTCTTGAATATTACCTAAAGGTTGAGTGCATGGATCTTTTATATATTTGGTCTCTATTGCCGTATGAATATACGCAAAATATTGCATTACAAATAAAGTTGCCATGTTTTATACATTATAACCGACCTTGGATGACTGTACACTTCGACGGTCCCCCAAATTCGCAAGAAAAATGTCGATATTGTCAAAAAGGCTGTGCAACATATAATATGAAACAGTAGTTTGAATACTTTAAACTAGTCAAGATGTATTTTATCTTTACTTTTTCGCTTATGGCTGCAATTGCTAACAATGTTATCTACATATATGCACCATCAAATGTACGTAGAGCATCCTATCAAGTTGAAACCGATAGCTATAAAGAAGTAGGCATATGGAGGCAGGCATATTATACTTCACCTAATGTTGGCGGAGTAATGGTTCCCTCATTTCAAGCTATGCTACCAAGTTCAAAGAATAAGATGTATCGCTTTAAAATTAGGTTAGAACTCATAAATAACACAATTATAGAAAGTGCAAAATGGACTACAATTATATCAGATTCAAATGAAATAGTGAATAAATCAGTTGCTGATGGTTTGGAGCCGATGACTACAACAGTGCCTGCAATTAACTTAACCACATCGATGCACTTAGGGGGAGTGAATAATGGAAATAATATTACCATAAACGCTACTAATATATATATTCATGGTGTAAACGTAACCACTGATGTTGACGAATTTTTAAAAGACTATATAATATACGCTCATTTTGCAAACCTCTGTATTATAGTTTCTATTATAACTTTTGCATTTTTGTTAACTGCTAAATATATTTATAAAATAATTATAAAAAAACAATGTGTTCTCTTCCAATTAAATAAATAGTTAAAATATTATGAATTTGCGTATTATTTCAATTTGCATTTATGAAAACGGAAACCGTTGTTTATATTATTCATGTCGTGGAATATTTATTTGCGGTTACAGAGAGTGCAGCTGCATGTTAAAATGTAGGGCGTCGGCACTTTTATAAAATAGTTTGCTGAACTGACAATGCATTCAGTACGCTTACAACATTTCAACAAGTTGCAGTATTTAGTGCTAATTTATTAGTGACTCACACAATTTCCGTTACTCCAGTTAACGTTCAAAATCGTAAGTACAAAATTTTTTTATCAATGCATTTTCTTTTTTGTTTTAACGGTTTTATTATTTCAATAAGTATATTTTATATTTTCAGATGGATCTAAAAAGTCTTAATACATTTCTTTTTATTTTTACCTATTTTATTTCAATTTTCTATTTACATGTGAATAAGACAAGGAAAGCATTCGAGTTGAGCTTCCTGCAGCGCACCATTGTCCGTCTTTTGTTGCATGACGGTAAACACATTAACAACGCGCTGACGGAAGTTCGATTCGAATACTTTCTTTGTCTTATTTATGGGTAGATAGAATATTGTTTTCTTTGTTTGCGTAAATTAATATTTTCATATTCATTTTCAATAAGTATTTGTTATATTTCCAGATGGATTTAAAGAGTCTTAATGCTACCTGCCTTACAGGACTCAGTCTCACCACAACTAGAAGCCTAAAAGATCTACCTGTGAATGTACCACACCCAATCCACAAAGCAAGCATTCAAACAACCCAATTTGGTGAAACAGTGCTATTGGAATTGGAGAACACATCTGTATTTCTACCTAAGAGGGTTACATCCACATTCAAACCTCACCTTGATCAATTCGTTAGTGGAAGGTATTCAGTGGTTTTTCGTGGACTGAAGGATTTAGGTTGTGGTCTCAATCCTATGATCACATTTGAGATATTAGAAACAGCTTGAGAACGTAAGTGTGTATTATAATTTGTATTTATGATGGATATTATTAAGAAGGCTAAAAATTTAATTGCATCATTTAGATTACTTAAAAAACATATTTTTCCTAATTTTTCAAAAAGAGATAAAACTATTTGGTTAAGGCGCATAAATTTCCATATTAAATCTTGTAATAATTTAGTTCGTATAGGTAAGATCTCTATTCCTATTCAACGCAACTTGCAAACAACCATTCTACAATTAAAAACATTGAAAATATTTATTCAAAATATTCACTTGCAGCATTACGGATCAGGGTTAAATCTACCCCCTAGTATTAAACACAGAGTTGCATGGAGAAATGTGAATTCATGTTTTCAAAGGCGAATAATAACAGGTGCTATAATTAATTTGGTGCACAAGGATGTGCAGAAATTTTTTCAAGATTCCTTTATATTATTTAAAAGAAAAATAAATTTAATTTTAAAAAGATTTTCCTTAATTAAAGTCAATACAAGTTTTTGTGGAGAGTTTGTTAAGCAAGAATGTGTTGAATTAAAATATTTTAGTACAAAAAATGTAATAATTGATTTAAGCACAGATTTACATACATGGTTTTTTTGAAAACGTTTGCGATAAAATTTTTAATAAATTAACCGAATTCGATGAGGGCAAATCGGGGTTTGCTTTACAAAAAATAATTTATTTGGAAGTAAATATTAATAAATATGAAATGGGTTCAGGAGGTTCATCCTATATTAAACTACCCCATGAAATACTAATAAAGCGAGCGTGCATTAATATTAAAAACTATGATCATGCTTGTTTTTACTGGGCGATTATGGCTGCTTTGTTTCCAAATAACAATCACTCCAATCATACAAATTCCTACCCACATTATAAATCTGTGTTAATTACAGAAAATTTACAAGCTCCAATGCCATTAAACCAGATTTCTAAATTTGAAAATTCTAACCAAATTTCCGTTAACGTATATGCATTAGAATTAATTAAGAGTGATAGAAAATCATTTTTTAGTGTTATCCCTGCGCGATTAACTGCCACTAAACTAGAACAGCATGTAAATTTACTCTTAATTCAAGATAAATATTTCCCTAAATTAAATGATTTTGACGCTCTACTATTTGAAGTGGTTGAGGAAGAGGAATCATCAAATATTAATTACCACTACTGCTTGATAAAAAATCTTTCACGTTTAGTTAGTGCGCAACTTAATAATAAAAAAAACAAAAAGTTCATTTGCGACAGATGCTTAAATTATTTTTCTTCAAACGAAAAATTAAATATGCATGAAGAGCTATGTATCCAATTAAATGAATACAAAATGTCATTCCCTAAAAATAAATATGTTCAATTTAAAAACCATATATATAAACAAAGAACTCCTTTTGTTATTTATGCTGATTTTGAATGCCTATTAGCACCTGTTGATTATAATGTTGGGGTGGCAACAAAAAAATATCAAAGTCATATTGCCTACAGCGCTGGTTATTATCTGAAATGCTCATATGATAATACGTTAAGTTATTTCAAAAGTTATCGAGGGGTAGATTGTATGGATTGGTTTATTAATGAACTTAATCTTTTATCGGATAATATTTATTCTAAATTTAAAAACGTCAACTCGATTATGAATTCACCCGATCTAAGTAGCGCATCCCATTGTCATATATGCAGTGAATTATTTAAAACAAGTGATAAAATCGTGCGTGATCATGATCATTTTACGGGGTTGTTTAGGGGGTTTGCACATTATATTTGTAACTTAAATTTCCGCAAATCGTTTATAGTTCCAGTGGTGTTTCATAATTTATCTGGCTATGATTCCCATTTTATAATTAAGGGGCTTGCCAAGAAGGGGTATGTAAACGTTTTACCCTCCAATAAAGAAAAATATATTTCATTTACATATTATAAACAATGGGGAAAATTGCATTCGATTTAGATTCATAGATTCCTTTAGATTTCTTGGCACCTCGCTTGATATTTTGATGACTTCAATGGAAAAAAAAAGATTTTAGTATTTTGAGGGATGAATTTCCAAACTTAGAGGATAAACAATATGAGTTATTAACTCGAAAAGGAGTGTTTTGCTATGATTACATTGATAATTTGGAAAAGTTGAAAGAAACTGCGCTACCACCAATTAAAGCCTTTTATAATAAGTTGGAGGACTCGAATATTAGCGACCAAAATTATTTACACGCACAAACTGTGTGGAGTTCCTTTGAGGTTCAAGATTTAGGTCAGTATTCAGACTTATATTTGAAAACCGATATTTTAGGTCTAGCAGATGTGTTTGAGAATTTTCGAAACAATTGTATTACATCTCATGTGCTTGATCCTGCCTGGTATCATAGCATGCCAGGTTACGCGTGGGATTGCATGCTGAAGCTGTGTAATTGTAAGCTGGAATTGTTGCATGATATCGACCAAATCATGTTCATAGAACAAGGTATACGTGGAGGACTTTCTGTCTGTGTTAATAGATATTCTGAAGCTAATAACAAATACCTACCTAATTTTGATTCTTCTAAACCCTCTAATTACATATGTTTTCTGGATATGAACAACCTTTATGGAAGAGCTATGGTAGAACCATTACCATATGGAGGATTTGAATGGGTTGATGACATCACCAATTTTGACGTAATGTCCGTATCAGATAGCTCACCCATTGGCTATATTTTAGAGGTTGATTTAGATTATCCTGAAAGCTTGCATGACTATCATAAAGATTTTCCATTTTGTCCGGAACATCGCGTACCTCCACACTCAAAATTCAAAAAATTAATGGGTACTCTACATCATAAGAAAAGATATATTTTACATTATCGAAACCTCAAACAAGCTCTAGATAATGGTCTAATACTGAAGAAAATTCATAAAATTTTAAAATATAATCAATCAGCCTGGCTTAAACCCTATATAGAATTAAATAATCATTTGAGAACAAGAGCTACATCAACATTTTTGAAAAATTTATTCAAGCTATTTAATAATGCTGTGTTCGGAAAGACGATCGAAAATATAAGACGCAGGCGCATTGTGAAATTTGCTCGATCATGGGGTGGTCGTTATGGCGCTAAAAACCTAATTGCAAACCCTAGATTTCACAGTCGGGTTGTACTTGACGAAGAATTATCTATTATTGAGATGAAAAAAGCAGAATTAATATTTAACAAACCGCTTTACATTGGAATGGCAGTTTTAGATATATCCAAATTATTTATGTATAATTTCCATTATGACTTTATGCTCCCTAAAATGGGGGGAACTGAACGTTGTAAACTTATGTATACAGACACAGATAGCTTTATATATGATTTGAAATGTGATGACGTATATAGTGAAATTATTAATTCTAATTTAGATAAATTTGACACATCTGATTATCCATTAAACAACCCTTACAATATACCGCAAAAAAACAAAAAAAATTTTAGGCCTTCTTAAAGATGAGGTAAATGGAAGTATCATTACGCATTTTGTTGGGTTAAGATCGAAAATGTATAGTTATAAAGTCCAAGGCGGAAATATTTGTAAAAAGGCTAAGGGGGTAAAGTATGGAATAGTAAGAAATAAATTAAGTTTTGAAGACTATATACAATGTTTAAAATATTGCAAAATAATTGACGTCACACAACGTTCAATCCGTTCATACAGTCATAATGTGTTTAGTATAGAGCAAACAAAACTTGCGTTAAGTCCTCACGACGACAAACGTTATATTCAACAGGGTAATTTTGATACTCTTCCTTTTGGACACTATAAACTGAGCTAATTCTTTTTCTATTGTTATAAGCCTACCCCTCACATCCAAGCAACTCAATTTGACGAGACAGATCAACTGCACACAGCTGTAGACCTGCCAAGGAGGGATACACCCACATTCAATCCTCACCTCAACCAATTCGTTAGTGGAGATAACTGACTAAAACGGACACTCAACCAATTCGTTAGTGGAGATAACTGACTAAAACGGACACCTTAACCAATTTGTTAGTGGAGATAACTGACTAAAAACGGACAAGATGTTGTCACTAAGTAACTTATGTGTAAAAACAATTTGTGAAAATGTTTCAAATTTAAGTGAATTTTTATTAGAGTCTCCATTGCCATGGAAATTAACTGAACAAGTTTTAAAAAATTATTCTAAGTATAGATGGGAATATATAAATCGTTTAGCACTTAAGGATGAATCTCGAACTTTAAAATGTTTGGAAACCGTGCATCATGAAAAGTTTATGTCGCCATCTATGCGAAATGTTGTGCTTACTGCATCTGATGCTCCATTTTTATGTTCTGAGCGCGGTGTTACCTATTGTTTTTGGGGTTAATCTTTATATTGTTAGAAATTATAAATTTTTCATATGTAAATCTTGTTATGATAATTTTAAAACTTTTAGACTTCCTAACAAGAGCAGATTATTTATTGTTAACGATCACTATCATAGCGCAGACTATACTCAGAACACTCTATTATATTATCAAGATAAGGCATATTGGTGTCAGAGTTGCTTCTTAGAAGTTTTATTTGAAGTACATAATCAAGTAACTTGCATTAAAAAACTTCATAGACATTATTATGAAGGGGATGTTGATCAAATGACTGAAAGAAGTCGATTTAGAGGACGCTATGATAGTGACTTAGAAATTGATAATTATAAATTAGAAGATGATAATTAAATTGTCAAAACCGGAGCCTTTTTATCCAACCCTTCGCCGAATGGGTTCAATTACGCCAACCGGCAATTCAACGCCAACTGGCAAATCATTCAGACTAATGGTGGATTTAGAATATATTGTACTAGTCTTTTTAATAATCCATCATGCAAATTATAATACAGTTCTTAAGTTTATGCCCACAGGCAAATCAACGCCAACTGGCAAATCATTCAGACTAATACGTCTATTTTAAAATCTTTAAGGAATAAACCATCAGGTTTATGCCTAATAGGAATTGGTTTGATAATATGCTACTGCTTCTTTCCTCGTCGATTTAACCCCTCTGAGGGGTTTTCAAGAAAATATGTTTTATCATTGTTTGTTATTCTTTGTAATATGCTTGTATTACTATATACGTTTATAATTATTTTTAGAATATTGTGATATGCTTCCGCTTCAGTCTTTCATCGATTTAACCCCTCTGAGGGTTTTTTCAAGAATATATGTTTTATCATTGTTGTTATTGTAAAATTTAGCTACAACTTCAAATAATATTTCTTATTTGATATTTTAATTTATGTTAGTTATATTTAACTTTTTACTTAATTTTATTTGTTATTTGATGTAGACCATATACTTCTTTCTTTAAGTTAGTTATATTTAACTTACCATTTCAGAGAGATTTTTTGGACTTGTAATTTGGTAAAACTGTTAGTTCAGATAGTTTTTTTCTTCTGTTTCCAAATGGTACTTCGTACTTCTGATGCATGATACTACTCATATTTTTTGCTGATCTTGCATTAAACCTCGTCACTATTCCGTTATCTGTTCGTATCAGATGCACGTGTGATAATTATCCTGTTCGACTGTTTCTGCGGTTTGATTGGTCATAGTGTGACGTTTTGTATTGCCCCCTGCTACACACAACAAACAAACAAAAGGTTCTTTTTCTCGAAAAACTGCTACTTTGATCAGACTTTCCTCTTCTGCTTTTTGCGTAGGTTCCATTTTCTACAATTAATTCTAATAATTTTAACAAAATAGCCTTTGTTTCATCTTCTTCGATTTTAACAAAATAGCCTTTTCTTCATTTGAATTATTTTCCATGACTCAAATTGTTGTAAAGATCACTCTTTCAATTTTAACAAAATAGCCTCTTCTTCCTTTTTTCTTCATTTGAATTATTTCCATGGCTCAAATTGTTGTAAAGATCACTCTTTACCAAAAATTTTTACTCATTTTTGTTGTATCGTCACCTGATGAGTCGTCACGTGACATCACTTGAGTGCGAACGCATATTGGTTTGAAACTGCAATATTTCTGTTGCACTTGCTGTTTTAATTCTAAGTGATAAAAGTATTTCTGTCTCCTCATATCCTCTTCACTCGTAAATCGCAAATATGTGTTTTTTACATTTGTGTTCGAAGTTTGTACGTTTGTACTTTTTAATACTGGAGTATAACTACAAGCTTACATATCACATCTTAAATTGGATAGTATGCAATTTCTTTTGTCTCCTCACTAGCCATTAGTATTTAATTTCTTTTGTATCCTCATTTGGATCTTTAATTGGATTTGAGCATTATTTTCAAAATATTCCTGAACTAAGTTTACACATTTATCATAGCATCGGTTCGATTTTTATATTTTCAAACCCGCCGGTCAACCTATCATTAACCATTAGTACGCAATTTATTTTGTCTCCTCAGTAGCCATTAGTATTTAATTTTTTATACTCTCTTTATTAAACGGCGTTGTCCATAATATTATGATTTTTGAAAAATCATCGGTTCAATTTTTATATTTTTGAATTCACTGGTCAACCTGTCATTATTACAGTCGATTTGTATGGTCCTTTAATTGGATTTGGGCGTTATTTTGAAAATACTCTTGTACTACCTGGTCATTATTATCACAGTCGATTTGCATGGTCCTTTAATTGAATTTGAACATTATTTTCAAAATATTCCTGTACTAAGTCTACACATTTATTCGTATCATCGGTTCGATTTTGATGTTTTCGAACCCGTGGGTCAACCTGTCATTATTATTATTATATCAAAAAGTTCTTCTTTCTCACATTTGATCAATGTGGTTCCATGTTTGGCTGACGGGCTAAAACCAAGTCAGCACAAACGCTATTACCATTCCGTATTAAGGAATGACCTGACAATGTTACATGTTTTCAAAATCACTGACTTCTGAATGTTTCTGTGTATGTCCGTGTTGAGTCCCAATTGCACTAAATGTGGTGTGAATGTTATTGGTGTAAGGCCTGTGGCTGATATAATGAGGGGGACAATGATGACTTTTTCCTGTCTCCATAGCCTTTTTATTTCCGTTGCAAGGTCTGTGTATTTGGAAATTTTTTCTGTGTATTTCGCTTGGATGTTTGTGTCGTTGGGGACAGCTATGTCAATCAGATAGGTGACTTTTCCTTTTTTGCACTGAAAAGTAATATCGGGTCTAT
>CM032451.1:117406535-117425642 GCA_019049505.1 Pachyrhynchus sulphureomaculatus
TATGGGTCTTTAATTGAATTGAATTTGAACGTTGCTCCACAAAGGGGTATTCCATTTTAAATGGTTTTGGCTTTGTATATTTAAAGGTCTCCATAATTCCAAAATTGATTGATATATTTTAATGTTTGAAATTGTCTTTATCACAGACGATTTGCATGGTCCTTTAATTGAATTTGAACATTATTTTGAAAATATTCCTGTACTAAGTCTACACATTTATCGTATCATCGGTTCGATTTTGATGTTTTCGAACCCGTTGGTCAACCTGTCATTATTATTATTATTTATTACAAAAAGTTCTTTCTTTCTCACATTTGATCAATGTGGTTCCATGTTTGGCTGACGGGCCAAAACCAAGTCAGCACAAACGCTATTACCATTCCGTATTAAGGAATGACCTGACAATGTTACATGTTTTTCAAAATCACTGACTTCTGAATGTTTCTGTGTATGTCCGTGTTGAGTCCCAATTGCACTAAATGTGGTGTGAATGTTATTGGTGTAAGGCCTGTGGCTGATATAATGAGGGGGACAATGATGACTTTTTTTTCCTGTCTCCATAGCCTTTTTATTTCCGTTGCAAGGTCTGTGTATTTGGAAATTTTTTCTGTGTATTTCGTTTTGGATGTTTGTGTCATTGGGGACAGCTATGTCAATTAGATAGGTGACTTTTCCTTTTTTTGCACTGAAAAGTAATATCGGTCTATTAGCGGAGACTGTTTTATCTGTATGGATACCGATGTCCCAGTAGAGCTTGTAATCTTCATTTTCAAGTATGGATGTTGGCGTGTATTTGTAGTAGGGATCTGTGTTTTCTATGAGTTTGTATGTTGTGGCTAGTGCTTGGTGAACTACTTTGGCAGCTGAATCATGCCTGGCTGTGTACTCTGTTCCGGCCAATATTTTACATCCGCTCGTTATGTGTTTCGATCGTTTCTTTCTGGCTGGTGGCATTTCCTACATCTGTCCTCTGCAATAGTCGGGTCTTTGATGATATGCTTTTTGGTAGTTTCTGGTTAATATGACTTTATCCTGGATGGCAAGTAAGAAGCCTTCAGTCTCAGGGAATAGCTGCCCATCTTGTAACCAGGTGTATGATTGTTTTTTATTTACGTGGTCTTGTTCTATGTGGTATCTGTGTTTTCCGTGGAGTGTTTTCTCTGACCACGTTTTCATCTTTTCCTGTTGTAATTGGCTGTGACTGTGTGTGTCTGCTGAATGGTCTGCCCGGGCTAAGTCGAGAGGTGTGTAGTTTTTTTGTCTGCTTTCACTGTCGCTGTGTGGAGGCTGGTTTGCTTGCTGTGAAAGAATTTCCTAAGTGTTTGTATTTGTTTTGTATGTAATGATCTGATGTCTATAATTCCTCTTCCTCCTGCCTTCCTCTCGATGGTAAGTCTTTCTTTGCATGCGTTGGGGTGTAATTTCCTGTATTTGGTGAATTGAGATCGTATAAGGATGTGAAATATTTTCTATGTCTGTTTGTGACCATTTGATGATACCAAATGAATATGTGAGTATAGGTATAGCGAACGTGTTGATGGCTTTAGTGAGATTCTTAGAGTTGAGTTTTTGTTTGCAAAAGTTTTCGTCAGTCTGTTTTTGAATTCGGTTCTGAGCTCTGTTTTGATGTGAGTGTGGTTGAGTTTGGTGCTTTGTTGGAAGCCTAGATATTTGTATGTTTCTTTGTCGAACATGTTATCGAGTGTTTCATTGTTGATGGTTTCTGTCTCATGGTGGCACTTCCATTGACCTTTGTTGATGTGGAGCACTTTGCATTTACTTATACCAAATTCCATATTGACATCTAAGGTGAATATTTCTGTGATTTTGAGGAGTTCTTTTCAGCTGTGTTTGTGTGGCAGCGTAGAGTTTTATGTCGTCCATATATAGGAGGTGGTTTATTTTATGTTGATTCACTTTTTGGTGTCTGATATTGAAGCCATGCTCTGTTCTGTTTAGTATATTTGAGAGTGGATTGAGACAGAGGCAAAACCATAGAGCACTGAGCGAGTCTCCCTGAAATATACCCCGTCTGATGTACAGCTCTTCTGTTTGGATCCGTTCGGTTTGTGTTTCTAGGCGTATTTTGGTTTTCCATGTTTTCATAATTTGTGCGAGAAACTGCCTGAGGTGTTGGTTGATTTTATAGATTTCTAGGGCCCTGATTAACCAGCTGTGGGGTATGGAGTCGAAGGCTTTTTTATAGTCTATGTAACCGATGTGAAGGTTTCTGTGTTCTTTTCTGGTTTGTCCCATAATCACGCTATCTATAATCAGCTGCTCTTTGCATCCTCGACTATTTTTCCTGCATCCCTTCTGCTCTTCTGTGAGAATATTGTTGTCTGTTAGGTGTTGTTCTATTTTCTTCGAAATTGTGGCTGTGATGATCTTGTATAGGGTTGGAAGACAGGTGATAGGTCGGTAGTTTGACGGGTTTGTGGTGTCTGAGTTTTTGGGTTTAACGTATGTTATTCCTTGTGTGAGGAAAGTGGGAAATGTGTGTGGTTGTAGAATGGCTTTGTTGATTTGGTGTGTGAGTGCTTCGTGTGTGGTGGTAAACTGTTTTGTACCAGAAGTTTTGTATATTGTCTATTCCAGGACATTTCCAGTTGTGTGTGTGTTTTGATAGTTTTCTGTAATTTCTTGTGTATTTAATGTGGTATTTTCTTGTTCTGTCACATGTTTATGTTTGTCTTCTTCGGCTTTGATCCAGGGGGTGTTATTATTGTGTAGTTTGGGTTCTGACCAGATACTTTTCCAATAATCTGTGAGTTCTTGTTTGTTTGGTGGTTCAGTCACTGCTATCTGTTTGTTATACATAGTTTTCCGGTAGAACTGTTTTTCGCTTCTTCGGAAGAGGTTGTTGGTGTCTTTCCTCTCATTTGATTCTTTGTATCTGCGGAGTCTTGCGGCATATACAGATAGTTTTTGTTTCAAGGTATCGAGGATTTCTGGCAGTGTTCTGTTGGGAGACTTAGATTTGATCTTGTTTGCCCCCTGTGTGACACGTTTAGACGCGTTCCCGCTTATAAACTGGGTAAGATGTCCTAGATCTCTCCTGATGTTGTTGATTTTGTTTTCTATTCTTATTTGCCATTTGAATTTTGGTTTTGTCCTGTTGGGGTTTCCTTGTCGTTGAGGAAGTTTTTTGATTATTTTGTGTTAGAGTGGTGATTGCTGCTGCGTATATTATTGTGTGAATGTCTTCGATTGTGCTTAAGTCTGTTATATACTGAGGTATTATGTGCTTGTTTAGTGTGTTGATGATTGGTTGCGTGCTCTGTCTGAAGATTAAACGAGGGATGGGATTTCTTGTTGTGGGTCGGTGCCTGACCATCGAGCTAGATGTGACTCCATTTTTGCTTTAAGTGTTTGTATGAGAGGTGATTCGTGGTGATGTTGTGTGGATGTTGTTGAGGGTGGCGAGTGATTCATGTTGTTTTCTGTGATATGGTGTTGCGCGGTACTCGCAATATTATTTTGCGTTATGCTCCTCCTGGGTGGTGGGTCTTGTTGTGTTCGACTGGGTGGTTGTGTGTGTGAGGCTGGTTCGGAATCTGCTTTATTGTTTCTATTGTTTGGTTGGTCTGTGTTCAGTTCAACAGCCACTGTGTCCTTGATGGTTTGCAATTCGAGAGGTGTGAGACGATTGTTCTTGGTAATAACTCTTTTTTGGTCTATTACTCTCTGTTCTGAAACAAGTAATTGCAGATGTGGATATTCGGTCAAGAAAAGTCTGTGCAGTTCTGGTCTGTAGCCCGATGTTATTGTTTCGAGTTTGGTGGCGGTGTAGTAACAGCGCATGACCGTCCTATTCATCTCATCCGTCCACTTTAAAACCGCTGTCTTGGTTTGCCAGCCTTGGTAGTTGCGTGTTGTCCTTGCAAAACATACGGGCCCTGGCCTTGCTTTGGTGGTTGTGTTTGTCCCGTATCTACGTCGGTTGCGCTTGGGATTGATGTTGGTGGGTCCCAAGCGGCAAGTGATTCTCTTCTCAGTGATTTCTTTGTCAGGTTTCGTGTTTTTCATTACAGCAACGCATGGCGTGTTCGTTGATTCCTGTGGTGCAACTCATGCGCTGCTGTGATTTTCCCCCGCCTTGGTGGGTGTCGGCTTAGTCGCCGACACAACACTTTTGGCAGATCCATTTTCGGTTGCCTGGTCTTCATCGTTTTGGTCGAGCTGCCATTTCCCGCGACGTCCTCGACCGTTACGTCGCTCGCCCCGATGCTTCTTTTATTGGTCTGTTGTTCTCTGGAATGTTTTCAATGTTTTGTGGTGTCAGAAGCTCAAAGTGTCCCGACATTGGGTTGCCTGTTAGTAGAAGGTAAATGGTTTTGTTGTATTTTCCCGTGCTTATTATTGTTGGTCTGTCCGTAAAAGTTATTTTTGTATGTCTTGTTCTTCGTTGTTTTGAGAAGATATGAAAGTTGCTATTTTGTGTTTTCCGAGAGGGCAAGTATCTCTAGGCTCGTTCCATAGGTGCCATTTTTTCCTCATATAATTATAATAGTTATTGAAGTCTTTTATATCGTCGACTTCAATTAATGAAAATGTGTGAAGTTCCGACCAGTTTTTGTTGTAAATATCTTAGAGCAACCTCTCGGAGTTTCTCATGATGGTTTTGGTGGCCATATAAGTGTAAGCTAACTGCACGGAAAAGGCAATTTCCATCACCCACAATGTCGGATCTGGTAAAACTATCGGGAGTAGTTTCGACTGAGGCGGTTGTTTGGTTCGTCTGTAGTTGTTGTTGTTTGTGGTGTTGCTGTAGCTGTTTGTACGACACGGGTCCGCCTCCGCAACACCCTTCCATTTTCATTATTATAATTATTATTATTTAACATAGTATTCCCACGAGTATCCTAGGAAAGAAGGGTCGACTGCGCCTATTATTATTATTATTATTATTATTATTATCACAGTCGATTTGTATGGTCCTTTAATTGAATTTGAACGTTGCTCCCACAAAGGGGTTTTGGCTTTGTATATTTAAAGGTCTCCATAATTCCAAAATTGATTGATATATTTTAATGTTGAAATTGTCTTAGGAACTGTTCAGAATCTCAGAGATGCAGTTACTTGACTAGAATATAGTTATCTTATCGTACGATTGCTGTTGAACAAAGAATCCTTGCAAAGGTATATCAGATGGTGCGGTCGATGCAACTTGTGCTACATACATTAGAATGTTGAGACACCCCTCGTTGTACCCAGTCACTTGGTCTAGTCCACCCACTGCGGCAACCTAACTGTGGGTAGTATAACACCTGATCAAATTAAACACGATTCCTTAACTCTGAGCATTTTAAATAAATGAATGTAGGTTTTATTGGTCCTTCGCACTTGGCTAACGTGCATTCCTTCGAGAGTTTTGCTGCTCTTTGTTTCCTCTCTCTCTCTCTCTCTCTCTCTTCTAATATTCCACCTCTGTTGTACACATCTCGCGTAAGAACCCTCTGCCATATTTGTGCGGCAAGTTTTTACACTGAAATTTGTTTTTATAACACCCAATCAAATTAAACACGATTCCTTAACTCTGAACATTTTAAGAATGAATCTAGGTTTTGACTGTTCGTATAACTCTGAGCATTTTAAAATATAAATCTAGGTTTTGATTGTTCGTACCTTCCTTTCAAGAGTATTGTAAAATGTCTGCTTTGGTGGAAGTTGAGAAATTTTTAAGCTTTCCCAGTTATTTGGAAAATTAATTTTTAATATTAGATAGAATTTCCACAATCACAATTTTATTTGTAGCTTCCTTTCTTGTCAGTTTTGTATGTTAAGTACTCATGTCCTGTCCTTCAGGTTCTGATATGCAGCACGGTTCTTAGTTCCTTAATAAAATATGTAATTTTATGAATTTGTATTAGTAATAAATATATATAATTTTAATTAATGTCTAATTTGTATTAGTAATAAATATATAATTTTAATTAATGGGTTTTCGTTATATTAATATATATTTTAATAAATGTCTAATATATAACATCTGTGTTTGAATATTATTTACCCTACATTCCCCTACTATTTTAAATTACTTGATTTAGGATGACATCAAATTTACCTCTTACCGTTAGATGGTCGCAATAAATAATTATTTAATAAATAGTTTGATAAATACCAAAAGCAATATAAATGACAGTCTTGCTTTATGATTTTGGTGAGAGCATTCGTTATTCTTGACATTACGAAATGATGTTCTCAGATAGATTTTTTAATTTTACCCTTATTTTAATATACTTATGCTATATAATCTTAATGTTAGGGGGTTAATTAATAAACATATTGTAACCAATTAATTTTGTTTATTATTATTAATATAAATATATATAATATAAAAATATAATACTACGCAATAATAGAGATTAATACTACAAAATGAAAATATCTTTGGGGGTGTCATTAGGATGATGGTCCTGCTGATGGATGATTGTCTCCATCTTCATAAGGATCCCTCTTCCGTTTTAAAGCTATGTTCAAAACCGTTTTCTAAATGTTCACGGGTGTGCACTTTTTCACGAATAATTTGTATAGCACTGTCCATCCACTGCTGGTGGCTGCCTCTCACTACCCCTTGTACACCTGCTGGCATCACTATACAACACGGTTTGTTCTTAAAATATGATGAAACTTCCAGTGGGCTGTCGCACGCCTCACAACCCTTCTGTCGAAGGGCGTGTAATATCATCGCCCACGATAAATGGGGTAACATTTTGTTGTTATTATCCTCACCCCATAATATCTTCACTTGCGCCCCACTCCTACTACATTTAACTACAACCTTATAGGGGCGATTCATCTTTGTTTTACTTTTACTTTTATTTATCACGATCACAAAGTTTTACTTTGAGATGCAAATAGTTTACTAAATTGCACTGGGTGTGTATATTTTTATCTCCCTTAATCACCCAGTTTAAACCGCAAACGAATTCGTTATTTAAAATATTATACCATATTTACAGATGAATAAGCGACATCTGCTTGGTTTTTCATAAAGTTCTGGAAACAAAGATATATGGAAATTTCCTTGTAAGTTTGAAGTTAGTAATAAAAAACTAGCTGGCGCTGCTTGTACTAAATATTAATATGGTAACAATCCGCTCGATTAGACATCTCAAACATTTACAACATTAACGCTAACGTAAAAGGAATAGACATCTCAAACATTTACCACGTTAACGCTAAAAATAAAAAATAAACTGCTGTCTGTCTGTATGCCTCTCATTTGTCAGCTGACGGCTGACAGCTATCAACTATCGTCTGTCTGTCTGTCTGTCTGGTCTGTCTGTCTGTCTGTCTGTCTGTCTGCCTGTCCGCCCGTCCGCCCGCCCGCCCGCCCGCCCGCCCGCGGTTAAAGCCGGGTAGTTACCCTAGGCGGGTTTCGCGGACAGGATAACGCCCTTGTGGCACCACCGTTTACGGCGCAAGTCAAAGTGTCAGGTCAGAACTGGCAACGCCGCGAAGCGGCGTTGCCAGACCTGACCTGCCACGATGACGAGCGCCGTAAACGGCGGTGCCACAAGGGCGTTATCGGCCGCGAAACCCGCCTAGGGTAACTACTTAAGTCAAAATTTATGTTACGGTGGTATAACATGATCAGTGACTTCACAAAACACACCCTAAATGAGTTTTCAACAAAGTTTGTTTCCAATCTTTACTGAAATCTGATGACCTTGAATTTTTTGTTTTTTTTTATGTACCATATAAATTATTAAAGGTAATGCACTCGTGATAATTTTCGTTCAATCTACACCCCGTGGAGAATATTCCAGAATTTTTTCGAAATTTTTTGATAAGTACTTTTCGAGATAAGGCCAGGGACAGCGATTTTTCGCGAATTTTTAAAAATAATACAAAGAAAAGTGCGCGCAAGTATAATATTATATATATATTTTTTACTCGTGTTTTCACAAGCTTTCATTTGACACCACACTCGATGACCTAGTAAAAAAATTTTTTTTTACTTCCGACTTCACCCCCCAAAACTAACCCCTTGAGTCAAAATTTAATTTTCAAAACTACATGACTCTGATGAGGCCATCAATTCCTATATTATTACCAAATTTCACCTTTCTATGTCAAATAGTTTCGGAGAAAATCGGGTGTGACAGACAGACAGACAGACAGACAGACAGACACCGAAGTGATCTTATAAGTGTTCCGTACGGAACACTAATAATAAAATGAAATGCATTTTAATGCAGCTACGAAATCAGTTCAACGACAGATTTTGTAAAGTCGAGAAGGTTTCTGGCAAACTGAAGATTTTTGCAAACCCTTTTTCATGTGACATTGAGGACGTGCCGATTATTTTACAAATAAATCTTCAATCCAATGACACTCTCAAAAACTCCTTCTATGAAATCAATGATCTTGTTAAATTTTATGGTAGTTTGCCATCTAATTTTGACGAATTGAAAAGGTTTGCTCAACAATTAATTACAATTTTTGGCAGCACTTACTTCTGTGAACAAACTTTTTCATTTCTCAATTACAGAAAAAATAAATATTGTTTTCGTCTTACAGATGAGCATTTGAGTGCTATTCTATGAATTTCTACGACAGACATCAAAGCAAACATTCTATAAACAGCCAGTCAAATACAGCCTCAAAAATCACATTAAATTTTGATTCGACTCGCATGTATAGTTATTTCAAAGTGCTCATTTAATTTGTTTGTTTTTTTCTCATTTTCTTTTTGTCATTGCTCCTACTTATTAATAAAATTTAAATAAAATGATGATGAATAAAATGTAAAAGTGAATACAGTGGAATTCCCCTTCGCGCACACCCCTCTTACACGAGCACCTCCCTTGAACGGACAGTTTCTTATGGTCCCAACCGACTCTCATATAATTGGCATTGTGTTAACTCCCTCTTGGACCGACATTCTCTTGAATGGGCGCGGACACAAAAAAATGTACTCTTAACCGGACAAAAAACAATAAAAAATAAACGCCTTGTCTCATTTTTCTGTGGCGAGTGAAGGCGCCGCGCGCCAACGTCGCTGCCTGCTTTCACTAAGGGACTTCTCCGAGTAAATCGGGGATTTGCCGATCTCAATTTCATATTAGTCTGACGCCTATGCGAAAAAGAGACACATTCATTGTAAAAATGGCTCCAAATAGAAAAATCCTCACGCCTAAACAAAAAATTGAGATTGTTGAAGTTCACAATAAGGAAAAGTTAAGTGTAAGGGACTTACTTAAGCGGAAAAATACAAGCTGCTGATATAATTAAACATAAGGAAATCCTTCTAAATAAGTGGATGTCGAACAGCAATTTGAATGAAAAAATAAGCTTTTGACTGGTGATGGTACCAAAACTGACAAATTGTGTTATAACTGGTTTATAGCAGCTCGCCATAAGGGGATTCCTTTGACAGCTATGCACATGAATTATTTTTTTTAGATAAGGTTTTCTGGAATTAGTGCGTTGATTTTCTTTTCATATCAATTCAAAGAATGGATAAAAGGGGTGAGAGTATTGGTAGGCTTGTGAAAAAAAATGCAGAAAAAAACATATTGTTAATGTTTTTTTTTTCAAGTCCGCTGGTGGTTTACAATTTTGCATTGTGCAAATATGGCGGGAGAAAAAGAAAAACTCTTGTGAGTGGTTGCAAGATGTTGATTGGAAAATAACAAAAGAAAAAAGAAACATTCTGTTATTTTTAGACAATGCAGGATCTCATCCAAAAGACGTCCACTTAAAAAAATATAAAAATCTTGTTTCTGCCCGCTATTTGTACATCAGTTTGTCAACCGCTTGACCAGGGAACTATAAAATTTTAAAATTGATTACCGAAGGCTAATATTAAGCCACCTGATAGTAAACACTGAAACTGCTGGTACAGCTTTTGAGCTACTTTGCAAAAATCACTTGGGAACAAGTAAGCAAGAAAACAGTTTTGCTTGCGTAAAGCGGGATTTATGCATGAAAATATGCAAAGTGAAGACCAGTTAACTGAGGCTGTTACATCTGATCCAGAAGATGACTTACCACTTAACGTACTTGCAGATATCCTCAAAAATAAGAATTTGTTGGAGTTGAAAATCCAGATTAAGAACAAGAAATTGAAAATCCAGTTGAAATACAAGGACTTTCCGAATATTCTGATATCGATGAGGTTCCAGTACCAACAGATGCTATCTCAGATTATGGTTATTTTTAAATTTTTAATTAACAATTTTTTACTACATTTCATTTTAATTAATTTCTACTTTGTGATTCTTACTAGATAGACAGATAAAATATAATATTTTAATATTTGCTATAATTAACTATTATGGAAGAGAGGGGTTGGAATTTTTTTCCTGTAAAGGAGGCGATGGTCCAGAAAAGGGTGGGAACCTCTGGGTTAGACAGACGGCATCATACATGTAAATTAGTAAAAAATGCTGACTATTGCTATGGGTTAAAGATCTGTATGTCTGTAAATCCACTTGTGACTGAGGAATGATATCATTCTCTGCCACAGAAATCATGTTAATGTGGGGCTATCAACTACTAAAATTGAACAAAGCCCATATTTCATCAGTTATTCACTGTTCTCTCATCTGCCAGTATCAGAGCCTTTGTGCTCAGTGGGAAAAATGAGTCTAGGTCGTGGTTTGCCATTAACAGGTTCGGCCTAGCATAGCCTTCACTCATCTAAACATTCCGTTTCCCAGCCTAACAAAAACATTTTCTATTTCTGAATTCATAGTACCAAGGAATACGTGTGGAATAGAATGCTTTGATAATGGAGCCACGCCTCCACCTCTTGAATTACGATTAAACTTATAATAAAACTATAAATTCCGATTGAATTGAAACAAATTTTGGATGGTTGTAGCTTCTACTTGATGGAAATTCATTATACATATATAATAAAAGACTGTTTTTAGTCAATTTCCACTGGTTTATTTAAATTGCGATGATGCGTTTCGCTGTCGAAGCAGCTTCTTCAGATCTACATTTTACACTGTCAAGTTAGGTTCACAGTTTTATATAATTTCTTAATTATAATATTACACCTAATTAAATTACATTGATAGTATTGGGAAATCCACACAGACTTGGAGTTAGGAGAATAAATTCAATAATGGTGAATTGCTTAAATCTACCTGGTCGTTGAGTAAAGTACCTGTAGTCCTTAATCGATTTATTTGCATTGTCTCTAAAAGATTTAGTTTTTAAACCTTTTTGTTGGGTGTGTAAAATTTTGAAATTCTTGTTAAATGTGTGATTTTCTGTTAAAAGATGATTAGCATATGTTGAATTAGATTTTCTATGGATGAAACTTTTTTCGTGTTCTGTAATTCTTTGTCTAAATGTACGTCCAGTTTGTCCGATGTATTTTTCGGGCATGACCCACATGTTAATTGATAAACCCCTGATTTATTGTCTTTATTGATTTGTGGTTTGTAGTTTTTTAAGATATTTCCCTATAGTATTGTTAGTCTTGTAAGCTATGTTGATATTTTTTTGATTTAAAAATTTCCCCATTTTTTTCCGTTGGTTTGCCGAAATAGGTTAAGCATTTAAAGGTGGTATTTCTGTTCTTAAAACATGGGTATATTTCTGAGATTGCCTTGTTTCTAAGTTTTTTCCTAACGATACTATAGGGAAATATCTTCAAAACTACAAACCTCAAATCAATAAAGACAATAAATCAGGAGTTTATCAATTAACATGTGGGTCATGTCCTAAAACATACATCGGACAAACTGGACGTACATTTAGACAAAGAATTACAGAACACGAAAAAAGTTTCGTCCATAGAAAATCTAATTCAACATATGCTAATCATCTTTTAACAGAAAATCACACATTTAACAAGAATTTCAAAATTTTACACACCCAACAAAAAGGTTTAAAACTAAACCTTTTAGAGTCAATGCAAATAAATCGATTAAGGACTACAGGTACTTTACTCAACGACCAGGTAGATTTAAGCACCTCACCATTATTGAATTTATTTTCTTAACTCCAAATCTGTGTGGATTTCCCAGTACTATCAATGTAATTTAATTAGGTGTAATATTATAATTAAAAAATTATATAAAACTGTGAATATTAAACCTAACTTGACAGTACTCAGTATATATCACCACTACGCCAAACACTTTATTTTTGCACTCGACGCGCGTTTCGCTAACCATGTTAGCTTCATCAGGAGCGATGATTGACTAAAGCTAAACTACCAAATCTACCCTATTTATACTTAGCCTAACCCTTGAATTACTCAAGCGGAACTAATGACATAGGCAAGGCTATCAGTTCCGGTCAAGTAACCAGTAGAGAGGACTATAAGGAATAGGCCCTCTGTCTTTGTTTAAACTACTTTTACATTTTATGATTTCCATGCTTTCGTATGCGTTCAACAATCTCCTATCAGATACACCCTTTATCAATCTTAGATTATCCAATGTTACAGTATGATCAGCTTCAAGAGCATGTTCGGCAATGCTAGACTTTTCTGTTCTGTTGTATTTTAAGTGTGCTAAATGTTCTTTAAATCGTGTTCTAATTGACTTTTTAGTTCGCCCAACATACTTTTTGTCACAATCATTACAACTAATTTCATAAATTGCACTTTTCTCACAATTAGGAATCTTATCTTTGGGATTTCCTAAGATATTCCTCAGATTGTCTGATGACTTATAGACTAAGGTGAGACCTGCCTTATTAAATACCTTATTGAGTCCCTTGCTATATTTCGGATTATATGGTATGGAGACATACTTGGTGTTATTTTCTTCGCGTGTAAAAAAGGTGGAATTCTGAATATTAAACCTAAACTTATGCCTATTTATTAGCTTATTTACTAAGTCATCGTCATAACCATTAACTCTAGTTATATTTCTAATACGATTCCTTTCTTTATTAAAGTTTACTTTATTCAGAGGGAAAGTGACCAAACCATGAACTAAAAAATGTAATGAGGCTATTTATGTTGTTTGCAATGAAATGAATCATTCGGAATATATTTATCTGTTACTGTGTCCTTCCTATAGATATCAAATTCTAATCTATTATTATTTTTAATAATTAAAAATATCTAGAAAAGGCAATTGTCCTTTATTCTCAACTTCGTAAGTGAATTTAATGGAATCATACCGGCTATTTAATTTGGAAACAAAATCATCAATATTTGCTTTCTTTGTATCAAAAATCGCGAAAATATCATCCACATACCTATACCATACCCTTGGGAAATATTCGAATCCTTGACTGGCTTCGATTTCAAACTTATTCATGAATAAATTGGCTATGAAAGGTGACAAGCAATTACCCATAGCTGTTCCTTCTTTCCGAACATAAAATTGATTGTTATATTGGAAATAATTTTGTTCCATACAGAGTTTAGATAATATCAAGTATTCACGAATAATTTCGTCTTCAAAGTCATTCATTCTAAGTAATTCTTCGAGATATTGTAAAGTTTGTGGAATTGGCACACTTGGGAACAAAGTATACTTCCAGAAAATAGTAAATCATTTGTTAGGGAAGCATGTCGCAATCAAATATCGAAAAACATAGTTAACAACACAAACTCTAATTCACGAAAAAACATAAAAGTAGTTAAAGGATTGAAAAAGAAAGATGTCTTCTACTTAAAAGCGGATAAAGGAAATAAGGTTGTTATATTGGATAAGAAAGATTACTTTGAACGCGTAGATAATCTTATCGAATCTGGCCCTTATGAAAAAGTAATAAGAAATCCATTACCGAGAATGATATCAGAGGTTAAAAATTCTTTAAAAAATGTAAGAACCTTGTCTCCGATTCGCTAAAATTTAAATTAAATATGGGTAATCCGACCATACCAAAATTGTATTGCTTACCCAAAATTCACAAACCTGGAAAAGCAATGCGACCCATTGTTTCATCGGTCGGATCACCCACATATTTAATATCCAAATGGTTATCAAAAGAACTTGAGAAGTTACCATTAAATACTTTCGCAGTGAACAATTCGTTAGAATTCATTAATAAAACAAAAAATCTAGTTCTTAACGAAGGTGAGGTCTTAATTTCTTTTGATGTTAGTTCTTTGTTCCCAAGTGTGCCAATTCCACAAACTTTACAATATCTCGAAGAATTACTTAGAATGAATGACTTTGAAGACGAAATTATTCGTGAATACTTGATATTATCTAAACTCTGTATGGAACAAAATTATTTCCAATATAACAATCAATTTTATGTTCAGAAAGAAGGAACAGCTATGGGTAATTGCTTGTCACCTTTCATAGCCAATTTATTCATGAGTAAGTTTGAAATCGAAGCCAGTCAAGGATTCGAATATTTCCCAAGGGTATGGTATAGGTATGTGGATGATATTTTCGCGATTTTTGATACAAAAAAAGCAAATATTGATGATTTTGTTTCCAAATTAAATAGCCGGTATGATTCCATTAAATTCACTTACGAAGTTGAGAACAAAGGACAATTGCCTTTTCTAGATATTTTAATTATTAAAAATAATAATAGATTAGAATTTGATATCTATAGGAAGGACACAGTAACAGATAGATATATTCCTGATGATTCATTTCATTGCAAACAACATAAATTAGCCTCATTACATTTTTTAGTTCATCGTTTGGTCACTTTCCCTCTGAATAGAGTAAACTTTAATAAAGAAAGGAATCGTATTAGAAATATAACTAGAGTTAATGGTTATGACGATGACTTAGTAAATAAGCTAATAAATAGGCATAAGTTTAGGTTTAATATTCAGAATTCCACCTTTTTTACACGCGAAGAAAATAACACCAAGTATGTCTCCATACCATATAATCCGAAATATAGCAAGGGACTCAATAAGGTATTTAATAAGGTAGGTCTCACCTTAGTCTATAAGTCATCAGACAATCTGAGGAATATCTTAGGAAATCCCAAAGATAAGATTCCTAATTGTGAGAAAAGTGCAATTTATGAAATTAGTTGTAATGATTGTGACAAAAAGTATGTTGGGCGAACTAAAAAGTCAATTAGAACACGATTTAAAGAACATTTAGCACACTTAAAATACAACAGAACAGAAAAGTCTAGCATTGCCGAACATGCTCTTGAAGCTGATCATACTGTAACATTGGATAATCTAAGATTGATAAAGGGTGTATCTGATAGGAGATTGTTGAACGCATACGAAAGCATGGAAATCATAAAATGTAAAAGTAGTTTAAACAAAGACAGAGGGCCTATTCCTTATAGTCCTCTCTACTGGTTACTTGACCGGAACTGATAGCCTTGCCTATGTCATTAGTTCCGCTTGAGTAATTCAAGGGTTAGGCTAAGTATAAATAGGGTAGATTTGGTAGTTTAGCTTTAGTCAATCATCGCTCCTGATGAAGCTAACATGGTTAGCGAAACGCGCGTCGAGTGCAAAAATAAAGTGTTTGGTGTAGTGTTGATATATACTGAGTAGTATCATTGTGCCAAAGATTCCACATTCCCAACTTAACTAACTTGACAGTGTAAAATATAGATCTGAAGAAGCTGCATCGACAGCGAAACGCGTCATCGCAATAAAAATAAACCAGTGGAAATTGACTTTATTATATATGAATTGAAACATTCCAAAATAAGTAGAATTTGGTGTATTTACGCTTTACTTAGTTTCAAAGTTATGTCTCTATATCTGGAACAGAAATGCTTCATTTCAATTTTGGTATTTTACAGTTGTTTATGATATACTTCTTCATTAAAAGTTCACAAATTCTCGCCGACGAGACGCGTAAAGAGTAAATTACTAAAGCATAGCACAATATCAGTATTATAATAAACCGTTTTATAAAACTTACCTGCCTATAGCAGTGCCACAAACTGAAGAGGGCCAATCCACACTGTACTCTCTCCATTTTTTTCAACAACTTTAAGTTTTTTCAAAACAACTATTAACTCAGGCTTTCCTTTACAAGCAGACAAGCTAACTGAAAATAATTCAGTTTCAGAATTATTGCATTCCGCGTCATTTTTAACCACGGAGGTAGTGATATTTTCTCTTTCCATTCTAATAGGGCATTCTTCTTGCTTTACAAGTTTTAGGGAAGGATCTATATTATTACATTTCTCTTCGTTACTAACCTCAAATGCTAATATGTTTGTTGTTTCATTAAATTGTTGAAATAAATGTATGTCTTGGTGCGTTCCACTACTTTCCCAGGTTTTCTCGGCCAAAACAGCTAAAAAATCAGTAAAGAGATTTACCGACTACTTTCATTGGCAACACGTAGTTGTAAAACAAGTACTGAATTTTACTTTCTCAATGTGAAATGTAACTGAATTCAAGCCGCAGTAAAACTGGAATAAAAAAAAGGTTAATATTTTCCTCAATTTTTAATGTTTTTTTACAAAAAAAAAATGATATTTTTGAGACCACCATTTTGTGAATTTTTGCTCAAACAAAATAATCGTAATCTATACTGGGGCCATAGTCATACTTTTTGTAAGGATATATTTTTTTCAGACGTTTCACTGAGCCGCAATCGCGCATGCCAGCAGTTCAAAATGGCTTCCATGAGGCTGCAAGAAAACCCTATAAAAATCATTTAAAAAATTCTGTAACATTTTTTTTTTTTGTATTTGAGTAATTAAAATATACGAGGCTGGTTTGAAAAGTCCGTGCAAAAATAAAAACTACTTATGTGTTTGGGGTAAACCTTTTTATTTTTCGACATAGTCTCCTTTTAGGCTTATACACTTCGTCCAACGATGAGGATTATCCTTGCGAATTCCAAAAGACAGTCGCCATAACCTTTCTGGCCGAAGGAACGGTCTTCGCCTTTTTTGGTACAGATTCCCCCTTGGTAACCCATTGTTTAGATTGTTGTTTGGTCTCAGGAGTATAGTAATGTATCCATGTTTCATCCACAGTGACGAAACGACGCTTAAAGTCCTTGCAACACTTCACACGATTCCGTTTTTGGTCAAGCGTGAGCAATCGCGGCACCCATCTTGCGGATAGCTTTCTCATGTCCAAATGTTTATGCAAAATATTATGTACCCGTTCAGTCGAGATGCCCACAGCAGTAGCAATCTCACGCACCTTAACTCTTCTGTCATCCATCACCATATCATGGATTTGATCAATGATTTCTGGAGTCGTAACCTCCACAGGCCGTCTAGAACGTTCAGCGTCACTTGTGCCCATATGGCCAGTCCGAAAATTTTGAAACCACTTATAAACTGTTCTAATCGAAGGTGCAGAGTCACCATAATGTTTATCAAGCTTCTCTTTAGTCTCCTGAGGCGTTTTGCCTTTCATAAAGTAATGTTTAATCACCACACGAAATTCTTTTTCGTCCATTTCTTGAAAATCACTCGACTTTCTTGATTCACACGAATGCCAAACACAAAGAAATAGACCAATATGGCTGAAACTTGGTGTGCGTTCATTCAAGAGATGCTACTAACTAAACATGACCTCGATGGTGCCATCTCTCGGACTTTGCACGGACTTTTCAAACCAGCCTCGTATGTCAGAAAATGTTTTTTTATTAATTTACCAGTCTCATAAAAATTATTACAATTTTCGATCGCGAAAGTCTAATGTTCCCTTAAATGGACTTCTTCCTTCTTTACACCCTTGCTTTCCATACATTTTATTTATTTATTTATTCATTCCTTTATTGCCATCAAGAGTACATAACATAAAAAAGCAATGTCACAAAAAAGTAGAATACATGCACATAGCCAACAAAATATAAGACACTGTACAGAGGACAAAATCTTACATCTATTGATAAATAAAATTATTGATCAAAATTAAAAGAATAGAAACATTTTGAGAGAGCAAACCTTTTTGCTTCCCTTTTGAATCTCTCAATCCCCTCAATGTTCCTGATCTCCAATGGGAGAAGCTGATATGCCTTTATGCATTTAAAATATGGCCCTTTTTCAAAGAAAGAAGTAGCATGGTAGGGCGCTCGTAATTCGTTTCTACCTCTAGTCATGATTGCCATATCTGGATCATATTCATTCCTATTTGTCAAGAAAAATGATGGATTCTTCTTAACAAAGGTGACCAAAGCCATGAAGTAGAGACCCGGGACCGTAAGTAACCCCATTTCAATCGAAAAAAATCGTGTTTCAAAATTGCCTAGAGCCTTCAATTTTGGTTCAATTTGGACGATTTTTTTTTTAAATTGAAGCTTATTAAATTCCGAACAAAGGTGTCGGAGCCGATTTTTCAATTAAACTTTTGTTTCAAAATGGCGGACGTTGGTTTCTGATTATATAGCGACTGAGACACAGAAAACGCTTACAGTTTCAAACCAAGTTGTGCTAAAATGCGCGTATGTATGTTTTTTTATGTCACAGATAATATGTCTAATATCACAGTTACAAGATTAATAATAATGAACCCAAATGGCAAAAAAGTAAAATATATGTTAATTAGAGACCTTGACACAAAAATTCCAAGATAAAAATTTTTGGGAATATATAATCTTGTAACTATAAAGTACAAGAACAGTAATCTACTTGAGTATAGATATAACCGATCATAGAAATTAAACGCGCACGAATTGGACAAATGCTGTTGTTGCCTCCATAGCCGTAATGCGTTAAGTTGAGCTCGTACTTGCCAACATAACACGCGCTCACATGCATAGAGAATCTCTTTTTTTCCGTAAGTATAGATAAATAATGCTATACACTCAACAATTTTTTCCTGATCTAGTTGGAATGCTAACTACGAGGCATGTTTTTTAAGTAAGTACCGTTTTGCGATTCCGCCGCCGCAGCGGTACGGTCGGCGTTCCGCGCATGCGCGCTGGTAACCTACATCTCATGTCTACGCACTGACGCCATTACAGTCTGATTCTTCATTGTATACGTTGTTTACTGAGTGTTTAAGATGCCTCCGACAATCGTGAGTCCCGCCGATTGTGAAGTACGGGCTGTTTATACGATTTCTTAGTGCTAAAGGCGTAAAACCGATCGATATTCATCGTGAGATCTGTGAAGTTTACGGACAAAACATTATGAGTGATGGAATGGTAAGGAAATGGGTGAGAGCATTTAAAGATGGCCGCACAAATGTGCATGATGAAGAACGGAGTGGGCGTCCTTCGGTCGTTAATGAAGATTTGGTGCAGAAAGTGGACGAAA
>CM032451.1:117425742-117479550 GCA_019049505.1 Pachyrhynchus sulphureomaculatus
TACTACTCAGTTATTAGTTTATTTTGTATGCAGTGTTTTAAAAAAGTAATTGGACTATTTTCATTATGGGTAGAAAAGGCGATCTTTCACCACGTAAAAAAGCTGAAGGGAAGGCCCTTGTGATTGCGAAAACATTTACAAACCGAGAAATATCACGAAGATTGGAGGTTTCTGAAGCTAGTGTACGACGCATAAAAAAGAAAATTGAGTCAGGGAAGGAATTAAGCCCGAAAAGAAAGAAAAGATGCGGTAGAAAACCAATTTTCACTCCACGGTCAGAGAGATGTTTGAAGAAAATTTGTGTAGAAAACAGATTTGCTACCACAAAGGTAATAAAAATCACAACTCCAGGATGCTAGCGTAAATGCTTCTGAGCGCACTGTTCGAAGAAAATTGAAAGAATTAGATTTTAAGGCCTGTCGCCCCGCCAGGAAGCCCAAGTTAACAGCTGCAATGAAAGCAAAGCGCCTGAAGTGGGCCAAACAATGGCAAGACAAAGATGTTGACTTCTGGAGATCGGTAAGATACAGCAATTTAATCAATAATTGATACATTATTATCATTTTCAGTTAAATAAAGCAAATAAACATGGAAGTTTATATATTTTTCCTATTTTTGACAGGTCTGCTTCAGTGACGAAAGCACATTCGAAATTTTGCAGAATAAGGCTCAGTATGTGCGTCGTCGTCATGGAGAAAAGTTTCATCCTGATTGTGTCGTCCCGACGGTTAAACATCCCACCAAAGTGATGATTTAGCCAGTCATCAGCGGCAAGGGCACTGGTCGTCTGTACGTCGTCAAAGGAATAATGAGGCAAGATCAGTACAAAGAAGTATTACAAAATCGGTTGATTCCGCAGCTCAGAGAATGGTTTCCAAATGGGGAACCATTCACTTTCATGCAAGATGGAGCTCCCTGCCACACTGCTCGGTCTGTTAAAGCTTTTTTGGCAGAAAAAAATATCCCTCTGTTGGATTGGCCCTGATATGAACCCCATTGAAAATGTGTGGGAGCTGATGAAAAGAGAAGTGGCTAAAGATGTGATTACCAACAAAACCCAGCTCCTAGAAAAGATTATTCATGTGTGGAATCATCATCCTCAAATGCAGAAGACAGTACAATCTTGCATTGATAGCATGCCGCGCAGAATTAAAGCTTTGATAGCGGCTAAAGGTGGCTCAACTAAATATTGACTTTTACTAACATTAATTTCACTTTTCTTTAAAACTTAATAAACTTATGCTTTTCTAAATTAATGCTGTTTTATTTATGTCAAATAAATAGGTAATTGATTGGATAATATAAAAATAAAAAACAAATCAATTTAAAATAATAAAACGGTACAATATCACTCGGTAATTAATATTTTTCATGAAATCTTGCAGTGCGTCTAATAATTTGGCCAGGGACTGTAAGCATTGCAATCGCTTTTCTTCCTTGGATATTCCTCTCGAATATTGCTTCTTCCAGTGTTCCGTCCCTAGATATTCTCGTTTCCCAAATACTTATAACTGGCACAGTGTTGCACAGTGTTTGATGGTGTGTCCTGTGGCCGGTTTCAAGTCCTGCTGTTGTCCTCCGACGCATATGTACTCGGTCTTTTTAATACTGACTTCTAGGCCCCATTTTTCATATTCCTCCATAAGTTTTCGTGTCATGTATTCCATATCATCGATGTCCTGAGCGCGACTACTACCCGGTCATCTGCGAATGATAGCGTGTACAATGTAGTATCGTCATCCAGTGGTAATCCCATACTGCTGCATTTCCTTTTCCAGTTCTTCAGTGCACTCTCCAAATAGATTTTAAATAGCGTTGGGGATATACAGCAGCCCTGTTTGAGGCCCTTTGTGACCGGGAACCCTGTTGTTATACCATATTTGGTTTTCACACTACTTCTTGCGTCTTGGTATAAGGATATTATTTCGGTGCTTACATTACTCTGTTGTAGTGTTTCCCACAATCTCATTAGGGGCACGCTGTCGTAGGCCTTTTTTAAATCAACAAACAAGACATGGACTTCCTGATCAAATGCGGTTTTCTTTTCTAGGATTTGTGTCAGTGAGAAGAGATGGTCTATTGTGGATCTTCCTGCTCTAAAGCCTGCCTGTTCTTCAGCTTCTATGTCCGCGTATTCCGTTTCTATTCTATTTTTAAGTATTTTTCCGTATATTCTGCTAATAGATCCTGTAACCGTTGTTCCCCTATAGTTATTTTTGTCTCCTTTCTTATGAATTGTTGATATGTAAGATATTTTCCATTCCTCAGGTACTTCTGATGTGTTAATGCATCTTTGGAATAAGTTCCTCAAAGCGCTAAATAGCTTTTCAGTTCCGTATTT
The DNA here is from genome assembly GCA_019049505.1 of Pachyrhynchus sulphureomaculatus. Lineage (NCBI taxonomy): Eukaryota > Metazoa > Arthropoda > Insecta > Coleoptera > Curculionidae > Pachyrhynchus > Pachyrhynchus sulphureomaculatus. The sequence goes on from CM032451.1 coordinate 117,428,084, forward strand.
TACTATCTCTCCTGGGATGTTTCCTGGTCCTGGAGCTCTACCATTTTTTTAGCGTTTTACATACTTCTTTAACTTCTGATGTTGTTATCCTTATTGGGGATCTTCGTATAACTATATTTGGGTTTCCATGTTGGGTACTTTTGAACTCTGGTCTATCTTCTGTTAGCATATTTGTAAAATATTGATTCCATTTTTCTGGTGTTATTGGTGAGAAGATTTCTCTTTTCCGTTCGAACAAATTTTTTCATTTCTCAATTACAGAAAAAATAAATTTTGTTTTCGTCTTACAGATGAGCATTTGAGTGCTATTCTATGAATTTCTACGACAGACATGAAAGCAAACATTCTATAAAACAGCCAGTCAAATACACCCTCAAAAATCACATTAAATTTTGATTCGACTCGCATGTACGAGGCTGGTTTGAAAAGTCCGTGCAAAAATAAAAACTACTTATGACAGTCGCCATAACCTTTCCGGCCGAAGGAACGGTCTTCGCCTTTTTTGGTGCAGATTCCCCCTTGGTAACCCATTGTTTAGATTGTTGTTTGGTCTCAGGAGTATAGTAATGTATCCATGTTTTTGGTCAAGCGTGAGCAATCGCGGCACCCATCTTGCGGATAGCTTTCTCATGTCCAAATTTTATGCAAAATATTATGTACCCGTTCAGTCGAGATGCCCACAGCACTAGCAATCTCACGCACCTTAACTCTTCTGTCATCCATCACCATATCATGGATTTTAATCAATGATTTCTGGAGTCGTAACCTCCACAGGCCGTCCAGAACGTTCAGCGTCATTTGTGCCCATATGGTCAGTCCGAAAATTTTGAAATCACTTATAAACTGTTCTAATCGAAGGTGCAGAGTCACCATAATGTTTATCAAGCTTCTCTTTAACCTCCTAAGGCGTTTTGCCTTTCATAAAGTAATGTTTAATCACCCACACGAAATTCTTTTTCGTCCATTTCTTGAAAATCACTCGACTTCCTTGATTCACACGAATGCCAAACACAAAGAAATAGACCAATACGGCTGAAACTTGGTGTGCGTTCATTCAAGAGATGCTACTAACTAAACATGACCTCGATACGCGCCGGTGGTGCCATCTCTCGGACTTTGCACGGACTTTTCAAACCAGCCTCGTATAGTTATTTCGAAGCTCTCATTTAATTTGTCTGTTTTTTTTTTCTATGATAAAATGAAGATTAATAAAATGTAAAAGTGAATACAGTGAAACTGAAACCCTTCGTGGACACCCTCTTACACGGACACCTCCCCTGAACGGACACATTACTCATGGTCCCAGCCGACTCTCATATAATTGGCATTGTGTTAACTCCCTCTTGGACGGACATTGTCTTGAACGGACACGGACACAAAAAAATGTTCTCTTAACCTGACAAAAAACAATAAAAAATAAACGCCTTGTCTCATTTTTCTGTGGCGAGTGTCGCTGTTGCGTTTCCCAATCGCGTCGCGCGCCAACGTCGCTGCCTGCCTTCATTGAGGGACTTCTCCGAGTAAACCGGGGATTTGCCGATCTCAATTTAATATTAGTCTGACGCCTATGCGAAAAAGAGACACAGTGGGGCGACACATTTTATTGTAAAAATGGCTCCAAATAGAAAAATCCTCACGCCTAAACAAAAAATTGAGATTGTTGAAATTCACAATAAGGAAAAGTTAAGTGTAAGGTAAGGATTTCAAACCTAAAACTTGGGCAATCGAGGATAAAAATGGAACACTGTTTACAGAGAAAGAAAGAATAATAGACAATGGAGAGAATATTGTGAAGATCTTTATTATGATGCACAAGAACAAGACATACACCAACGATCAATACCACGCAGCAAGAACCTGAAATAATGAGGAGTGAAGTAGAGGATGCTGTTAAGAAACTGAAAAGCAATAAGGCACCTGGCTACGATGACATCACGGGAGATATTCTTAAGGAACTAGATCATGACACAGTGGGGATGATCTATAAAAGAGTAATAACATCTGGAAAACTGGAATATGGCCGAAAGATTGGACGACCTCTATAATAATACCACTACATAAGAAAGGCTCTATCCGTAAATGTAGTAATTATCGTACATTATCTCTATTATCACATCGAAGTAAGGTAATGCTACATATCATAAATAATCGTTTAAGATATTATGTTGACGAACAAATCTCTAGAGAACAAGCGGGATTCGTTAAAGGACTAGGCACAAGAAATCAGATTGTTTACTTAAGACACTTGATAGAGAAATGTAGAGAGTATAATGTGTCTATGGTAATGTGCTTCATAGATTATAATAAGACTTTTGATTTTGTCAACTGGAAAAAGCTTTGGGAGGTACTAGAGCAAATGGGTGTTCCTTATCATCTGATTAAACTGATTAAAAACCTCTACTTGGACAGCACTGCAGTGGTGAGAATAGACAATACAATATCCGATCAGTTTCATCCTCGCCGAGTGTAAGACAGGGCTGTGTTCTGTCTCCTACATTATTTAATGTTTATGGTGAATTTATAATGAGAAATGCGTTTGAATGAATGGGATGGTAGAATCCTAATAAGAGGTGAGCGAATAAACAAATTGCGTTACGCTGATGATACCATCATATTTGCAGCGACCGCACTTTTGAATCGGACAGAGCAAGAAAGTAGAAACTAGGTCTGACCATAAATAAGGACAAAACGAAGCTGATGATAGTCGATAAGTCTGACCAAATAGTAAGATCCGACTTACTCAATGGCATTGAGAGAGTAACAACCTTTGTATATGTAGGATCATCCGTAAGTAGTATGGGAGGATGCAAGAATTAAATAAAAAGAAGAATATCCCTAGCAAGAAATGCTATGACGAGACTTACTAAGATATGGAAAAGTCCGTACATAACTAAAGGAACGAAATTAAATCTCGTACAGACCTTAGTATTTCCAATATTTTCATATGGTGTAGAATCCTGGACACTTAGAGTAAAGGAACGTAAATCTATTGATTCCTTTGAAATGTGGTATTATAGGAGGATGTTGAGAATATCCTGGACCGCCAGAAGAACTAATCAAGCTATACAGAATGAACTAAATGTAACTGTAAGGTTATCATCACGATGCATGAAAAGAAATCTTCAGTATTTTGGACATGTAACTAGAAGGCCAGGCAATAATGTAGACCGGCTAATAACACAGGGGAACAGCTGTTTTGGTGTCGAGGTTTTTTGAGCTGATTCTATATCAATTTGATGTCCTGAATTCAAATAACGTATTCATTTGTACCTAGGAGCTCAAATTTTTAAGATATACAATTTTAGAGAAATATAAGTTACATTATTGTAACTCAAATCCGTAAGTGTAGTAAACAAAAGTAGATACGAAATTTTTATTTTAGTTATACAAAATACAATATTATGTCGTACTTACAAACAAAAAAAAACATTGAAGAAATGAAATAGTCACTCAACACTTGGAAAGCTTCTTTTCCGCGACATTCTTGAATGTTTTTTTAAACAGTCCCTTTTTAAACTCCAGCAGTAATCTGCCATCATGTGCATGTCCCATCTTCCTTGGTAGCGGTCCTCCATAACTTTAATATCTTGGTGAAATCTTTCACCTTGTTCCTCACTCATGTCTCCTAAATTTTCTGGAAAACGGTCTAAGTGGCTGTGTAAATAGTGTATTTTAATACTCATATTGCACCCTAAGGATTTGAAACTATTAAGCATCTTGTTAACCATTTCAACATAGTTTTGAGCTTTATGTTTGCCTAGAAAATTTTCTACAACTGCAACAAATGATGTCCAAGCTTCTCGTTCAACTTGATTCATTGAATTTATGAAGGCAGGATCCTTAATTAATTGTCTTATTTGTGGGCCGTCAAATATCCCTGCTTTGAGTTTTTCTGTGCTCAACTGATGCATTTTTACCCCTATATATGCAAAACAAGACCCATTCTTATCAAGAGCCTTTACAAATTGCTTCATTAAGCCCAACTTTATATGTAACGGAGGAAGTATGATTTTTTTCTCTTTCAACCAAAGCGTCGTTAATGACATTCTTTTCCCCAACGTCCATGTTTTCTCTCTGAGGCCAATCTTTTCTAACCCAGTGGTGTGTTTTGTCCCTACTATCCCAGAGGCACAAGAAACACGGATATTTCGTGTAACCACTTTGCTGCCCAAGAAGAAAGTTTACCATTTTTAAGTCTACACAAATCATCCATTGATGTTCGTAATACTTTATCTTCTGCAAGACCAAAGCTATGGTATTTATATTCTTCTTTCAGTTTCGTTGAGTGAGCTAGTGGTATTGAACCATATTTATTCCCATTATGTAGAAGGACACATTTTAAACTTGAACTGTCAATAAATAGGCGCCAATCATCTGGAATATATTCAGAAAGTCCCATTTCTTTCACGAGTCCCCTAATTTCGTGACAAAATACAAGATTTGTCTTCTTGAGAAAAGAATGGTAGCAGATCTTTTTCTCTTGTACGGTAAAAGGTAATTTTGGTTCCTTGTTCCAGTAAATTTTTGTCGTTCAACCTAGAAGCCAGTACTTCAGAAGCTTTTTTTTTTTTCGATAAATTGAGATCCCTGGTGAGATCATTTAATTCATTTTGATTGAAGCGTTGAGGAACTGATGACGTCCCCTCATAGTCACTGTTAGTTTCATTAGCATCAGAACTTTTATTAGCATCAGAAGAGCGATCAGAGGGAAAATATATTCGTCATCAGAGATATGTGGTAGCTGATGAAATGTTGGAATCGGTATTTCATCTGAGTGCGGGATAGGGCGTATTGCCGAGTCTAAATTGGGATAAGTCCACTTACTGCGGTTATTTCGATTGATTCCATTAGTATTTACTAAACAGAAATAACAATCATTGAAGTGGTTTTTGGTTCTCTCCAAAACTATTGGTACGCCGAATTTTAGACATTTTCTTTTCCCGGTAGTCCACTGCCGTAAATGCTCTGTACAAGTTTTACATACGAGATGCGGGGCCCACGTTTTGTCCTGATCACCAAGCTTAACTCCAAAGTATCCAAGATACGCTCGCTTTACAAAGTCAGTAATAGTTTGCCTGTTTTGTTGAAACATGATTCTCCGCATATATAGCAAAACACATCAGGTTGATTTACACAACTTCTTCTTGAATTGGAAACTCATTTTAATTCTGTTCAATATACACAAAAAACACTCTTTTCTTAACATAAAATAACACGCCGAATTCGATCTACTCTCATTAGTAAGAACGCACAAACTGACGAGACTTACCCGAGTTAGGTGATTAAAAGGGTCAGTTCAGGTACCTGATAGGCAATGGGTTCCACTATTTATAGATTTACCTGGAATTTACTCAATTACAGACTGACAATAAAACCATTGTACCTACATTAATGAATATATAATAATTTTAGAACTCTCATAAATGAATATACTGAATAAAAACCACATTGGTAGATAAGTTGATGTATCTAAAAAAGTAGAGCTGATAGAGAAAAACGGATTGCATGTATAGATTTAGCGTCCCAAATATAGTTAAAATCAGCTCTAAAATCCCAGGCACCAAAACAAAAATATTTTTTTGTTGCCCTGTGTAATAATGAGAGAGGTCCAGGGTAAAAGGAGTAGAGGCCGTTCGCCAACAAGATGGTCAGTACAAATAAAACAAGTTATGGATTAACCACTCCATGTATCGTAGCACTTGGCAGAGGATCGAGAGAAATGGAGAGAGATGGTGAACAGAACAGTGAAGTCATTCCATAGAGATCACGACTCTCAAGACTGAGGAAACGAATAGAGAGAGAGAGAAGTGTAAGGGACTTATTTAAGCGAAAAAATACAAGCTGCTGATATAATTAAACATAAAGAAATTCTTCTAAATAAGTGGAAGTCGAACAGCAATTTGAATGAAAAAAGAAACTTTGACTGGAAATTGACAAATTGTGTTATAACTGGTTCATAGCAGCTCGCCATAAGGGGATTCCTTTGACAGGTATGCACATGAATTATTTTTTTAGATAAGGTTTTCTGGAATTAGTGCGTTGATTTTCTTTTCATATCAATTCAAAGAATGGATAAAAGGGGTGAGAGTATTGGTAGGCTTGTCGTGAAAAAAATGCAGAAAAACATATTGTTAATGTTTTTTTCAAGTCCGCTGGTGGTTTACAATTTTGCATTGTGCAAATATGGCGGGAGAAAAAGAAAAACTCTTGTGAGTGGTTGCAAGATGTTGATTGGAAAATAACAAAAGAAAAAAGAAACATTTTGTTATTTTTAGACAATGCATGATCTCATCCAAAAGACGTCCACTTAAAAAATATAAAAATCTTGTTTCTGTCCGTTAGCTGTACATCAGTTTGTCAACCGCTTGACCAGGGAATTATAAAAAATTTTAAAATTGATTACCGAAGTTTAATATTAACCGCTTAACGACTGTATCCGAGATAACTCGGGCACGGTCAACGTTTCGATTTTCCTATGCCCGGGCCTAACTCGGGCATCTCTAATTTTTATGGATGTTATGCGCCATCACCCGAACTGTCTCGTGAAAAGCGGGAATACGCATTTTTACACATTTAACTCAAACCCCTCGGGTCTTGTCGGATTTTTGCGACTGTTTATTTGATCTTGAGGCAAAATAAGCTGCCAGCGGCTAAATTTAATTTGTGTTGCGACTTGATAAGTTTTTGTTGCGCTGCTTCTGTGAATTAAATTTTACGTGAGTTTTTGTCTACAATAAGTAAATATATTTATTATACCTGTTATTTACATTTTAGTAGCTGAAACCCAAGTACTTAGTATATCATGGACAGGCACGATTATGATCTGTCAGATGAGTCAGAAGTTGACGAACCAATAGACGAAAGTGGCTCTGATACATCTTACGGCAATATTTCAAGTAGTAGCTCGAATTCAGATATTCGGCAGATTTACTTGAAGCACGTGATTGGTTTGAATTGCAACCTGATTCCCCAGCCCCACCATCATTCCCTTTTACGGCTGTACCGTCTATAAATTGTGTATCCTGCAATGATTGGAACATGTTAGATTTTTTTGAACAGTTCGTTGACGACGATCTGGTTGGCCATATAGTAACAGAAACCAACAGGTATGCTGAGCAAAAAAAAAGAGGAAAAATATGGTACCCTGTGACTAGCGAAGAAATTAGAGTCTTTTTAGGATTGACAATTTTACAAAGCGTTATAAAAAAACCAGAATTGCGTCAATACTGGTCAACCGATCCTCTTTTGGTGACGCCCTTTTTTGCCAGTTGTATGAGCAGAAATAGATTTGAGGCTATCCATCAAAACATCCATTTTTCTAATAATGATGAATTTGATGAAGTAACTCATCCAAACCCAAAACTTAATAAAATATGGCCAGTATACGAAAAATTGGTTAGCAAGTTTCAAGAACTGGTCGTACCTGAAAAAAAACCTGTCTATTGACGAAAGTCTCCTTTTATATAAGGGTAGACTTGGTTGGATCCAATACATTCCACTAAAAAGAGCTCGATTTGGTATAAAAACCTATTTACTGTGTGAATCTAAAAGTGGTTATGTATGGAATTTTATCATCTACACTGGAAAACAAACCAACCTTGACAAAGACTATGAAAATCTACCAATTTCGTCGCAAGTTGTCATGACGCTGTCTAAGCCATTGTTAGAGAAGGGCTATTGCATAACGATGGATAATTTTTATAACTCCCCCCAGCTTGCGGATTTACTTATTACAAAGAAAACCGACGTTTATGGAACACTAAAATTAACACGGAAAGAAGTTCCTTCAGAGCTAAAAAAAAAGAAGCTGAAAAAAGGAGAAGTTGTAGCCTTTCAAAGAGGTAAAGTTTGTGTCCTAAAGTGGAAAGACAAGAAAGATGTTTCTTTGATTTCAACCATTCATACGAACACCTGTGTAGAGGTAGAAAAACCAAGAGGGATTATAATAAAGCCGAAAGTTGTCATCGATTATAACGACACCATGGGCGGTGTTGATCGGGTGGATCAACACTTAGCAGACTACAACCTTCCAAGAAAGCGTGGAAAAAAGTATTACAAAAAAATATTTTTTCATTTATTAAATTTGGCACTGTGGAACTCTTCTGTGTTATATCGAAAAACTGGAGGAACAAAGTCAGCACTAGTTTATAGGTTGGATCTAATCAAACAGATCATTGAAAAATATCACCGCACGGAATTTTCTTCTAGAAAAGGACGACCTTCAAGCCAACCTACACCACTTAGACTGACAGGTCGTCATTTCCCTGAGTGTATCCCGGCAACCGAAAAAAAACAATTTCCAACTCGGCAATGTGGTGTATGCTGTAGAGTGCGTGATGCCCGCGGCAAAAAAGTTCGAAAGGAAACACGCTACTACTGCCCTATTTGTGACGTACCGCTCTGTGTTACACCCTGCTTTAGAGTATATCATACAGTTAGTACTATTTAGTTGATAAGATAAGTTAATTCGGGTGATGTCAAGAACAGAATTAAAATGTTTTATTTTTTGTGAAAACACTTGTTTTTTTGAAACTTTGAAAAAACATATTTGGTAAGTCCTATTTGCAGATTTAACACATACCATAAAAAAAATCGGGCATTTTGGTCCTACTTTCCCAAATAAATTCGGTCGTGAAGAGGTTAAGCCACCTGATAGTAAACACTGAAACTGCTGGTACAGCTTTTGAGTTACTTTGCAAAAATCACTTGGGAACAAGTAACCAAGGAAACAGTTAAAAATCGCTTGCGTAAAGCGGGATTTATGCATGAAAATATGCAAAGTGAAGACCAGTTAACTGAGGCTGTTACATCTGATCCAGAAGATGACTTACCACTTAACGTACTTGCAGATATCCTCAAAAATAAGAATTTGTTGGAGTTGAAAATCCAAATTTAGAACAAGAAATTGAAAATCCAGTTGAAATACAAGGACTTTCCGAATATTCTGATATCGATGAGGTTCCAGTACCAACAGATGCTATCTCAAATTATGGTTATTTTTAAATTTTTAATAAACAATTTTTACTACATTTGATGGTCGTTTTAATTAATTTCTACTTTGTGATTCTTACTAGATAGACAGATAAAATATAATATTTTAATATTTGCTATAATTAACTATTATGGAAGAGAGGGGTTGGAATTTTTTTCTTGTAAAGGAGGCGATGGTCCAGAAAAGGGTGGGAACCTCTGGGTTAGACAGACGGCATCATACATGTAAATTAGTAAAAAATGCTGACTATTGCTATGGGTTAAAGATCTGTATGTCTGTAAATCCACTTGTGACTGAGGAATGATATCATTCTCTGCCACAGAAATCATGTTAATGTGGGGCTATCAACTACTAAAATTGAACAAAGCCCATATTTCATCAGTTATTCACTGTTCTCTCATCTGCCAGTATCAGAACCTTTGTGCTCAGTGGGAAAAATGAGTCTAGGTCGTGGTTTGCCATTACAGGTTCGGCCTAGCATAGCCTTCACTCATCTCAACATTCCGTTTCCCAGCCTAACAAAAACGTTTTCTATCTCTGAATTCACAGTACCAAGGAATACGAGTGGAATAGAATCCTTGATTAATGGAGCCACGCCTCCACCTCTTGTTTTACGATTAAACTTACAATAAAACTATAAATTCCGATTGAATTGAAACAAATTTTGGATGGTTGTAGCTTCTACTTGATGGAAATTCATCTATAATATATATAAAATGCAACGTTTCTCTGTCAGTCCGTTAGTGCGCCTATCACTAAAGAACCACTTATCCGATTTACGTACTTTTTTTTTAAAACATACATGTTCTCTGGCCAGGTTATAGGCTATATTTTATTACAATAGGTAGCATAAGGAATGAGCAGTGACGTAAAATAGTGAATGATGTCGGAAATAAGTTTGCCGCTAGCGCGTGCCTTTGCAATACACAGCCTAAACCATTAAACATGGAACAATATTATCACTGGAAAACCACTTATCCGATTTACGTGCTTTTTTTTTAAACATACGTATGTTCTCTGGCCAGGTTTATAGGATATATTTTATTAGGTGACATAAGGAATAAGAGGTGACGATAATAGTGAATCAAGTCGGAGAAAAGTTTTTGCCGCTAGCGCGTTCTCTTGCAATACACTCCTTAAAGCATTAAATATGGAACAATATCATGTAGCAAAGAATACAATATATATAAAATGCAACGTCTCTCTGCCTGTCTGTCTGTCCGTTAGTGCGCTTATCACTCGAGAACCACTTATCCGATTTACGTGTTTTTATAAATTTATACATATATTCTATATAAGCCTAAATAATGGGAGATAAGGTGAGATAATGGGAGATAAGGAGAAATAATGGGAGATAAGTCGAGATAAACCTCGATAATGGGAGATAAGGTGAGATAATGGGAGATAAGTATAAATAATGGGAGATAAGGAGAGATAATGGGAGATAAGTCTAGATAATGGGAGTTATGGTGAGATAATGAGAAATAATGGGAGATAAGTCGAGATAAGCCTAGATAATGGGAAATAAGGTGAGATAATGGGAGATAAGGAGAAATAATGGGAGATAATGAGAAATAATGGGAGATGAGCAGAGATAGCCTAGATAATGGAAATTATGTAGAAATAATGGGAAATAAGGAGAAATATTGGGAGATAAGGAGAAATAATGGGAGATTTTCATTACGTTGGGTAACATAAGGAATAAGCAGTGAGGATAGTAGTGAATCAAGTCCACGCGAGCGGAGCCGCGGGCCCGGCTAGTTATACATATATAATAAAAAGACTGTTTTTAGTCAATTTCCACTGGTTTATTTAAATTGCGATGACGCGTTTTGCTGTCAATGCAGCTTCTTCAGATCTACATTTTACACTGTGAAGTTAGGTTTAATATTCACAGTTTTATATAATTTCTTAATTATAATATTACACCTAATTAAATTACATTGATAGTATTGGGAAATCCACACAGATTTGGAGTTAGGAGAATAAATTCAATAATGGTGAATTGCTTAAATCTACCTGTTCGTTGAGTAAAGTACCTTAATCGATTTATTTGCATTGTCTCTAAAAGGTTTAGTTTTAAACCTTTTTGTTGGGTGTGTAAAATTTTGAAATTCTTGTTAAATGTGTGATTTTCTGTTAAAAGATGATTAGCATATGTTGAATTAGATTTTCTATGGATGAAACTTTTTTCTTGTTCTGTAATTCTTTGTCTAAATGTACGTCCAGTTTGTCCGATCTATGTTTTAGGACATGACCCACATGTTAATTGATAAACCCCTGATTTATTGTCTTTATTGATTTGTGGTTTGTAGTTTTTAAGATATTTCCCTATAGTATTGTTAGTCTTGTAAGCTATGTTGATATTTTTTTGATTTAAAAATTTCCCCAGTTTTTTTTTTCCGTTGGTTTGCCGAAATAGGTTAAGCATTTAAAGGTGGTATTTCTGTCCTTAAAACGTGGGTATATTTCTGAGATTGCCTTGTTTCTAAGTTTTTTCCTAACGATACTATTGATTAAAGTAACCGAATAACCGCTGTTAATGGCTACTGGTTTTACTAAAGAATTAAACTACATAAAACAAGTAGCCGTTAACAACGGTTATTCGGTTACTTTAATCAATAGTATCGTTAGGAAAAAACTTAGAGACAAGGCAATCTCAGAAATATACCCACGTTTTAAAGACAGAAACGGAAAAACTGGGGAAATTTTTAAATCAAAAAAATATCAACATAGCTTACAAGACTAACAATACTATAGGGAAATATCTTAAAAACTACAAACCACAAATCAATAAAGACAATAAATCAGGAGTTTATCAATTAACATGTGGGTCATGTCCTAAAACATACATCGGACAAACTGGACGTACATTTAGACAAAGAATTACAGAACACGAAAAGTTTCGTCCATAGAAAATCTAATTCAACATATGCTAATCATCTTTTAACAGAAAATCACACATTTAACAAGAATTTCAAAATTTTACACACCCAACAAAAAGGTTTAAAACTAAACCTTTTAGAGTCAATGCAAATAAATCGATTAGGGACTACAGGTACTTTACTCAACGACCAGGTAGATTTAAGCACCTCACCATTATTGAATTTATTTTCTTAACTCCAAATCTGTGTGGATTTCCCAGTACTATCAATGTAATTTAATTAGGTGTAATATTATAATTAAAAAATTATATAAAACTGTGAATATTAAACCTAACTTGACAGTACTCAGTATATATCACCACTACACCAAACACTTTATTTTTGCACTCGACGCGCGTTTCGCTAACCATGTTAGCTTCATCAGGAGCGATGATTGACTAAAGCTAAACTACCAAATCTACCCTATTTATACTTAGCCTAACCCTTGAATTACTCAAGCGGAACTAATGACATAGGCAAGGCTATCAGTTCCGGTCAAGTAACCAGTAGAGAGGACTATAAGGAATAGGCCCTCTGTCTTTGTTTTAAACTACTTTTACATTTTATGATTTCCATGCTTTCGTATGCGTTCAACAATCTCCTATCAGATACACCCTTTATCAATCTTAGATTATCCAATGTTACAGTATGATCAGCTTCAAGAGCATGTTCGGCAATGCTAGACTTTTCTGTTCTGTTGTATTTTAAGTGTGCTAAATGTTCTTTAAATCGTGTTCTAATTGACTTTTTTAGTTCGCCCAACATACTTTTTGTCACAATCATTACAACTGATTTCATAAATTGCACTTTTCTCACAATTAGGAATCTTATCTTTGGGATTTCCTAAGATATTCCTCAGATTGTCTGATGACTTATAGACTAAGGTGAGACCTGCCTTATTAAATACCTTATTGAGTCCCTTGCTATATTTCGGATTATATGGTATGGAGACATACTTGGTGTTATTTTCTTCGCGTGTAAAAAAGGTGGAATTCTGAATATTAAACCTAAACTTATGCCTATTTATTAGCTTATTTACTAAGTCATCGTCATAACCATTAACTCTAGTTATATTTCTAATACGATTCCTTTCTTTATTAAAGTTTACTCTATTCAGAGGGAAAGTGACCAAACCATGAACTAAAAAATGTAATGAGGCTAATTTATGTTGTTTGCAATGAAATGAATCATTCGAAATATATTTATCTGTTACTGTGTCCTTCCTATAGATATCAAATTCTAATCTATTATTATTTTTAATAATTAAAATATCTAGAAAAGGCAATTGTCCTTTGTTCTCAACTTCGTAAGTGAATTTAATGGAATCATACCGGCTATTTAATTTGGAAACAAAATCATCAATATTTGCTTTCTTTGTATCAAAAATCGCGAAAATATCATCCACATACCTATACCATGACTGGCTTCGATTTCAAACTTACTCATGAATAAATTGGCTATGAAAGGTGACAAGCAATTACCCATAGCTGTTCCTTCTTTCTGAACATAAAATTGATTGTTATATTGGAAATAATTTTGTTCCATACAGAGTTTAGATAATAGCAAGTATTCACGAATAATTTCGTCTTCAAAGTCATTCATTCTAAGTAATTCTTCGAGATATTGTAAAGTTTGTGGAATTGGCACACTTGGGAACAAAGTATACTTCCAGAAAATAGTAAATCATTTGTTAGGGAAGCATGTCGCAATCAAATATCGAAAAACATAGTTAACAACACAAACTCTAATTCACGAAAAAACATAAAAGTAGATAAAGGATTGAAAAAGAAAGATGTCTTCTACTTAAAAGCGGATAAAGGAAATAAGGTTGTTATATTGGATAAGAAAGATTACTTTGAACGCGTAGATAATCTTATCGAATCTGGCCCTTATGAAAAAGTAATAAGAAATCCATTACCGAGAATGATATCAGAGGTTAAAAATTCTTTAAAAAAATGTAAGAACCTTGTCTCCGATTCGCTAAAATTTAAATTAAATATGGGTAATCCGACCATACCAAAATTGTATTGCTTACCCAAAATTCACAAACCTGGAAAAGCAATGCGACCCATTGTTTCATCGGTCGGATCACCCACATATTTAATATCCAAATGGTTATCAAAAGAACTTGAGAAGTTACCATTAAATACTTTCGCAGTGAACAATTCGTTAGAATTCATTAATAAAACAAAAAATCTAGTTCTTAACGAAGGTGAGGTCTTAATTTCTTTTGATGTTAGTTCTTTGTTCCCAAGTGTGCCAATTCCACAAACTTTACAATATCTCGAAGAATTACTTAGAATGAATGACTTTGAAGACGAAATTATTCGTGAATACTTGATATTATCTAAACTCTGTATGGAACAAAATTATTTCCAATATAACAATCAATTTTATGTTCAGAAAGAAGGAACAGCTATGGGTAATTGCTTGTCACCTTTCATAGCCAATTTATTCATGAGTAAGTTTGAAATCGAAGCCAGTCAAGGATTCGAATATTTCCCAAGGGTATGGTATAGGTATGTGGATGATATTTTCGCGATTTTTGATACAAAAAAAGCAAATATTGATGATTTTGTTTCCAAATTAAATAGCCGGTATGATTCCATTAAATTCACTTACGAAGTTGAGAACAAAGGACAATTGCCTTTTCTAGATATTTTAATTATTAAAAATAATAATAGATTAGAATTTGATATCTATAGGAAGGACACAGTAACAGATAGATATATTCCTGATGATTCATTTCATTGCAAAACAACATAAATTAGCCTCATTACATTTTTTAGTTCATCGTTTGGTCACTTTCCCTCTGAATAGAGTAAACTTTAATAAAGAAAGGAATCGTATTAGAAATATAACTAGAGTTAATGGTTATGACGATGACTTAGTAAATAAGCTAATAAATAGGCATAAGTTTAGGTTTAATATTCAGAATTCCACCTTTTTTACACGCGAAGAAAATAACACCAAGTATGTCTCCATACCATATAATCCGAAATATAGCAAGGGACTCAATAAGGTATTTAATAAGGTAGGTCTCACCTTAGTCTATAAGTCATCAGACAATCTGAGGAATATCTTAGGAAATCCCAAAGATAAGATTCCTAATTGTGAGAAAAGTGCAATTTATGAAATTAGTTGTAATGATTGTGACAAAAAGTATGTGGGCGAACTAAAAAGTCAATTAGAACACGATTTAAAGAACATTTAGCACACTTAAAATACAACAGAACAGAAAAGTCTAGCATTGCCGAACATGCTCTTGAAGCTGATCATACTGTAACATTGGATAATCTAAGATTGATAAAGGGTGTATCTGATAGGAGATTGTTGAACGCATACGAAAGCATGGAAATCATAAAATGTAAAAGTAGTTTAAAACAAAGACAGAGGGCCTATTCCTTATAGTCCTCTCTACTGGTTACTTGACCGGAACTGATAGCCTTGCCTATGTCATTAGTTCCGCTTGAGTAATTTCAAGGGTTAGGCTAAGTATAAATAGGGTAGATTTGGTAAGTTTAGCTTTAGTCAATCATCGCTCCTGATGAAGCTAACATGGTTAGCGAAACGCGCGTCGAGTGCAAAAATAAAGTGTTTGGGTGTAGTGTTGATATATACTGAGTAGTATCATTGTGCCAAAGATTCCACATTCCCAACTAAACTAACTTGACAGTGTAAAATATAGATCTGAAGAAGCTGCATCGACAGCGAAACGCGTCATCGCAATAAAAATAAACCAGTGGAAATTGACTTTATTATATATGAATTGAAACATTCCAAAATAAAGTAGAATTTGGTGTATTTACGCTTTACTTAGTTTCAAAGTTATGTCTCTATATCTGGAACAGAAATGCTTCATTTCAATTTTGGTATTTTACAGTTGTTTATGATATACTTCTTCATTAAAAGTTCACAAATTCTCGCCGACGAGACGCGTAAAGAGTAAATTACTAAAAGCATAGCACAATATCAGTATTATAATAAACCGTTTATAAAACTTACCTGCCTATAGCAGTGCCACAAACTGAAGAGGGCCAATCCACACTGTACTCTCCATTTTTTTCAACAACTTTAAGTTTTTTCAAAACAACTATTAACTCAGGCTTTCCTTTACAAGCAGACAAGCTAACTGAAAATAATTCAGTTTCAGAATTATTGCATTCCGCGTCATTTTAACCACGGAGGTAGTGATATTTTCTCTTTCCATTCTAATAGGGCATTCTTCTTGCTTTACAAGTTTTAGGGAAGGATCTATTATTATTACATTTCTCTTCGTTACTAACCTCAAATGCTAATATGTTTGTTGTTTCATTAAATTGTTGAAATAAATGTATGTCTTGGTGCGTTCCACTACTTTCCAGGTTTTCTCTGCCAAACAGCTAAAAAATCAGTAAAGAGATTTACCGACTACTTTCATTGGCAAACACGTAGTTGTAAAACAAGTACTGAATTTTACTTTCTCAATGTGAAATGTAACTTAATTCAAGCCGCAGTATAAACTGGAATAAAAAAAGGTTAATATTTTCCTCAATTTTTAATGTTTTTTTACAAAAAAAATGATATTTTTGAGACCATCAACTTTGGAGATCCACCATTTTGTGAATTTTTTGCTCAAACAAAATAATCGTAATCTATACTGGGGCCATAGTCATACAAGGATATATTTTTTTCAGACGCAATCGCGCATGCCAGCAGTTCAAAATGGCTTCCATGAGGCTGCAAGAAAACCCTATAAAAATCATTTAAAAAATTCTGTAACATTTTTTTTTGTATTTGAAGAATTAAAATATATGTCAGAAAATGTTTTTTTATTAATTTATCAGTCTCATAAAAATTATTACAATTTTCGATCGAGAAAGTGTAAGGTTCCCTTAAATGGACTTCTTCCTTCTTTACACCCTTGCCACAGTAAACACACTATACAGTAGCGAAACGCCAGGATAACCGCATAGGAAAATCAGGTTCGTTTTCAGAAGGTCACGTGGCAATCCGCCATGTTAAAAGTGGACCAGCGCGAGATTTGAAATACAAATAAAGTTGTGCAAAGTTTTATCATTCAAAATTATAGATATAGAAATGTTTGAAAATTTATGTTTATGTTATTTAATCCAGCATGAGTAATATAAAAGTTAATGCAGCATGAGTAATATAAAAAAAAACAAAAAGAATGGAGCACTTTGTAAGAAAAGAAATGAATACAGGTGAAAAACTTGATAGGAAGGTATTTGATGGAATTCTTCATATTCAACTTCAGTTTTTAATAATCTTATCCAAAAATTCAAAAGTCTATCAAAGTTAAACGTCACTGTTTGAGGTTAAAGTTTTATTTACACCATTTTTCAAGTAAATTTGTGATTAAAGGTGTTTTTTAAGGACAAAATTAATTTAATTTTAACATACGTAATATCTAATGCAATTTTTCTTGTACCGTGAAATAGACATATTGTCATTACTAAGATGTCAACATCTTCTAAAATAAGAGCATTTTTTTCTAAGCAGTGTGGTGTTGTTTGGTGTGATAGATCTCTTGTTATTTAAAAAACACTGTATCTACTTTTTTGGTACTTATTTTTTCTTAAACTACAAAAACTATATTGTGTAACTTCGAGAAAGGTTAATATAATATTATTAATGAATTATGAACGTTATATATATATATATATATATATATATATATATATATATATATATATATATATATATATATATATATATATATATATATATATACCTCTATTTTCTATGTGAATGATTCTTAGAGGTTCTATACCTTTTTGTGTTCGGTTATCCGTATTGCTCATATATACTGAGTATTGTCAATTACAGTTTAAAAGGAAAATAACTATATTTAATTTATAGTACAGGTATACAACAATAGAAATAAGTTCTTTATAGGAGGAATATTAATAACAGGTAACTAAATCTTCAAAATTTTAATAGTAACCATAATTACCATCAAAATGGACTTTGATTAAGTGTACTGTTCATTTAAGGAACTTATTTTCAGAATATTTTACCCTCTGGCACACATTGTCTGACAAAATCATATTAAAAAAAAAATTTGGAATCACATTAAAATTTTTCTTAGTTTTAATAGCATATTTGATTCAATAATCGATTTTATATCAGTTATTTCAATAATCCCATTCCCCAGTGGTTTTGTGATCTCAACACGACACTTAATATTTAAACTTTCAAACACAGCTTATAAGAAAATAAAATATACTGTCTAAAATTTGAAAATAATAAATATGTTGTTATAGGTTCTGTATTCCTTGGCATGGCATGAAAAAGGTGCAATGTAATTTATAGAGAAAAATAGAAAAAAAAGTCACTTTCAGGGTATTAATTGTACTTGCAATTAAACAGTGTTAAATTTATCAGGATTATTATTAGAAAAGGTGTGTCAAACAATTAATACAGATGAAGTTATTGAAAACTAGAAGCCTCTTGAGAATACACCTTTTAGAAAAAAAATATGTTTTATTTATAATTTACATAAATATAAATAGTTTTAAATAACTGAATACTAGTTTACACAAAAATAAATCTTTCTAAAAACCAGAATTTGGAGGATTATTTATTAATCATAAAAAAATTACACAGGCACACAAAAAAAGTTTTTCACTACCAAACAGACCGCTATACCTCTATGTATTTTTGTGCGCTGAAACCGAATTCGAGGTCAGAATTGAGCAATCACGTCAGGATTTTTAAATAACCAGCCGAACTAAGTTTAGAAATAAATTTCAAGCTTTAATGACCAAATCACTCTACCAATACGAACGTTTTATTAAATCAATCAAGGTTCCCTGGAAAGGCCGTCTCTTGAGCAAATACGCCTAAAAAAAAATGTACATTAGTACTGATAATATTGTTTCATGCATATGTATTTCTGCAAAAATGCATTTAAGATAGTGAAAAGTTGTCTTGTGAAAGCAAGCAATAGAGGTTTATTAAAATAATCGACAACCCCAACAACTTTAATCGCATACCATGATTTCTATGAAATCATTGTTTCAACTAAAAACAGGAACTGCAAAAAAAATCATTAATGCGGCAACTTAAAACTTTGACGGATAATACTGTTGATGATTACATGTGATGCAAATAAAGCACAATTAAATTTAGTTATGATTTAGAATAATAGTCTTAGCGCGCCCTGATTGAGTTAGAAATTTCTTATTTGCAATTTTTAGAGCCTAAAAAAGTGTGACTCAAGCAAATAATTTGCGAAAATAATTATATGGAATATTGCAATTCTCAACAGCACAACAATAACCTCCTTTCCCCGTGATTATATAAATTGTTTCTCAACCTTTTCGATTCTCTTCACTTACAAACGTTTTTAATTCTCTTTTTCTACAAACTCTCTCTTCCTTCTGTCTTTAT
Source organism: Pachyrhynchus sulphureomaculatus (assembly GCA_019049505.1). Classification (NCBI taxonomy): domain Eukaryota; kingdom Metazoa; phylum Arthropoda; class Insecta; order Coleoptera; family Curculionidae; genus Pachyrhynchus; species Pachyrhynchus sulphureomaculatus. The sequence continues at coordinate 117,447,395 of CM032451.1, forward strand.
ATTCATATAAACTGCAGTCACATCAAGAAACGATGGACAATACATTTCCAAAGATACATTCCGAAATCGGATGTAAACACTGAGCGGCCATTTTGAAAAAGGACCCGTCGACGCACGCGCCGTTAAAATCCCGTCACCAAATTGGAGCTCAGTTTCGCTACTGTAGTATGTTTACTGTGCCCTTGCTTTCCATACATTTTATTTATTTATTTATTCATTCCTTTATTGCCACCAAGATTACATAACGTAAAAAAGCAATGTCACAAAAAAGTAGAATACATGCATATAGCCAACAAAATATAAGACACTGTACAGAGGACAAAATCTTACATCTATTGATAAATAAAATTATTGATCAAAATTAAAATAGAAACATTTTGAGAGAGTAAACGTTTTTGCTTCCCTTTTGAATCTCTCAATCCCCTCAATGTTCCTGATCTCCAATGGGAGAAGCTGATATGCATTTATGCAGTTAAAATATGGCCCTTTTTCAAAGAAAGAAGTAGCACGGTAGGGCGCTCGTAATTCGTTTCTACCTCTAGTCGTGATTGCCATATCTGGATCATATTCATTCCTATTTGTCAAGAAAAATGATGGATTCTTCTTAACAAAGGTGACCAAAGCCATGAAGTAGAGACCCGGGACCGTAAGTAACCCCATTTCAATAAAGTATGGTCGACACGACGCACAGTGGGGGAAAAACGAAAAATCGTGTTTCAAAATTGCCTAGAGCCTTCAATTTTGGTTCAATTTGGACGATTTTTTTTTTAAATTGAAGCTTATTAAATTCCGAACAAAGTTGTCGGAGCCGATTTTTCAATTAAACATTTGTTTCAAAATGGCGGACGTTGGTTTCTGATTATATAGCGACTGAGACACAGAAAACGCTTACAGTTTCAAACCAAGTTGTGCTAAAATGCGCGTATGTATGTTTTTTTATGTCACAGATAATATATCTAATATCACAGTTACAAGATTAATAATAATGAACCCAAAATGGCAAAAAAGTAAAATATATGTTAATTAGAGACCTTGACACAAAAATTACAAGATAAAATTTTTGGGAATATATAATCTTGTGACTATAAAGTACAAGAACAGTAATCTGCTTGAGTATAGATATAACCGATCATAGAAATTACACGCGCACGAATTGGACAAATGCTGTTGTTGCCTCCATAGCCGTAATGCGTTAAGTTGAGCTCGTACTTGCCAACATAACACGCGCTCACATGCATAGAGAATCTCTTTTTCCGTAAGTATAGATAAATAATGCTATACACTCAACAATTTTTTCCTGATCTAGTTGGAATGCTAACTATTACTGGGCACTCCAGTCTTATTTGTGCCACGAATATCAACCGGTTTTAACTACGCTGAATATGTTGACATTACAACAGAGCAGAGTTGTCTCTGATCTGACCCTTGTTTACAACATCTCACAATAACATCATATATTGTCCTGAGCTCATGGAGCTAACAAAACTTAATATTCCACCGCGACCGCTAAGACAATGTCCTTTACTTCACGTATCTCAACATAGGACATTATATGGCAGTAATTCTACCGGTAATCGACAATGCATTTACGCCAACCTATTTTCTAATTCTGTAAACTATTTTCAAACGTCTCCTGCGGCATTCAAAACATCTTTTCTACGTTGTTCTCTTCTAGACACTGTCTACTAACACGTTGTATATTTTATAGACTTATTTATTTTCTTATTTTTCTAGTCTATTCCTATAATTCAGTAGTTCTGTATATGTACTAAAGGGTTTTCTCGTTAATAAAGATTATTATTACTCTTACAAAGTACACGCAGAGAAATGCTAAAATAGGGACAGTTAAAATATTTTGCTGCATTAGCCACTGTTTAGCAATAGCAGCCACTTTTTTGCTACAACAGCAAACAATGTGGCTAGTGCAACAAAATATTTAGCTGTCCCTATTTTAACAAAACGTTTTAGCTGTTGTAGCCATTTTCTAGCTGTATGAGCTGTCCTTTTCTGCGTGTATCGCTGTTTTTTGTATCTGCTAGAAAATTGTCTACGATACCTAAAATTTACAGCAGCAATATTCTAGCAATAACTGCATGAAAATTTAAATCCCGCAACTAAACTTGAATAACTTGAATGATCTGAGTGCCACAATCTAAATGCCACAGAGAAACTTTCTTGCTCGATTCAATTTTGGCATCCGCCATACTTGATTTGTCATTTTAAGTCAATTGTTGAAAACATATTTATAATTAACAACCTTAAAGAAATTATTTATGCAAATGTTATGGATATTAAATAATAATGGTACGTATATTCATATTTATAATACTTTTATTGTTCATAGCAGCCATTTTGGGTTCATTATTATTAATCTTGTAACTGTGATATTAGATATATTATCTGCGACATAAACAAACATACATACACGCATTTTAGCACAACTTGGTTTGAAACTGTAAGCGTTTTCTGTGTCTCAGTCGCTATATAATCAAAAACCGCCATTTTGAAGACGTCCGCCATTTTGAAACAAAAGTTTAATTGCAAAATCGGCTCCGACAACTTTGTTCGGAATTTAATAAGCTTCAATTTTAAAAAAAAATTGTCCAAATCGAACCAAAATTGAAGGCTCTAGACAATTTTGAAACACGATTTTTCGTTTTTCCTCACTGTGCGACGTTAGAGGATGTAAATGACGCATGCATCTCACAATTCTCTTTTGAGCCTAGAGATATCGCTAGCAAATCTTGAAGATCCCCAGAAAGAAATCCTGTAGTTTAATTGGGATTGAATATAAGCAAAACAGAAAAGTTGTATGCTATTTGATGATACAATATATCTAAGTCTTCTAATAAGAGCACACGCACTATTGAGCTTAGACCGAAGTTTCACCGCATGTATTTCCCAACAAATACTTGAGTCAATATTAACCCCTAAAAATTTTATCGTCTTTATATCGGGTATTGACTTTAGTTCATGTCACACATATAATGATTGTGTGGGTATTTAATTTTTATTAAATAATATAAGGCCCGTTTTATTTTCATTAAGACAAAGGTAATTTTTTTCACACCATTCAGCCATTCTTTCCACTATACGAGAACAGATCACTGACAGGCTCACGATAGAAGAGCTTGACAAAATGATCGATGTGTCATCAACAAATTGACAAGCCATTCCATCCCTATCATCATCATCCATATCCTGCTGCTGCAGCAGATAGTCCGGTAAATCGTTCACATACAACAAGAAAAGCAATGGACCTAATATCGATCCCTGCGGTACACCCCTACACATGCTGTTAGGGTCTGAGAAATAGTCCCGGAGGTTAATCCTAACATTCACTGACTGGGATCAGTTTTGTAAATATGACTCCAGAAGCCCAGAGCCACTCCCCTCACCCCATATCTCTCAAGCTTAAAGAATAGCAGTGAGAAATTTATGGTATCAAAAGCCTTTGAGAGATCAAAGTACAGGCCAGCCACTTTCTCATTTCTGTCAAGTTTCATAATTATTTTTGTGAGGGCTTGATAAATAGCCATCTCCGTGGATTTTCCTGGTAAATAGCCAAATTGGTTTGGTGAGAGAATATTGCATTGTAAAAGAAAGGGCAAGAGTCTGTTGTAAATTGATCTCTCAAACACCTTTGCCACCGCCGACAAAAGAGACACTGGCCTATAGTTTGCCGGATCATGAATATCACCCTTTTTAAAAATGGGCACTATCTTCGCCATTTTAAGAGAATCTGGGAAAGTTCCCAATGAAAAGCAGTTGTTTATTATAAATGTTAATGGTTTACTAATGTAGAAAGCAGTAGTCATTGTACTGAATAACAGTTTTATTTACACTATTTCTGCAACTGTAGAATTAAAAACCATTTATATTAATAGGTATATCGATAGTAAGTAAACCAACCTGAATATTGTTATTTTATATATTTCCTTACTAATCTTACGCAAACTTCTTATAATTCTTAATGCACTTACCTTTCTTGGTCGTCCTCGTCCTTTATATCAACCTCTTCAGATTTTATTAAATCACGCTCTTCAAAAAATGTGTCCATGCTTGTTTCCTCGTACTTTACTGCGCTAAAAAAGAAAGGATTAAGTTTAATTTACCATAGGAATACCAGTTTAGGGGAACATTATACTTTCTCGGCCGGAAAAATCGACTTTTTAGAAAGTATCATATTGGAAAATATTATATTTCAATAATACGAGGCATGTTTTTTAAGTAAGTACCGTTTTGCGATTCCGCCGCCGCAGCGATACGGTCGGCGTTCCGCGCATGCGCGCTGGTAACCTACATCTCATGTCTACGCACTGACGCCATTACAGTCTGATTCTTCATTGTATACGTTGTTTACTGAGTGTTTAAGATGCCTCCGACAATCGTGAGTCCCGCCGATTGTGAAGTACGGGCTGTTATACGATTTCTTAGTGCTAAAGGCGTAAAACCGATCGATATTCATCGTGAGATCTGTGAAGTTTACGGACAAAACATTATGAGTGATGGAATGGTAAGGAAATGGGTGAGAGCATTTAAAGATGGCCGCACCAATGTGCATGATGAAGAACGGAGTGGGCGTCCTTCGGTCGTTAATGAAGATTTGGTGCAGAAAGTGGACGAAAAGGTGAGAGAAAACAGACGCTTTACAATTTCATCATTGTGCGACTGCTTTCCTCAATATTCTCGTAGTGTTTTGTATCGCATTGTGACCGAGAACTTGAATTACCGGAAATTGTGTTCACGTTGGGTTCCAAAAATGTTGACGGATTTGCACAAAACCCAACGTTTAGGCAGTGCATTGACTTTCCTTGAGCGGTACCACAATGAAGGTGAACATTTTTTAGACCAAATTGTTACTGGTGACGAAACATGGGTGGCCTACGTCACACCAGAATCGAAACAACAATCCATGGAATGACGACATTCATCATCACCCAAAAAGTGAAGTTTAAGCAAACAATTTCTGCCCGCAAAATCATGTGCACAGTTTTTTGGGACAGAAAAGGAGTATTGCTAGTGGAGTTTCTGCCTCGTAATGAGACAATCAATGCAGCGTCTTATTGTGAGACATTGAACAATCTGCGTCGTGCAATCCAGAACAAAAGACGTGGCAAGTTGAGTAAGGGTATCGTTTTTGCTGCATGACAATGCCCGTCCACATGTGACTAATCGGACCAAAGATCTCATCAAATCTTTTAAATGGGAAACTCTACGAGTAGATCATCCTCCATACAGCCCTGATCTGGCGCCCAGCGACTACCATTTGTTCCTGCACTTGAAGAAGCACCTGGGTGGTCAGCGTCTTCAAGACGATAACGAAGTCAAAACATTTGTGATACAGTGGTTAACAAGTCAGGCGGCAGAATTTTATGAGGAGGGTATTCAAAAAACTGGTGCCACGTTATGACAAGTGCCTCAATATTCACGGAAATTATGTAGAAAAGTAGATTAAGGTACAGGCTTTCATGTAAAAATAAAATTATAGCGATATCTTTGCACGTCTTTTTTTAATTCCAAAACGGTACTTACTTAAAAAACATGCCTCGTATATTCTCTGAAAATTTGAAATACTTTCGAAGTTAAAGACAATTATAGCGCCAAGTATAAGGCGGGCCAAATCGTCTACGCGGCGTGCCAACTTACCTTTCGGCCGTTTACAAAGGTTTTGCTCTACCTGCGTCGAACATCTGCTACTACTCTTTTGATTCTAAGAACGATAGAAGCAGGTAAAAAGAGAGCTTACTATATGCGTATGAGGAGTCGGAAGGATTTTTGTATGCAGCAGGCATAGTTGATTGAACGTAAGTAGATTTTATATGTGAAAATTCGTTTGTCAAAACTTCAAACCCGTTTTTCTCAAAATAACGTTTTTGTAATCGGCGTGCGTTTAACCGATCGGTCAGCCTCAGTTGTGCACGCCAACAGATCAAGATTTTCAAAATGGCTTCCATGAGACTGCAAAAAACCCCTATAAAAATCATTTAAAAAATTATGTACCAGGTGTACAGGTATGAAATGCGGATTTTTTTTATAAAAAAACATGTTAAATTTGGAAGAATGATAAAAAGTGCTTTATTCAAAGTATGCTCCATCGCTTGTCATACATTTTTCCATCTTTCGGGCAATTTGTGAATGCCACGCCAGTAAAAATCTTCCCCTTTTGCTGCAAATCATTCATCGAGCCACCTTCCTTGTCCGCAACATCGAAGTCACCACTTTTAAAACGCCGAAACCATAGTTTCACACGTATCTTGCGATGGAGCATGATCACCATAAGCTTCTGGAAGTAATCGGCATGATTCAACAGTAGTTTTCTTCAAATTTAACAAAAAATTAGTGCTGTCCGCGAATGCTCTTTTGTTCGGTAAAAAATTTCGATATATTGAACACAACACTACATACACACTTTTCCAATTTATAACTCGTGCGCGTCTGACACTTGTTGATGACACAACAAAATGGCAAATAAAGTTTACCGACAAATAGCATTTACATTTATCGTCTGTAATTAGAACCTGTGGGTCGATTTACATCTTGGTAGTGGTATATTAATTTCTGGACGTGCTTTGACATTGCTTCTGTAGCATTACTTCTTTTTTAATGTCTTGTTTTTGTGGAAATTCATAATATAGAATTACACAAATAAAAGTTACAAAAGCACTCAAGGTGTACTAATTTGTATTAGGCCTGCACAAGATTTAAAAAGTTTAAATCTTACTAACAGGAAGAAAAATTCTTAAATGCATCGTATTTTAAAACTTTCTACTTAAACTACCTAGCTGTATTCTAACATAGTGGTTTAATACGCTTGTCGGAAGTATCGGTACGTCAATTACACATTCTTTTTGAAGACTTTTTTTTACTACGAATAATAATGACTACTCTACTACAAAATAGTTTGTAATTTTCTTTTAGGTAACAAAAAACTGCAGATTCCTTGATTTACAATTTTGTTGCTAATGCCATATCCTAAATTAAATACGTAGATACCAAGTACCTACTTAACTTCTGCTGGCAGAATGACGGCAACTACTTTATCATTTATAAATATTTCTTGATCACTTTTAAAAGATTAAAGTCGGAATTAGACGGATTATATAAAAGTCACTATTGTAGAAGCAGCAAACAAAACTAAATGTGTAAGCAAGAACTTTTATACCTCTACAGCACTTTAGTGCTTATTTCAAAAGTTTATATATATATATATATATATATATATATATATATATATATATATATATATATATATATATATATATATATATATATATCTAACACGTGGGCTGAAAAGTTCTTGATCTGACATATAGATGTCGCCCTTTTCAAAAAATCCGTATGATTTTTAGAAAGTACCAACCTTCCAACAATACGTGTCAAAATTTCATGACGTTTAGTTTACCAGTTACAGTGGTTTTAGTGACGCTACTTTTGATATTTTCAAAACAATGAAAAAAATCGAATTTCGTGTGTTGATTAAACATTGTTTTTTGATGAATCCGCATTTCATACTTGTACACCTGATAAATCTGCCTTACAAAAATTGCAAAATAGGAGTATGAGAACTATCTTAAAGTGCAATAGATATAAGCCAACAGCTTTAATGCAAGATTGTTTAAATTGGCGACCACTTGATCTTCACTTTAAGTACTTTACCATGATATTCATTATTAAAATAATAAATAATCTGTCACCTACCTAACTACATAACTATATTAAATATTCTTATGAAATACACGATTATCAAACACGATCACGAAATGATTTCTACATAGTACAAACAAATTACAAAAAATCCAAGAACTCTATTTTTCAAAGGCTGAATGCTTTAATAACTTGCCAGTTTAAGAGTTTTAAGAAAATAACCTCAATCGCTTTATGAAAAACGGTTTATAATTATTCTTAAAACCTTCTTAAAATGAAAAAAATAATATTCCAAATTATCGTACCTTGTACTACTTTAAAATTATTGTATAAATATACTATTCATATGTGGGAATGAAATTATTTTGCAAATCTGCTACTTGTAAGAAATCAAATTGTATTTGAAGAATTATATTAGGAGTTTCTATTTAATTTAATAATTTAATAAATAAAATATATATCTTTATAAATACACCACTGGATCTGATAAGAAGGATATCGATGAGTTCATGTACATGGGCAGTATTATCAACAAAGACAGAGGTGCTACAGCAGACATACATAACTGAATTAAAAAACCTGAACTAATCTGAACTAAGTCCATCAGAATTAACATCAACATAAATACACCACTGGATTGATAAGGAGTATGTCGAGGAGTTCATATACTTGGGCAGTATTATCAACAAAGACGGAGGTGCTACAGCAGACATACATAATTGCATTAAAACAAGCTCAGCAAGCTCTTAACCAACTAAGATCTCTATGGACATCAAGACAAAGCAACACAGACACCAAGCTGAGGATATTTAACAGTAACGTTAAATCAGTGTTATTATATGAGTGTGAAACCTGGAAAGTGACAAAACCTTAACAGACAAAATACAAACTTTCATTAACAAATGTCTGTGTCAAATTTTACACAAATTCTAGCCAAACCCCATTCGTAATGAAGACCTCTGATATCTCACACAACAACATGTAATACACCTGGATGTATTATTACGTAAATGGGGGTGGATAGGTCACCTGTTGCGAAAAGTCCATGATGATATAACAAAAAGTTCCCTAGGCTGGAATCCACAAGAACACCTAAGATACGGATATATAAGACAAACATGAAAAAGATTTATCATGAAAGAACTGAAAAAAATTGACACTACAAGAGGAGAGGTTAAGAAAATAGCAGCCAATAGATAACACTGGAGAATCTTCATAGAAGCCCTATGTTCCATTTAAAAGCTTAAGGAATTAATATATAATATATATAAATGAACTAACTTGAAGTTTGTTTTCAATATCTCTTTTTAATTCTATGCCAACTCTTTTAACTCTTAATACACTTACCTTTCTCGGTTATCTTCATTCTTTATGTCCAGTATTTCACATTTTATTAAATCAGACTCCTTGTAAAATGTGTCATTGCTCATTCTCTCATGTTTCACTTCCCTAAAAATAAATTAAATCAAATTAAAAGTACTTTATTGTCATAAAAAAATCAAAGGTATTTCTTTGACAAGGCATATTAAATCTAAGGAACACAAAAACAAAATTATAATGTTACAATAAACAAATTGTTGTGTAATTTGCAACATAAATACAAATTACATTAAAAGACCTTCCTATTGTGGCAACTGACTGTTTTGAGTATCTTTACCGTGTTGCATTATTATGTTTTTCAGTAAATATTTATAAATGTCATGATTTGTCCCACAGCTTATGACTTAAACCTTGTATACAACTTATATGTTGTATAAAAACTTACTTATTTGAAGATCTAGGTAAGTTTCCAAGCAGTAAACTGACCATATCCGTGGACATTTCTGTAGATTTTAGTAAAATTACTTTTTCGCCAGAAATATTTTCCATTTTTATTTTGAAAATAAAACTTAAATTCAATAATTTCTATACAAATAGTACAGGGCAGTCATCTCTCTCTCTCTCTCGTGCTTTTTTACGGCTACAGCTGCCAGGGCTATTCAACCGAGGACTCACTCTTCATACCGTTTAGCAACCCTCTGCGATTAAAACCTCTACTAAGCAGTTTTTATGGACCACTGTTCCACGCTCGGAAGCTCCAAAACGCCCCAACCGGAAAAACGCATCCACATGTCTCGAACTGTCGAACGGAAGTCCAGTACAATAGGAAATTATAGGTTAGGACATCGTACACACCCTAGACATAGAGGATGGACTGAGTGTTCCGTATCCCGCTGTCAAGTAAATATGGACGCAAAAGTGTGAGAGACAAAGCGACCGAGTGGCCAGTAGCCGTCTCTTTTTAGAATGCCGTTAAGCTACGGCGCTCTTAAAAATAATATTTCTAAGTGTTCTATTTGAAATAAGATCGAGTATGGGGTTTTTCTCGCCTTGAATTCCGTCGCGGGGTACTGCGCCTTGTTTATTACAGGCCTACAGAAAGAGACAGGTATTGGCCGCACAATCGCTTTGTCTCTTTCTAGAGAGTGGTCAATTTTATGACGTTAATGCTCAGTCCATCCTCTATGTCTATGGTATGCACCATGGACTGAGCATTAACCTCACAAAATTGACCACTCTTTAGAAAGAGACCAAGTGACTGTGCGGCCAATAACTGTCTCTTTTCTGTAGGCCTGTAATAAACAAGGCGCAGTACCCCGACACGGAATTCAAGGTGAGAAAAGCCCCAACCCGATTTTTTTCATTTTGTTCAAATAGAACACTTAGAAATATTATTTTCAAGAGCGCCGTAGCTTAGCGGCATTCTAGAAAGAGACAGCTACTGGCCACTCATTCGTTTTTTCCCTTACACTTTTGCGTCCATATTTACTGTACACCGGGATATGGAACAGTACAACCTCTATGTCTATAGTACGCACCACAGACATAGAGGATGGACTGAGTGTTCCATATCTGGCTGTGAAGTAAATATGGATGCAAAAGTGTGAGAGACAAAGCTAATGAGCGGCCAGTAACTGTCTCTATTTCTAAGTGTTTGAACTAAAATCGGATGGGGCTTTTTTCGCCTTGAATTCCATCGCGGGGTACTGCACCTTGTTTATTACATGCCTAGAGAAAGGAGACAGGTATTGGCCGCACAATCGCGGTTTCTTTCTAGAGAGTGGTCAATTTTGTGAGGTTAATGCTCAGTCCACCCTGTATGTCTATGGTACGCACCAGCGTTGGGACGCTGTTCAAGAGCGAGACGCGTGTCACTAAGGGGGATCAATAGATGTTCAGCTGAATAGTCCTAGTATCTGTGGCCATAAAAAGCAAAAAAAAAAAAAAAAAGCAAAAAAAAAACAAAAAAAAAAAAAAAAAAAAAAAAAAAAAAAAAAAAAACAAAAAAAAACAAAAAAAAAAGCAAAAAAAAACAAAAAAAAGCAAAAAAAAGCAAAAAAAGCCAAAAAAAAGCCAAAAAAAAAAGCAAATAAAAGCAAAAAAAAGCAAAACAAAAGCCTTTAAAATAGTTTCGCGGGACAACTGATATTACATAAACAAAAATAAAATCAATATAAACTACTAAAATTGGACAAAGTCCATTTATCAGCAGTTTCTGACTGTTCTCTTATCCGTCAATCCATCTTAGTATCACGGTTCTTCAGCTGAACTAGAATCGGCTGAACAAAACTTGCAGTACTAGCGTAAAGAATAAGACATAAATAATTTGCACCTCTGTCTGATATAAGCAATATTAGATATGCCTTCTGTTGCTTGTTGGCTACCTAATTGATACACAGGACTGGGTCAGCATCAGGATAAATTAAAAATTTGATTTATTTTTAGCAGAAGAAAGAAAGAACGAGAAGAAATTAGAATACATATATTATCATCCAATAACTAAAATGGCACAACCTGCTATTTATTTAAATTGATCTAAATCTAATTCACTATCACTACAGTCATCTACATTAGAAATTATTGGTGTAATATAAACATTTACATAAATAGGTTCTTACTCTTTGTTGAAGATTTGAAGTTGTATACGGCGGTTGGATCGATTGAGGATTGTGTGGGATTGCAGGGTGATTTGGATAGAATTAGTATCTGGTGTCAGTTAAATGGTATGGTTTTAAATACTTCTAAATGCTTCTCTATGTCTTTCTCGAGATCGCGCATTCCATTTTTTTTTTGATTACAGCATAAATGGGACTTCCCTCGATTCCGTGATTAGCGTTAGGGATCTGGGGGTTAAGTCTTATTCGGCACGAGTTTTATTCCTCATATAATCGAGGTAACGTCTGTCTCTGAGGATGCTTGGGTTCATCAGGCGTTGCTCATCGGAATTTTCACCCATTACCTCTATAAAAATGCTGTACTGCTTGTTGGTTAGGCCTCTCTTGGAATATTGCTCATGTGTGTGGAACACACCTTTTGCTTGCCATGCTAGGAGGTTGGAGCTTGTTCAGAGTAAATTTCTACGTCATATTAATTTTAAATTCTTTAACAATGATTCTTTTAGTTATTCAAAACTGACATCTATATTAAATTTGAATACCCTGTCTAACCGGAGAGTTCAATGTGATCTTGTAATGTTCTTTAAAATTTTTAATTCCACTGTAAATTGTCCAGAACTTTTATCTCATTAATTTGTATGCACCCTCTAGACATACTAAATCTTCGTTGTCCTTCTTCAAACCTTATCATAAGACAACCTATGGAGCTAATACCTTCATGACAAGATCTATGGGCATTGTAAATAACTGCTCATCACTGGGCTTGTTCTCCGGCTCCTTGTCTCTTTTTAAGAGGCAGATCGGGGTTCTTTTCTGAATCTCTTAGTATTAGCCTTTAGTTTTAAGTGTCACTTATACATGTAAACTTTTGTATTTTGTCTTTATGAGTTAAATAAGCATGTCCCGTAAATAAATAAATAAATATGACAATTTCAGTCTTAGGAACATACGAGGAGCGTTCCAAAAGCTATCCGCCTTACAAAGAAAACGCAAGATTAAAGACATTTTTTAAAACTTTTCTACGACTTCCCCACTTTTTAATACTCTCATCATCATATCATAATGCTTATCCAACTCTGTAAAATGAGCGTTCATCTCTACTTTAACGTCATCATTTGAGGTGAATCTTCGTGCAGCCAGCCATTTTTTCAGGTTTGGAAACAAAAAGTAAACGATAAGTGCCAAATCTGGCGAATACGGTGGATGTGGCAGCATTACGATGGAAAGGTCATGGAGTTTTGTAGCAACAATCGGAGACGTACGTGAAGGCGCATTATCATGATGGGAAAACACTTTCTGTTTTAAGAGATGTTTGCATTTTGTCTGAATAATCCTTTAATTGGCCCAGTAGTGAAGCTTATTACGCCCCGATAATGGTTCTACCTTTTTCCAGGTTATCTATTAGCACAACATCATGAGAATTCCAAAAAAACGATAGTCATGCTTTTTCATGCAGATTGAACGGTTTTTGGTTTCTTGGACGCACTTTCACCCGTCCCATAGCTTCGGCTACTCCTTCGTCTCTGGCGTGTAATGATGATTCCATGCTTCATCTACTGTTATGGAAAGTGTAGACGCTCTTGGGAAATGTTCATTCGAACGCGTTTTTGGTCGATTGTTAACAAACGCGGCAACCATTGAGGGAAAAGCTTTCTCATGCCCAAAATATCGTGTAAAAATAATGGACACGGTCTATCGAGATGTTTACAATGTTAGCGCGCTCGCGTATCTTCAGTCGGCGATCATTTAGTAAGCTATTGTGAATTTTTGTCACAATCTCGTCGGTCGTAGAGGTTTTCGGGCGTCCTGAAGGTCTATTACCTTAAATGGTTGTACATGCAGGTTTAAACTCAGCAGACCAATTTTAACTCATCGAAAACGAAGGGGAAGAGTCATTTAATGTGACATTTAACTGTGTTTGTATGTCCGTAGGAGTTAAACCTTTTAAAACACTTCAATTTTATCTATTTTTTAGAAAATGTTCAAACCTGTTTGTTTACACGATCGCTACAAAAACACAACTAAACACACATGTCTAAAACTTCACAGAACGCTATCTAGTTGATAACACTTAACAAATATTCTAATAATTATTTGGTCATCTCGGCGTCATATTTGTGTAAAAATTACAATATACATTTAAAGATTTTGACTTACTGAAATTTTAATGTTCTAGATGGCAGATGTTTTCGCGCCATTTTGAACGCAGAGAAAATTCATCGGTCGATTTTTATTCTTCTACCTGCACGTGGTGACGGTGGGCAACGGTGTTACTCCACTAGCCGGCAGAGTCCCTGGATAACGGCTTAGATGCCGTCATGGCAGGTAGAAGAAAGAGAATTACGATGCAGGGACTCGGAAACCCAGTATCGGCGGTTGGTCAGGGTGGGAAAGCGGGCCCGCAGCCGTCGTCATCCAGCGACCGTAGCTCTTCATGTGTGGGTGACTTGGCTCATGTAGAGTATAATGCTACAAGAAAACGGTCTCACGGTACAAGGACTTTTCATAAGTGCGATAAAAACAGTGATTCATTTTGTTATATGTGCTGTCAACACGTATTGAGTAAAATGGGGTCACCGATAACGGATAAGATTAAAACCTTAGATAAGGATTGTTTTAACATTGAAATACAGCACCAGGATACAGATTGGGTTCCCCACATCATTTGCAGTTCTTGCAAAATAATGTTGTACATCAATAAGAAGGCGATTAAATATTCCAGACCAGCAATATGGAATAGACCATACAGTGAAAATGATTGCTACTTTTGTATGAATGTTGTATCTAGGCATAACCGAAAAAATAAAAGCACTATTACTTATAACGATGTTTCGACAGTAACAAGACCAACTAAACTAATTCCGCCTCCTGATTCACTTGATGCTGATGTTATGGAAACAAATGATTTCACCTTATCAGTTCATGCCGAAAACATTGAGACTGTCGAAAAAGATTCAAACACTGTTACTAATGAATGTTGTAGTGACAACCTATCATATACTAGTGACACAGATAAAGGATTTCTACCATACAACCGTAAACCAGAACCAATACTCGTATCACAGTCAGAACTTAGTGATCTAGTCAGAGATTTAGGCTTATCCAAAGATGGTTCAGAGCATCTTGCTTCCTTTTTAAAGAAAATACATTTACTTAAGCCAGAAGCTACGATTTCTTATTATAGAAACAGAGACGAGGAATTGTCACTTTCATATTGTACTGATGTAAAAGGTCTAATGGATGAATTTCAAAATAACTCATACGATCCTGAAGAATGGAGACTATTCATTGATTCTTCTAAACGGAGCATTAAGGCAGTTTTGCTGCATAATACCAACGTTTACGCTCCCATTCCGATTGCTCATTCCACAGTTATGGAAGAGCAATATGAAAAAATGAAGCAGCTTTTGATAAAAATAAAATATGCTGATCATAACTGGAAAATTTGTGGAGATCTGAAAATTGTAACAATATTGCTTGGCCAACAGTCAGGGTTTACACTTTATCCCTGTTATAATCGTCTGTGGAATAGCAGAGACAGGGAACGTCATTATAAGAAATAATAAAAGTCCTAAGTACAAAGAAATAGTCGAGAAAATGGTAAAAAATTTTCAAACATTAGGTTGCTTAATGAATCTAAAATTACATTTCCTGGACTCCCACATCGATGATTTCCCAGATAATCTTGGTGACTACAGAGAGGAGCAAGGGGAACGTTTTCACCAAGATCTGAAAATCATAGAAAATCGGTATCAAGAACGATGGGATGACCGTATGCTAGCGGACTATTGCTGGTCGCTAAAAAGAGAAACAAGTCCTCAAAAGCGTTTGGGCAGAAAGCCTTTGAATAGGTCATTCGCGGAAAAAAGAACAAGATACAGCCAAAAAAAGGAAAGTTAGGCGCGGGTCTAACCTTCGCAATTCTAGGGCTTAAGGGTCTACTATTTGAGAGTATATGGTTTAAAAGTCCTGGTTTTGAGTTTATTGGGTCTCATTTTTAAAGTTACAGGGTTATTGAGGTCTATTTTTTGAGGTTACAGGGTGTGGGAGTCTAAGGTTTCAGGGTTTAGGGTTTAAGAGTATCAGGTTTGAGGATTCCCCAACTGTATACCAAATTTGGTAGGAATCGGTTGGTTTTCAAAAATTTTGTCCGCCATCTTGGATCCGCCATTTTGAATTTTGCAAATCCGATCTCAGATTCATGATCAGCAACCCAAAAAACCCCCGTGTACCAAATTTGGTAAGAATCGGTTGAATTTTAATTTGAATTCGTTTTTGCATTCGAGAAGCACTATATCTGTCTGATTTATTGAGGTTAGAAAGAAAACAGAACTGTATGGCTTAATCCAACCGATGAATATTAGCTTAGCGTGTCCGAATACATATTAATACATCTTTGGATTCATGAAAAAGCTTGAATCAATTTTTTAGGAGTATATTTTTCTTAATTTTTACTAATTTTTACCTATTTTTTGAGGTTAGAAAAAAATTGAGATGTGATGGCGATATTCTGACGTCAGATTCGTGATCAGCGGGCAAAAATACTACGGATCTGATATATCGCATCAAAAGTATATCCCACTTTTTTTTTTGTGGGGCTGTGTAATTACATAGCAAACATTTAAACATTTTAATTTTACTGGAATTTTATGCACTAATAGACGTTTAATTAAACTACCTTTATAATTTGCTTGGCAATTCCATAACCCACATTCAAACATTTCAATTTCACTGGGATGTTTATGTACTAATAGATGCATATTTAAATTACCTTTATTTTTTGTTTGATAATTACATAGCCCACATTTAAGATATTTACAATGTTAGCGAGCTCGCGTATCTTCAGTCGGCGATCATTTAGTAAGCTATTGTGAATTTTTGTCACAATCTCGTCGGTCGTAGAGGTTTTCGGGCGTCCCGAAGGTCTATTACCTTAAATGGTTGTACGTACATACGTACAGGTTTAAACTCAGCAGACCAATTTTAACTCGTCGAAAACGAAGGGGAAGAGTCATTTAATGTGACATTTAACTGTGTTCGTATGTCCATAGGAGTTAAACTTTTTAAAACACTTCAATTTTATCTATTTTTTAGAAATGTTCAAACTTGTATGTTTACACGATCGCTAAAAAAACACAACTAAACACACATGTCTAAAACTCCACAGAACGCTATCTAGTTGACAACACTTAACAAATATTCTAATAATTATTTGGTCATCTCGGCGTCATATTTGTGTCAGGTTTTTGTAGTCCTCGGTTCCCTTAAGATTTACGTTTCGTGCAAAAATTACAATATACATTTAAAGATTTTGACTTACTGAAATTTTAATGTCCTAACGAAATTGTTTTTATATTTTGTTTGATAATTACCATAAATGCATTTAAACATTTCAATTTAACTGGAATTTTTATGTACTAATAGATGCCGACTTAAATCACATTTACGTTTTGATTTATAATTACAATGGACGCATTTAAACATTTTGATTCTACCGGACTTTTTATGTACTAATAGATGTAGTTTTAAATTACCTTTATATTTTGATTGATAATTACAATGCACACATTTAAACATTTTGATTTCACTAGAATTTTTATGTACTAACAGATGTTTATTTAAATTACTTTTATATTTTGCTTGATAATTACATAGCTCACACTCAAACATCTGAATTTCACTGGAATGTTTATGTACTAATAGATGTAGATTTAAACTACCTTTATGGTTTGTTTGATAATTACATAGCCCACATTTAAACATTTTGATTTCACTGGAATTTTTATGTACTAATAGATGAAGATTTAAGCTACATTTATGTTTTGCTTGATAATTACATTGTCCACATTTAAACATTTAAATTTCACTGGAATTTTTACGTACTAGCAGATGTAGATTTAAATTACTTTGATATTTTGATTGATAATTACAATGTACACATTTAAACATTTTAACTTCACTGGAATTTTTATGTACTAATAAATGTTTATTTAGACTACTTTTATGTTTTGCCTGATAATTACATAGCCCACATTTAAACATCTTGACTTCACTGGATTTTTTATGTACTAATAGATGTAGCTTTAAATTACCTTTATATTTTGATTGATAATTACAATGTACACATTTAAACATTTTGATTTCACTGGAATTTTTATGAACTAACAGATGTAGATTTAAACTACATTTATGTTTGGCTTGGTAATTACATAGCCCACATTTAAACATTTTAATTTCACTGGAATTTTTATGCACTAATAGATGTTTAATTAAACTACCTTTATATTTTGCTTGGTAATTACATAACCCACATTCGAACATTTGAATTTCACCGGGATGTTTATGTACTAATAGATGTAGATTTAAACTACCTTTATTTTTTGTTTGATAATTACATAGCCCACATTTAAATATGTTAATTTCGCTGGAATTTTCATGTACTAATAGATGTTTATTTAAACTACTTTTATGTTTTGTTTGATAATTACATAGTCTACATTTAAACATCTTAATTTCACTGGAATTTTTATGTACTAATAAATGTGGATTTAAATTACTTTTATATTTTGATTGATAATTACAATGTACACATTTATACATTTTGATTTCACTGGAATTTTTATGTACTAATAGATGTTTATTTAAACTATCTTTGTATTTTGCCTGATAATTACATAGCCCACATTTGAACATTTTAATTTCACTGGAATTTTTATGTACTAATAGATGTAGATTTAAATTACCTTTATATTTTGATTGATAATTGCAATGCACACATTTAAACATGGTAATTCCACTAGAATTTTCATGTACTAATAGATGTTGCTTTAAACCACCTTTATGTTTTGCTTGATAATTACATAGCCTACATTTAAACATTTTGATGTCACTGGAATTTTTATGTACTAATAGATGTTTATTTAAATTACCTTTTTGTTTTGCTTGATAATTACATTGTCCACATTTAAACATTTTGATTTCACTGGAATTTTTATGTACTAATTGATGTGGATTTAAATTGATTTCATGTTTTGTTTGATAATTACAATAAGCATATTTAAACGTGTCATCTTCGGGATTTCTATGCACAAAACCGTTTGTTGTTGTTTGATAACAACATTGATCAAATTTAAAAATACAATCTTCTATAGTTTTCGCATCATTAGCGGGATGATTTTTAATAGTCTCTTCCAATATTACTTTATCACAGTCATCTTCGGGAAATGTAGAACTTCCCTGGTTTTCTCGGATAAAATAACTCGAAGACGCACTAAAAAAAAAACAAAAAGAAAGGTTAAAATAAGACAATGTTATGGTAACTAAAATTATATTTCGTGGTTAATAAACAATTTATTAAACATACATATTTTAAATAAATAAATAAATATCAATGTTTATAAAATATCAACAATAATCAACCGTTTCTAAAACTTACCTGCCTACAGCAGCGTCACAAACTGAAGAGGGCCAATCCACAATGTAATCTCCATTTTTTTCAACAACTTTAAGTTTTTTCAAAACAACTATTAACTCAAGCTCTTGTTTACAAACAGATGAGCTGACTGAAAATAATTCAGTTTCAGAATTATTGCATTCCAGGTCATTTTTAATCATGGAGATAGTGATATTTTCTTTTTCCATTGTAGCAGGGTATTCTTCTTGCTTTACTAGTTCTAGGGAAGAATCTATATTATTACATTTGTCTTCGTTAATAATTTCAAATGCGAATATGTTTGTTGTTTCATTAGATTCTTGAAATAAATGTACATCTTGATGCGCTCCACTACTTTCCAGGTCTTCTCTGGCAACATACCTTAAAAATCGGTGAAAAGATTTACCCAATACTTTCCTTGGAAACATTTAGTTCAAAAATAAGCAGTGAATTTGACTTTCTTAAGGTGAAATATAACTTAATATAACCACCACCAGTTTATATATATATATATATATATATATATATATATATATATATATATATATATATATATATATATATAAATATATATAAATATATATATATATATATATATATATATATATATATATATATATATATATATATATATATATATATATTGTAACCTGGGAAACTGTCCCCAGTTTGAGGCATCTTTTTTTGTACCCTGTGAGAAGTTGTTTGTCCCACGCTTGAGCGCAATTTTGTAACATTGGAACTTGCCCGCACGTTGTGGTGTCATTTTGTAACTTATGAAAAGGTGTTTAATTGCGCCCCACTGCGTCATTTTGTACCGTTTGAATATTGGACACCCCAAGCTTGAGCACAATTTTCTTGCAGCCCCGCTTTAATTTCTGATACTGAATTGAGTGAACCCTGATTTTAGAAGAACTAAAGAAATTAAAACACACACTAGCTCAGTTTTCCTTGGTAGAGAGATATGGGTAAGAGATAATTGTCTTACGTCTTTTTGGAAGTATTTTCTATTTTTTTAAAAAGCTTTAGCTGTACAAATTTTTGGGCACCATCCATTTTAAAATAGAAAGGATCTAATTTCAGCTAAAAAAATGGAAAAATACTGAAAGAATGTATTGTTGGTAAATAAAAAAATCAGTATGTTACAGCCGTTCTTGTCCTGAAAAGTAGGATAGGTATTCAGTGAGACACTAGCTTTAATCAACAAAAAAAAGAGAATTTATTCATGTTTTTTAAAATAAAAAGTTCCAACCTTTGCAGTTCTACAAAAAAAATTCTAGCCTAACTAGTGGTTCTTACATTTAAATCCTGGCTATGATAACCCCCTAAAACGAAAAATTGTGCTTTACACTTCACTTTTAGTCTGTTTTAAATTGTTGTTAATGCACTGCTCTGGAATAAGTCTATTGAAGGAAGTTTGGGTAACTTACTGTTCTTATTACTGCTTTGATGGCATTCGACCGATTTCACACTTTTTCTAGCTAACACTTTGAAAGCCCACTACGGCTTTTAGTTAAGAAAACTGGTACTTTTACTTAGCTCGCATGATGGTTGTTCTGAGCTTTTTTTTTTGTAGCTCAGTCGTAGGAAGCCTACTTGGCGACTCTCATGAAAATTAGCCTGTCGGCTAGATGGTACGAAGCCTACTCGGCGACTCGATGGAAAAATAGCCCGGCTGCGGCTCGATGGAAAACAGCCTCTATTTTCGGTCTTCAGGCCCTTAAATAATCCATCCCAACTCTGCCGGTAATATGGCGACGCCGGAACCAAAACTGCGGATACAAACTTTCCACCAATCGCGGCGTAGCGGTAGATTCGGTCAGGAACCCGCACAACACACTATACCGAACGTCTTGGAATCTCTGTTTAATATACCGTTCGACACAAAAATGAAAATAAGTACAATTTGAAGTGAAAAATCAGTAACATTACATGGTCTTAAAATCTAGGAAAAAATGAATGTTACAATATATATATATATATATATATATATATATATATATATATATATATATATATATATATATATATATATATATATATATATATATGTATATATACAGTATAACCCCGATTAACCGAGTCGCAATTATCCGAGCTCCGGATTAACTGAGGCAATCTAAGAATCTGATTATCCGAGGTACGCGCGTTTATGCTGCGTATTAACCGAGCTTTTAAAATATGTATGTACATATTTCCATTTAAAATCGTCGGGGCCTTCGGGGAATCCCCCTGGCCCGTGTGAGGGGTTCCCCTATTTATATTTTTGGACTCTTTCAGCATGTAAATTTGCGGGAATGCAGTGCGTTATAGCGTTTACTACGGAGAAGTACGAGTATACTCACATAATTTATTTGGTTGGAGTTCTGGTAGTTAAGTGTAATTAATACGAACTGCTTTGTTTGAATTTTTGTTTGTCGTATTATAATGGAGCAAAACAAGCGTAAAAGAATCGTCGTTCCTATTGAGGAAAAATTAACAGTTGGAGATTGGAAAAGAAACCGCACAAAAATAGAAGAGTGGTGTATAAATCAAGCCTCCTCATCCTCAGTAAGAAAATCAATGAAAACCGGCGACTATGAAAAGGTTAACGAAGCTTTATTCATGTGGTTTAACCAACAGAGATCAAAAGGTGTGCCTTTGTCAGGTCCAATTTTACAACATAAAGCAATAATGATTAGAAGGCAATTCCCAGAGATATATCAGTTTACCGCCAGTTCTGGATGGCTTGACCGCTGGAAAAAACGTTACTGTGTACGACACCTGACTGTATGTGGTGAAAAACTTTCTGCTGATGTGTCATTAATTGAGATGTTTAAGCAGAACTTTAAAAAGCAAATCGAAGATTGTGGATACACATGTGATCAAATTTACAACCGTGACGAAACTGGTCTGAATTATAAAATGCTTCCATCAAAAACATTGGCATCTTGACAGGAAAACTCAGCTCCTGGACACAAATGAAGTAAGGAAAGATTAACTATAATGCTATGCACAAAATCCCACTGATGGTGATTGGTAAGTCTGCACGTCCAAGAGCTTTAAAAGAGATCTCACTCAAAGCCCTACCAGTCTATTGCAAAAGTCAGAAGAGCGCATGGATGGATGCGACCTTATTTACTAACTGGTTTGAAGATGAGTTCGTGCCGTCTGTGACTAAATTTTTGAACAGAAACCGTCTTCCTATTAAAGCAATTTTGTTAATGGATAATGCCCCCTCTCACCCTGGAGAAGGACTTTATGTGGGCGAAATTGTAAAATTTTTTCCTCCAAATGTAACCAGCATAATGTAACCAATGGATCAAGGCATCCTCGAAAACATTAAAAAAAATTATAGGCGTTTATATCTTGAACATCTGTTAGAATACACAGAAAAGGAGGATATTATGAATGGGATGAGAAAGTTTACACTGAAAAATGTTATTTACTGGGTAAGTCAAGCTTGGGATTCTGTGCGTACTACTACTATTCAAAAATCTTGGTCAAAAGTTATTGATTGTGAGGACTATAAAGACAGTGAAGATGATACTCCATTAAATGAATTAGATTTGAAATTGAGAAGCCATGGAGAAATGTCCTGTTCAAATTTTGACAGCGAGACAGAAGAAAAAGAAAAAAGTTTATTTGAATTAATGCAAAAATTAAAAGGTTGCGAAAATGTGACAAGAGAAGATGTTGTTGAATGGATTACAGCAGATGATTTAGAAGAAGAAATGAGTATTGAAGAAATAACGAATGCCTTTCAGGAAACCGAAAAATCAGATGAAGATGACGAAGCGGCGGTGTATGAACAGTCTCCCACAAAGATCTCTCATCAAGAAGGTTTTGCTTCTTTGGAAAAAGCGTTGAAGTATATCGAACAACAATCAGAGGCAACCCCAGCGGATTTGCTTCTTCTTAATAGATGGAAAAACATTGCATCAAGAAAAAGAAGATGCAATATGAAACAGAAGCGCATAGATATCTATTTCACTGTTTTATAATGTATGTACCTATTTATATGTTAAAAACGTTAATACATCGGTTTAAAGTATTGGTGTTTATTTTTTGAATGAATAAAAAACAAATCCGAATTATCCGAGTTTTCAGTTATCCGAGGAGGGTGCCCACCCACGTTACCTTGGATAACTGGGGTTCTACTGTATATATAAAATATATATATATATATATATATATATATATATATATATATATATATATATTTGTATATAAGTATATATGTATGTATGTATGTATGTATGTATGTATGTAATAGGATGTATCTCATGAAACCTCAACTTTACAGTATTTAATAAAAGCATGTCACTAAAAATTTATTAGGTCAAAAACATGGAAATTTATTGCGACATTCAATAAATTTCCCTCCATTAAAAATGAATTTTGTTCATTTTACTAGATAAAAGTGTCATATAAAATTAGTAAAACAAAAATTATTTGTGGCTTACAACCGTTTACCGTGTAGTATTTTTAGTGTTCCGTACGGAACACTTATAAGATCACTTCGGTGTCTGTCTGTCTGTCTGTCTGTCTGTCACACCCGATTTTCTCCGAAACTATTTGACATAGAAAGGTGAAATTTGGTAATAATATAGGAATTGATGGCCTCATCAGAGCCATGTAGTTTTGAGAATTAAATTTTGACTTAAGGGGTTAGTTTTGGGGGGTGAAGTCGGAAGCGAAAAAAAATTTTTTTTACTAGGTCATCGAGTGTGGTGTCAAATGAAAGCTTGTGAAAACACGAGTAAAAAATATATATATAATATTATACTTGCGCGCACTTTTCTTTGTATTATTTTTAAAAATTCGCGAAAAATCGCTGTCCCGGGCCTTATCTCGAAAAGTACTTATCAAAAAATTTCGAAAAAATTCTGGAATATTCTGCACGGGGTGTAGATTGAACGAAAATTATCACGAGTGCATTACCTTTAATAATTTATAAGGTATATAAAAAAAAACAAAAATTTCAAGGTCATCAGATTTCAGTAAAGATTGGAAACAAACTTTGTTGAAACCTCATTTGGGGTGTGTTTTGTGAAGTCACTGATCATTTTATACCACTGTAACATAAATTTTCACTTAAGAGGTTCGTTTTGAGGGGTGAAATCGGAAGTGAAAAAATTTTTTTTTTACTAGGTCATCGAGTGTGATGTCCAATGAAAGCTTGTGAAAACACGAGTAAAAAGATATATATATATATATACATATATATATATATATATATATATATATATATATATATATATATATATATATATATATATATATATATATATATATATATATGTATATATATATATATATATATATATATATATATATATATATAATGTAATACTTGCGCACACTTTTCTTCGTATTACTTTTAAAAAATCGTTGTCCCCTATCTTATCTCGAATAGTACTGATCAAAAAATTTTGAAAAAATTCTGGAATATTCTCCACGGGGTATAGATTGAACGAAAATTATCACGAGTGCATTACCTTTAATAATTTATTTGGTATATAAAAAAAACAAAATTTCAAGGTCACCAGTTTTCAGTAAAGATTGGAAACAACCTTTGTTGAAAACTCATTTGGGGTGTGTTTTGTGAAGTCACTGATCATTTTATACCACCCTAACAAAATTTTTTATTTTAAAAACAATCAACGTACGGAACACTAATTGTGCAAGTTCAACTTGCACTTGACCGGTTTTTTATTTTATGCTTGATTTTAAAGTAAAAAAGTTATTTTGAAATTTTTTTTAAAATTAATAATCTTATAATATAAAAATTAATTTTCTGATTAATCTTAATTATTAACATCTACTGCAATAAAGTGCACCACTTATAGTACTTGCATTAGAAAAAAATCTAGAGTTTTTAAGTAATACAGCCGAGATGACAGGGGTGGCGCCCGAGAAATTTTGTTCAACCAATCTTAGAGTCACTATGTAAAGAAGACTGAACTCTAATTAAGAGTGACTTAAAAAAAAAAAAAATAGAAGACCTTTTTGGTTGTTTTTGCTTAGAAAAAAAAAGGTATTTTCAATCTCACAGATAAGCAATATAATGGACTTAGGAAGAGGGGGTGATTAATGTCGCACCATAAGGTATCGTTGCCTCCTTTAAAATATTGAGTAGTAATGCATAGATTATTCTTTAGGTTGAAAAACCCATATTTCATATTTAGTTTAGAACATATATTTGCAAAGGAAGTTCTGAGTAAAAAACCTTACAATATTGGTATTTTTGTTTGTCAATTCATTTCCCTTTTGTGATTTATACTGTCGAAAAAAAGAAAAAATTAGAGAATATCATCCTAAAGTATATTAAAATTTGTAATGAATAATGAAGTTACAAAGCATTTTCAATTATAGGGGCATGAAGCGCCCATTCAAAATACTTTTTCGGGTGAGGCATCTTCCGCCGACAAAACCAGGTTTCAATAAAAAAAAACTTTGAAACCTAATATATATAAAGAATTAAACGTTTAGTCGTTTATTAAATATACCTTTCTAATACATTGATTTTGTAAGTTGTAACATTCATTTTTTCCTAGATTTTAAGATCATGTTATGACACTATTTTTCATCCTATAATTTATATTTTATTACATTTTTATATTTATTGCAGTGATTTCAATTTTTAGCAGTGTAGCTTAAAACAGAGTTTTAAATTTTTAAGCAGTTTAATTTAAACCGGCAGTGTGTAACGCGTGTTGCTGACTTGGCTTATTTACTTCGCATTGAATGCGTCGAAATTTGCATGCCGGGAAATGAGCCAAGGAGAAGGAACAAAGATATTTAAGCAGCCATTTCGAATTTTTAAGGGCTTTTTCCACCATGAAGCAGTAACGGCTTTGTTCCACCAGTAGGCCATAGTGGCATTCATCTCCAGCACGCCAGAGTGTTTTTTTTTTGCCCAGTGGTGCAGTAACGGTTTCTAGCTCTCAAGTTTAAGGACTTTTTCCTTTCTTGAAATATCATGCTCATCCTCGGGCATTTCGGGTCAAAAAAGTGTTTAGCAACCCAAATGAAACTAGGACGGTAATGACCGAGACATTATTTTTTATGAGAATCTCACCAGAAGAGGCCAAGTAACTTATGGAAAACTCACAAGAAGAAACTACTCAGTAAGTCATAAGCACACCAGTCTAAATATCTCTGTCTACAAGTGCATTTCCAATGACTACTCAACACATGTAACTCGCGGAGTTAATTTCACCAACTTTTCATATCGTGTTATATCAAGTCTTTTATTAAAAACTTAGTAATCCTGATTTAAATACTTTATGTAATAGTGTACACTCTTCTAGCTCAAGGGGTTTTTATTTAGTAGAAGTAATTTTTAAAAGTGTAAGAAAGTTAGGAATTTTTATTTTGTTAATATATATACCTTTGTATATTTAAATATAGCATTTCACCGGACAACCCGCTTTATCTTTCAGGATGCAACAGCTGTACAATATTAAAATTTCTTTCAACAACTACCTGAACTAACTTTTGTATTAGGTTTATAAATTGTAAATGAACTAACTTGAAATTTGTTTCTAATATCTCTTTTAATTCTATGCTAACTCTTTATAACTCTTAATACAATTACCTTTCTTGATCATCTTCATCCTTTATGTCCAGCGTTTCACATTTTACTAAATCAGATGCGTCATGAAATGTGTCATTGCTCATGTTCTCATGTTTCACTTCACTAAAAATAAACATATTGTTTTGTATAATTTACAATAGAAAGGCAAATTATATTAAAAGATCATAAAAGAAACAGATAAATTATCTGAACCAAACTAAAAGAGTAATACTGGTTTGGGCAAAACAAAAACCTACATTCAGGCATTAGGCTATCTAAAAATGATAAACTATTTTCTGAATCAATATTATAATTTACTTTGATTCTAAATATGAGCTGTGAAACATCATGCAAAGTTTAATTCAACCAAGAGAGTGTGTTTGTACAATGTCAAATATATTTTAGGAATAACTTAAATTTCAAACGCGATTTCAGAAACTATCAAGTGAATCTCTCCAAAAGATATTTTGTTTAAGAGAAACAAGTCTGTGTACTTTCTTTTTTATAGATCTATGGAGACTGTAAACCAAATGTTTTCCTGTTGTGGCAACTAAATGTTTTGAGTATCTTTACTGTGTTTCATTATGTTTTTCAGTAAACATTTATGTATTTAGAATTAAGTGTCATGATTTGTGCCGCAGCTAATGAATTAAGCCTTGTACATAACTTATATGTTCTAAAAAACTTACTTATTTGAAGATACAAGCAAGTTTTCAAGCAGTAAACTGGTCATATCCGTTAACCTTTCTGTTGATTTTGGTAAACTAACTTTTTCACCACAAATATTCTCCATTTTTATTTTGACAACAAAACAATCGTCTCTCTCTCTCTCCCCCTCTCTCATGCTTTATTACGGCCACAGGTGCCTGGGCTATTTGTCCGTGGAGCGTTTTTCAACCCTTATTTTATTTATTTCCGATAAGATGAAGTAACTCTGGATTCTGAATCCATGACCTTATAAGGGCTAGTTATTTATACCTGAAGTGATAGCCAGTGTTGCACTACAAAAACTTGGTCATCTGTAGTTCCATTTGACGCCAAGTTTACAGTAAGTTTTTGGTAAGCAACATTTGGATACAAGTTGATCGAAATCTACGGCCGGTAATTGAATACAAGTTGTAGGCAAACTTGTACTACAATATGTACTCCAACTTTTGTATAAGTTCGCTCCAATAACTTGTACAGTTTTTTGTAGTCAAGTTGTACTCAAATTGCGTAGGAATTTACTGCCAACTTTACTACAACCTTGCCCTCTCCAACTTTTTTCTTCAAATTGACTACGAATTCCGGCCCTAGAGTTTATAAAAGTTGGATTCAGCATGGCTATCAGGGGTGGTTTTTATTATAGAGATTTTTTTTAATCCTTTTTATCATTGTAGGCATTGATAACGGATCTCCCCGGGAAACTGCTACTGGATTTGAATATAACCGCTTTATGTCAGCCCGGCAGTCTGATTACGTAGCTGTCACAAAAAACACGGCCTCGCGTGTTCAACTACTTGTTCAAACCACTAAAACCGACTTTTTAGAACCCCTACTAAGCAGTTTGTGAACCGCCGTTCTACCCTCCAGAGCTCCAAAACGCCCGACCTTCCCTTCAGAAGCCCTAACCTGGAAAGCGCGACCGTGTACTTCGAACGAAAATCCAGTGTAATAGTAGAAAATTATAGGTTAGAAATTGTGCGCACCCCGAAATGAAAGCAGCGCTACCGACTGAAATATTTTCTTAACTTAAGAGTTCAATATCAATGTAGAAACGACGGCTTTTTTCAACGACTTTGTTAGTTCCAAATTTCAGATAATTTCACCTTAGTGTAAACTCGTCCTTAGATGTGAGCATTAAAAACAACCTAAGTCATCCGGCACTAGTCTTTCTTCATCACGACAGTCAAGAGCAACAGAAATAGGAATATTACCAACAAAGTGGAATTTGCTTTAATGGTAGTAAACTTTGATTGACGTTTACCTATTTCCCTTTTTTGGTCGTTGCATAATAAAAAACGGTACAAAAGAACTTAAAAAGTCATTTTGGTAATTTAAGAAAGTAACAAATATAGTTTTAACATATATTTTTATCGCATGGTACCAGATAATGGAAATAAAAAAGAAAGGGTCTCCTCTTACGTTTAGGGGAGTAATAAGAATCACTAGAAATTTTACCATCTTCATCTAGATGAAAAACATAACCTTAAATTAGGTATAGATTTGTTTTTATCAGACAGTTCCAATGAGAGAGGATATAAACGGATTAAACACAAACCAAAATTTTTTCGATGTTATAAAAAAGTTAGATTTCTGCTCGCCATTTTGGCTATCAAGTCTTTTCTGATTAGAATCTAGCAAATCCAGGGTATGTTTGGGAACAGAGCCCCGGCTATGAGAACAGTGTTCAGTCATGATCGAATTTAAGCTATATATAAGATCAAAAACTATTGTGGAACGTAATGATTTCTAATATAAAGCGAAGCTACATATGCAACATCATCATGACAACAAATTTGCTACTACGTAAGGTTATGCAAAATCAACTTTTTTTAAAATAACAGCTGCTTACTCGATGGCTGTCATCCCAAGACAGAATTAGTTTTTCGTTCGTTTTTGTTAAGTCATTAAAATTTCTACTGCCTGCAGGTATTTGCTTCGTCGGTTGATACTCAAGTATCCACAATTTGTGCAGAACTAAGCACTAGGGAAGCTAGAGAATGAATTTTTGGTTCTCAGCACATTGCTAATGTAAAGATGAAACTAGGAGAGAGTTGGGAGATTTGGGTTACATCGGCATTGATAGTGAAGATGTTAAAAAAAAATCTATCAATATTCTCTAGCAAGGACGGATCTCTGAGGAAACTCTAGAAACACAAACAAAACCTTTTAGACCTATTACAGTAGTACAAGTGAGATGGATGGAGAGGCTTATAGCCAAAGACACTGACCAAAGAGATCCTCTTTTGCTAACTTCATTAACGTCTGGGTAATGTCAGTCGACAAAGCTTACAGTTTAACGTGAGATCCAAATGCATAATCGGTAGATGGGACTCTCACGGCTATTTTTACAATCTTGTTCTGCACTTCTCTCTTTTATATGTAAGAATATCTTCGTGGTATTGCAATGCAGTATGTTTTGTTGGGGACGGCCCTGACCCTTCCAGGTATGCCTACCGTTCGAAAATGACAAGGACAGTCTTTCTCATCTGACTTCCGGTTCAAGTTGTCCCCTACCAACAACAGACCATTGGCAAGTTACCGTCGGAGTTTGACTCATTTCTTTAAATATCATATATATTCCTAGAACAGAATTTCTCTAAAAATGACAGAACTCATAATTTATAGTCTCCAACAACTCTGGACAGGATTTTATCCACATAAGAAAATATTTTCTTGTTACAGTATGATACCAGAGCTACCGAAATTGGACGGTAAAGTAGTGTAGTTCCTGTTCTAACCTGAAAAAATCAACTGATTAATGGAATTTGGCGATACACTTCGTCGAATGAACAAGTCCTTACGGTGCCAAGTTCCAGAAGGTGAGATCGTAACTATATTACTGTGAATTGTGAGGCATAATTCAGTAGTTTTGGCGGGGAACTCAACGGGTAGATCAAGTACTGTCAAGCGAGGGAAACGACCTAGCTGGTAAATTACTTATTAGAAGACATGTTGTAGGTGTGTTGGGTTCGGTAATTTATGATCTGACGTAAACCGGGTATTGTCGAAAATTTCTAGCAGCCTTCTGGCTTTATTATGGACTTTAGTTTCTAGACGCACGTAATGGTAGACTATTGAATAAATCGTATCCAAATTCGAGAATGCGTAAGGTCGTTGGGGTGCTGTTCAAAAAGGAGACGCGTATCAATAAAGGGGAATCAATGGACATTCAGCTGAATAGTCCTAGTATCTGTGGCCATAAAAAAAAAACAAAAAAAGAGAGAAGTGAGAGTCTTTAAAATAGTATCGCGGGACAATTGATATTATGTAACCAAAAATAAAATCAGTATAAAACTACTAAATTTAGTCCATTTTCAGCAGTTTTTGACTGTTCTTTTATCCGTCTATCCAAACTCAGTATTACGGCTCTTTAACTGAGCTAGAATCGGCTGAACAAAACTTTCAGTACTCGTGTAAAGATTAAGTATTTTTAGCATTTTAACAGGACAGAAATGAAAAAAAAGTAGAAGAAAAAATAAAACATATATTACCATCCAATAACTAAAATGGCACAATCTTCTATTTATTAAAATTGATCTAAATCTAATTCACTATCACTACTTAGACATTATTCTTGCAGTATAAACATTTCACATAAATACGAAAATTCCAGGTTTAGGAACATACGAGGGTTGTTCTAAAAGTTATCCACCTTACAAAGAAACGTAAGATTAAAGATATTTTTTTTTAAATATTTCTACATAATCAGTTTACAAATCATTCCCATTTAGCCAAACGACTTTCCAACTTTTCAATACCCTCATTATTATAAGATTTATACAATTCGGCAAAATAAGCGGTCATCTCTGCATTAACTTCATGATTCGAAGTGAATCTTCGTACAGCCAGCCATTTTTACAGGTTTGGAAACAAGTAAACGGTAAGTGCCAAATCTGGCGAATACGGTCGATGTGGCAGCATTTCCATGGTCATGGAGTTTTGCTGCAACAATCGGAGACGCGTGTGAAGGCGCATTATCATGATGGGAAAGCACTTTCTATTGTGCGAGATGTTTATACGTTTTGTCTGAATAATACCCTTCAATTGGTCCAGTAGTAAAGCATAATACTCCCCGGTGACGGTTTTACCCTTTCTCCAGGTTGTATATGAGCACAACACCATGAGAATCCCAAAAAAAATTGTCGTCATGACTTTGCATGCAGACCGAACCGTTTTTAGTTTCTCGGGTGCATTCTCACCCGTTTTCACCGTTTCGACTACTCCTTGTTGAAGAAATTCAGTTTAATTATGTTTAAACAAGTGTAAACGCTGTTAGGAAATGTTCCTTCGAATGCAATTTTGTCGAGTGTTAACAAACGCGGCAACCATCGAAAGAAAAGCTTTCTTATACTCAAAATATCGTGTAAAAAAAGTGATGGACACGGACTATCAAGAGGTTTTTCCATGTTGGCGAGCTCGCGTGTCTTCAGCCTGCGATCATTTAGTACGCTATTGTGAATTTTTGCGACAATGTCGTCGGTCGTAGAGGTTTTCGGGCGTCCTGAGGGTTTATTTTCTTAAATGGTTGTAAGTACAGGTTTAAAACTCAGCCGCCCACTTTTAAATCGTCGAAAACATAACTGTGTCAGGCCGAAAACTTTTGAAATTAATTGAAAAATCATAAACAGATTACAACTAGTTGCATAAATACAGGTAGTTATAAAATTTTACGCAGAATTTAAAAAATAAATTAGAAAATAGGATGTTCCATTAAAAAAAAAACATATGTTATATCGGCCACACTTTTTTTGAAGTACCCTGTACACTCAAAAATAAATTTTAGATGTTGCTTTAACCTACCTTTACGTTTTGTTGGATACGAGGACGGAATTGAAAAGTTCGCGGTCTCACCAAAAAATAATTGTAATATTTTTAT
>CM032451.1:117479650-117569650 GCA_019049505.1 Pachyrhynchus sulphureomaculatus
ACAAAATGATCGATGTGTCATCAACAAATTGACAAGCCATTCCATCCCCATCATCATCATCCATATCCTGCTGCTGCAGCAGATAGTCCGGTAAATCGTTCACATACAACAAGAAAAGCAATGGACCTAATATCGATCCCTGTGGTACACCCCTACACATGCTGTGTAGTAGTAGTCCCGGAGGTTAATCCTAACATTCACTGACTGGGATCGGTTTTGTAAATATGACTCCAGAAACCCCAGAGCCACTCCCCTCACCTCATATCTCTCAAGCTTAAAGAATAGCAGTGAGAAATTTATGGTATCAAAAGCCTTTGAGAGATCAAAGTACAGGCCAGCCACTTTCTCATTTCTGTCAAGTTGCATAATTATCTTTGTGAGGGCTTAATAAATAGCCATCTCTGTGGATTTTCCTGGTAAATAGCCAAATTGGTTTGGTGAGAGAAATATTGCATTGTAAAAGAAACGGCAAGAGTCTGTTGTAAATTGATCTCTCAAACACCTTTGACACCGCCGACAAAAGAGACACTGGCCTATAGTTTGCCGGATCATGAATATCACCCTTTTTAAAAATGGGCACTACCTTCGCCATTTTAAGAGAATCTGGGAAAATTCCCAATGAAAAGCAGTTGTTTTATTATAAATGTTAATGGTTTACTAATGTAGAAAGCAGTAGTCATTGTACTGAATAACAGTTTTATTTACACTATTTCTGCAACTGTAGAATTAAAAACCATTTATATTAATAGGTATATCGATAGTAAGTAAACCAACCTGAATATTGTTATTTTTATATATTTCCTTACTAATCTTATGCAAAACTTCTTATAATTCTTAATTCACTTACCTTTCTTGGTCGTCCTCGTCCTTTATATCAACCTCTTCAGATTTTATTAAATCACGCTCTTCAAAAATGTGTCCATGCTTGTTTCCTCGTACTTTACTGCGCTAAAAAAGAAAGGATTAAGTTTAATTTACCATAGGAATACCAGTTTAGAGGAACATTATACTTTCTCGGGCCGGAAAAATCGACTTTTTAGAAAGTATCATATTGGAAAATATTATATTTCAATAATATATTCTCTGAAAATTTGAAATACTTTCGAAGTTAAAAAGACAATTATAGCGCCAAGTATAAGGCGGGCCAAATCGTCTACGCGGCGTGCCAACTTACCTTTCGGCCGTTTACAAAGGTTTTGCTCTACCTGCGTCGAACATCTGCTACTACTCTTTTGATTCTAAGAACGATAGAAGCAGGTAAAAAGAGAGCTTACTATATGCGTATGAGGAGTCGGAAGGATTTTTGTATGCAGCAGGCATAGTTGATTGAACGTAAGTAGATTTTATATGTGAAAATTCGTTTGTCAAAACTTCAAACCCGTTTTTCTCAAAATAACATTTTTGTAATCGGCGTGCATTTAACCGATCGGTCAGCCTCAGTCGTGCACGCCAACAGATCAAGATTTTCAAAATGGCTTCCATGAGACTGCAAAAAACCCCTATAAAAATTATTTAAGAAATTATGTACCAGGTGTACAGGTATGAAATGCGGATTTTTTTTCTAAAAAAACATGTTAAATTTGGAAGAATGATAAACAGTGCTTTATTCAAAGTATGCTCCATCGCTTGTCATACATTTTTCCATCTTTCGGGCAATTTGTGAATGCCACGCCAGTAAAAATCTTCCCCTTTTGCTGCAAATCATTCATCGAGCCACGTTCCTTGTCCGCAACATCGAAGTCACCACTTTTAAAACGCCGAAACCATCGTTCACACGTATCTTGCGATGGAGCATGATCACCATAAGCTTCTGGAAGTAATCGGCATGATTCAACAGTAGTTTTCTTCAAATTTAACAAAAAATTAGTGCTGTCCGCGAATGCTCTTTGTTCGGTAAAAATTTCGATATATTGAACACAACACTACATACACACTTTTCCAATTTATAACTCGTGCGCGTCTGACACTTGTTGATGACACAACAAAATGGCTAATAAAGTTTACCGACAAATAGCATTTACATTTATCGTCTGTAATTAGAACCTGTGGGTCGATTTACATCTTGGTAGTGGTATATTAATTTCTGGACGTGCTTTGACATTGCTTCTGTAGCATTACTTCTTTTTTAATGTCTTGTTTTTGTGGAAATTCATAATATAGAATTACACAAATAAAAGTTACAAAAGCACTCAAGGTGTACTAATTTGTAATAGGCCTGCACAAGATTTAAAAAGTTTAAATCTTACTAACAGGAAGAAAAATTCTTAAATGCATCGTATTTTAAAACTTTCTACTTAAACTACCTAGCTGTATTCTAACATAGTGGTTTAATACGCTTGTCGGAAGTATCGGTACGTCAATTACACATTCTTTTTGAAGACTTTTTTTTACTACGAATAATAATGACTACTCTACTACAAAATAGTTTGTAATTTTCTTTTAGGTAACAAAAAACTGCAGATTCCTTGATTTACAATTTTGTTGCTAATGCCATATCCTAAATTAAATACGTAGATACCAAGTACCTACTTAACTTCTGCTGGCAGAATGACGGCAACTACTTTATCATTTATAAATATTTCTTGATCACTTTTAAAAGATTAAAGTCGGAATTAGACGGATTATATAAAAGTCACTATTGTAGAAAGCAGCAAACAAAACTAATTGTGTAAGCAAGAACTTTTATACCTCTACAGCACTTTAGTGCTTATTTCAAAAGTTTATATATATATATATATATATATATATATATATATATATATATATATATATATATATATATATATATATATCTAACACGTGGGCTGAAAAGTTCTAGATCTGACATATAGATGTCGCCCTTTTCAAAAAATCCGTATGATTTTTAGAAAGTACCAACCTTCCAACAATACGTGTCAAAATTTCATGACGTTTAGTTTACCAGTTACAGTGGTTTTAGTGACGCTACTTTTGATATTTTCAAAACAATGAAAAAAATCGAATTTCGTGTGTTGATTAAACATTGTTTTTTGATGAATCCGCATTTCATACTTGTACACCTGATAAATCTGCCTTACAAAAATTGCAAAATAGGAGTATGAGAACTATCTTAAAGTGCAATAGATATAAGCCAACAGCTTTAATGCAAGATTGTTTAAATTGGCGACCACTTGATCTTCACTTTAAGTACTTTACCATGATATTCATTATTAAAATAATAAATAATCTGTCACCTACCTAACTACATAACTATATTAAATATTCTTATGAAATACACGATTATCAAACACGATCACGAAATGATTTCTACATAGTACAAACAAATTACAAAAATCCAAGAACTCTATTTTTCAAAGGCTGAATGCTTTAATAACTTGCCAGTTTAAGAGTTTTAAGAAAATAACCTCAATCGCTTTATGAAAATACGGTTTATAATTATTCTTAAAACCTTCTTAAAATGAAAAAAAATAATATTCCAAATTATCGTACCTTGTACTACTTTAAAATTATTGTATAAATATACTATTCATATGTGGGAATGAAATTATTTTGCAAATCTGCTACTTGTAAGAAATCAAATTGTATTTGAAGAATTATATTAGGAGTTTCTATTTAATTTAATAATTTAATAAATAAAATATATATATCTTTATAAATACACCACTGGATCTGATAAGAAGGATATCGATGAGTTCATGTACATGGGCAGTATTATCAACAAAGACAGAGGTGCTACAGCAGACATACATAACTGAATTAAAAAACCTGAACTAATCTGAACTAAGTCCATCAGAATTAACATCAACATAAATACACCACTGGATTGATAAGGAGTATGTCGAGGAGTTCATATACTTGGGCAGTATTATCAACAAAGACGGAGGTGCTACAGCAGACATACATAATTGCATTAAAACAAGCTCAGCAAGCTCTTAACCAACTAGGACCTCTATGGACATCAAGACAAAGTAGCACAGACACCAAGCTGAGGATATTTAACAGTAACGTTAAATCAGTGTCATTAACACATGGGCTGAAAAGTCCCGGACCTAACACATAGATGGCGCTAGTTTTATTGCAGTCACCTTTTTTTTCAGTTAATACTAACCTTCAAAAGACAGCTGTTAAAATTTCATGATATTCTATTCATTAGTTTGTGAGTTATTGTGCTAAGAGTGACGCTACTTTTGTTATTTTCAAAACAATGGATCAAAAACAATTTCGTGTTTTAATTTTACACTGCTTCTTGATGGGAAAAAATACCGTTCAAGCGAAGCAATGGCTTGAAAAGTGTTATGGGGACTCCGCTCCATCAGAAACAACAATAAAACGTTGGTTTGCTGACTTCAAACGTGGTCGTAGAGACACCGATGATGCAGAACGCAGTGGACGTCCAAATGAGGCGGTAACACCAGAAAACATCAAAAAAATCCATAAAATCGTTTTGAATGATCGAAAAGTGAAGTTGCGTGAGTTAGCTGACATCGTAAAGATATCAAAAGAACGTGTTGGCTTTATATTGCATGAGCATTTGACTATGAGAAAGCTCTGTTCAAAGTGGGTGCCGCGTTTGCTCACTGTTGATCAAAAACAAGAACGTGTTGATGATTCTGAGCAGTGTTTGGCCATATTTAAACGTAACAAACCGGAATTTTTGCGTCGATATGTGACAATGGATGAAACATGGATCCATCACTTCACTCCGGAATCAAAACGATCGTCATCTGAGTGGACAGCAACTGGTGAACCTCGTCCAAAGCGCCCGAAAGCACAACAATCGGCTGGAAAGGTTATGGCCTCGGTATTTTGGGATGTGCGTGGTGTAATATTCATCGACTATCTTGAGAAAGGAAATACCATCAACAGTGAATATTATATAGCGTTATTGGAGCGTTTGAAGGCCGAAATTGCAAAGAAACGACCGCATATGGCAAAGAAAAAAATTTTGTTTCATCAAGACAACGCACCGTGTCACAAGTCAATCAAAACAATGGCAAAACTACATGAATTGAACTTCGAATTGCTCCCACATCCACCGTATTCGCCAGATTTGGCTCCCAGCGACTACTGGCTGTTCGCAGACCTGAAAAAAATGCTCGCCGGTAAGAAATTTCGCACGAATGAAGAGGTTATCGCTGAAACTGAGGCCTATTTTGAGGCAAAAGATAAATCGTTCTACAAAAGTGGTATTGAAATGTTAGAGCGGCGCTGGAATGATTGCGTTGCTCTTGATGGAGATTACGTTGATGAATAAAGCTAATTTTGAACCAAAAAAACCGTGTTTTCTTTGTTAGGCCCGGGACTTTTCAGCCCATGTGTTATATTTACCTTATATATACCTTAACAGACAAAATACAAATCTTCATTACCAAATGTCTGTGTCAAATTTTCCACAAATTCTGGCCAAACACCATTCGTAATGAAGACCTATATCTCACACAACAACATGTAATACACCTGGATGTATTATTACATAAATGGGGGTGGATAGGTCACATGTTGCGAAAAGTCCATGATGATATAACAAAAAGTTCCCTAGACTGGAATCCACAAGAACACCGAAGATGCGGATATATAAGACAAACATGAAAAAGATCTATCACGAAAGAAGTGATAAAAACTGACACTTCATAGAAGCCCTATGTTCCACTTAAGAGCTTAAGGAATTAATATATAATATATATAAATGAACTAACTTGAAGTTTGTTTTCAATATCTCTTTTAATTCTATGCCAACTCTTAATACACTTACCTTCCTCGGTTATCTTCATTCTTTATGTCCAGCATTTCACATTTTATTAAATCAGACTCCTCGTAAAATGTGTCATTGCTCATTCTCTCATGTTTCACTTCCCTAAAAATAAATTAAATCAAGTACTTTATCGTCATAAAAAAATCAAAGGCCTTTGACAAGGCATATTAAATCTAAGGAACACAAAAACATAGTTATAATGTTACAATAAACAAATTGTGTAATTTGCAACATAAATACAAATTACATTAAAAGACCTTCCTATTGTGGCAACTGACTGTTTTGAGTATCTTTACCGTGTTGCATTATTATGTTTTTCAGTAAATATTTATAAATGTCATGATTTGTCCCACAGCTTATGACTTAAACCTTGTATACAACTTATATATTGTATAAAAACTTACTTATTTGAAGATATAGGTAAGTTTCCAAGCAGTAAACTGTCCATATCCGTGGACATTTCTGTAGACTTTAGTAAAATTACTTTTTCGCCAGAAATATTTTCCAAATGAAACTTAAATTCTATAATTTTTATACAAATACATAGTACAGCGCAGTCATCTCTCTCTCTCTCTCTCTCGCGTGCTTTTTTACGGCTACAGCTGCCAGGGCTATTCAACCGAGGACTCACTCTTCATAGCGTTTAGCAACCCTCTGCAATTAAAACCCCTATTAAGCATTTTATGGACCACCGTTCCACGCTCGGAAGCACCAAAACGCCCCAACCGGAAAAAACGCATCCACATGTCTCGAACTGTCGAACGGAAGTCCAGTACAATAGGAAATTATAGGTTAGGACATCGTACACACCCTAGACATAGAGGATGGACTGAGTGTTCCGTATCCCGCTGTCAAGTAAATATGGACGCAAAAGTGTGAGAGAGACAAAGCGACCGAGTGGCCAGTAGCCGTCTCTTTTTAGAATGCCGTTAAGCTACGGCGCTCTTAAAAATAATATTTCTAAGTGTTCTATTTGAAATAAGATCGAGTGTATGGGGTTTTTTCTCGCCTTGAATTCCGTCGCGGGGTACTGCGCCTTGTTTATTTACAGGCCTACAGAAAGAGACAGGTATTGGCCGCACAATCGCTTTGTCTCTTTCTAGAGAGTGGTCAATTTTATGACGTTAATGCTCAGTCCATCCTCTATGTCTATGGTATGCACCATGGACTGAGCATTAACCTCACAAAATTGACCACTCTTTAGAAAGAGACCAAGTGACTGTGCGGCCAATAACTGTCTCTTTTCTGTAGGCCTGTAATAAACAAG
The DNA here is from genome assembly GCA_019049505.1 of Pachyrhynchus sulphureomaculatus. Lineage (NCBI taxonomy): Eukaryota > Metazoa > Arthropoda > Insecta > Coleoptera > Curculionidae > Pachyrhynchus > Pachyrhynchus sulphureomaculatus. The sequence continues at coordinate 117,486,649 of CM032451.1, forward strand.
GCGCAGTACCCCGACACGGAATTCAAGGTGAGAAAAGCCCCAAGCCGATTTTTTTCATTTTGTTCAAATAGAACACTTAGAAATATTATTTTCAAGAGCGCCGTAGCTTAGCGGCATTCTAGAAAGAGACAGCTACTGGCCACTCATTCGTTTTTTCCCTTACACTTTTGCGTCCATATTTACTGTACACCGGGATATGGAACAGTACAACCTCTATGTCTATAGTACGCACCACAGACATAGAGGATGGACTGAGTGTTCCATATCTGGCTGTGAAGTAAATATAGATGCAAAAGTGTGAGAGACAAAGCTAATGAGCGGCCAGTAACTGTCTCTATTTCTAAGTGTTTGAACTAAAATCGGGTGGGGGCTTTTCTCGCCTTGAATTCCATCGCGGGGTACTGCGCCTTGTTTATTACATGCCTAGAGAAAGGAGACAGGTATTGGCCGCACAATCGCGGTTTCTTTCTAGAGAGTGGTCAATTTTGTGAGGTTAATGCTCAGTCCACCCTGTATGTTTATGGTATGCACCAGCGTTGGGACGCTGTTCAAGAGCGAGACGCGTGTCACTAAGGGGGATCAATAGATGTTCAGCTGAATAGTCCTAGTATCTGTGGCCATAAAAAGCAAAAAAAAAAAAAAAAAAAAAACAAAAAAACAAAAAAAACAAAAACAAAAAAAACAAAAAAAAAGCAAAAAAAGCAAAAAAAAAAAAAAAAAAGCAAAAAAAAAAGCAAAAAAAAAAAGCAAATAAAAAAAAAAAAAAAAGCAAAACAAAAGCAGAAGCCTTTAAAATAGTTTCGCGGGACAACTGATATTACATAAACAAAAATAAAATCAATATAAACTACTAAAATTGGACAAAGTCCATTTATCAGCAGTTTCTGACTGTTCTCTTATCCGTCAATCCATCTTAGTATCACGGTTCTTCAGCTGAACTAGAATCGGCTGAACAAAACTTGCAGTACTAGCGTAAAGAATAAGACATAAATAATTTGCACCTCTGTCTGATATAAGCAATATTAGATATGCCTTCTGTTGCTTGTTGGCTACCTAATTGATACACAGGACTGGGTCAGCATCAGGATAAATTAAAAATTTGATTTATTTTTAGCAGAAGAAAGAAAGAACGAGAAGAAATTAGAATACATATATTATCATCCAATAACTAAAATGGCACAACCTGCTATTTATTTAAATTGATCTAAATCTAATTCACTATCACTACAGTCATCTACATTAGAAATTATTGGTGTAATATAAACATTTACATAAATAGGTTCTTACTCTTTGTTGAGGATTTGAAGTTGTATACGGCGGTTGGATCGATTGAGGATTGTGTGGGATTGCAGGGTGATTTGGATAGAATTAGTATCTGGTGTCAGTTAAACGGTATGGTTTTAAATACTTCTAAATGCTTCTCTATGTCTTTCTCGAGATCGCGCATTCCATTATTTTTTGATTACAGCATAAATGGGACTTCCCTCGATTCCGTGATTAGCGTTAGGGATCTGGGGGTTAAGTCTTATTCGGCACGAGTTTTATTCCTCATATAACCGAGGTAACGTCTGTCTCTGAGGATGCTTGGATTCATCAGGCGTTGCTCATCGGAATTTTCACCCATTACCTCTATAAAAATGCTGTACTGCTTGTTGGTTAGGCCTCTCTTGGAATATTGCTGATGTGTGTGGAACCCACCTTTTGCTTGCCATGCTAGAAGCTTGGAGCTTGTTAAGAGTAAATTTCTACGTCATATTAATTTTAAATTCTTTAACAATGATTCTTTTAGTTAAACTTGAATACCCTGTCTAACCGGAGAATTCAATGTGATCTTGTAATGTTCTTTAAAATTTTAATTCCACTGTAAATTGTCCAGAACTTTTATCTCATTAATTTGTATGCACCCTCTAGACATACTAAATCTACGTTGTCCTTCTTCAAAGCTTATCATAAGACAACCTATGGAGCTAATACCTTCACGACAAGATCTATGGGCATTGTAAATAACTGCTCATCACTGGGCTTGTTCTCCGGCTCCTTGTCTCTTTTTAAGAGGCAGATCGGGGTTCTTTTCTGAATTTCTTAGTTTTAGCCTTTAGTTTTAAGTGTCACTTATACATGTAAACTTTTGTATTTTGTCTTTATGAGTTAAATAAGCATGTCCCGTAAATAAATAAATAAATATGACAATTTCAGTCTTAGGAACATACGAGGAGCGTTCCAAAAGCTATCCGCCTTACAAAGAAAACGCAAGATTAAAGACATTTTTTAAAACTTTTCTACGACTTTCCCACTTTTTAATACTCTCATCATCATATCATAATGCTTATCAAACTCTGTAAAATGAGCGTTCATCTCTACTTTAACTTCATCATTTGAGGTGAATCTTCGTGCAGCCAGCCATTTTTTCAGGTTTGGAAACAAAAAGCAAACGGTAAGTGCCAAATCGTGTGCGAATACGGTGGATGTGGCAGCATTACGATGGAAAGGTCATGGAGTTTTGTAGCAACAATCGGAGACGTGTGTGAAGACGCATTATCATGATGGGAAAACACTTTCTGTTTTAAGAGATATTTGTATTTTGTCTGAATAATCCTTTAATTGGTCCAGTAGTGAAGCTTATTACGCCCCCATAATGGTTCTACCTTTCTCCAGGTTATCTATTAGCACAACATCATGAGAATTCCAAAAAAACGATAGTCATGCTTTTTCATGCAGATTGAACGGTTTTTTCGTTTCTTGGACGCACTTTCACCCGTCCCACCCACAGCTTGAACTGCCCCTTCGTCTCTGGCGTGTAATGATGACTCCATGCTTCATCTACTATTATGGAACGTCGAAGAAATTCAGTGTAATTATGTTTAAACAAGTGTAAACGCTCTTGGGAAATGTTGATTCGAATGAGTTTTGGTCGATTGTTAACAAACGCGGCAACCATTGAGGGAAAAGCTTTCTCATGCCCAAAATATCGTGTAAAAATAATGGACACGGACTATCGAGATGTTTACAGTGTTAGCGCGCTCGCGTATCTTCAGTCGGCGATCATTTAGTAAGCTATTGTGAATTTTTGTCACAATCTCGTCGGTCGTAGAGGTTTTCGGGCGTCCTGAAGGTCTATTACCTTAAATGGTTGTACATGCAGGTTTAAACTCAGCAGACCAATTTTAACTCATCGAAAACGAAGGGGAAGAGTCATTTAATGTGACATTTAACTGTCTTTGTATGTCCGTAGGAGTTAAACCTTTTAAAACACTTCAATTTTATCCATTTTTTAGGAAATGTTCAAACCTGTTTGTTTACACGATCGCTACAAAAACACAACTAAACACACATGTCTAAAACTTCACAGAACGCTATCTAGTTGATAACACTTAACAAATATTCTAATAATTATTTGGTCATCTCGGCGTCATATTTGTGTAAAAATTACAATATACATTTAAAGATTTTGACTTACTGAAATTTTAATGTTCTAGATGGCAGATGTTTTCGCGCCATTTTGAACGCAGAGAAAATTCATCGGTCGATTTTTATTCTTCTACCTGCATCCAGGGCACCTCCACGTGGTGACGGTGGGCAACGGTGTTACTCCACTAGCCGGCAGAGTCCCTGGATAACGGCTTAGATGCCGTCATGGCAGGTAGAAGAAAGAGAATTACGATGCAGGGACTCGGAAACCCAGTATCGGCGGTTGGTCAGGGTGGGAAAGCGGGCCCGCAGCCGTCGTCATCCAGCGACCGTAGCTCTTCATGTGTGGGTGACTTGGCTCATGTAGAGTATAATGCTACAAGAAAACGGTCTCACGGTACAAGGACTTTTCATAAGTGCGATAAAAACAGTGATTCATTTTGTTATATGTGCTGGCAACACGTATTGAGTAAAATGGGGTCACCGATAACGGATAAGATTAAAACCTTATATAAGGATTGTTTTAACATTGAAATACAGCACCAGGATACAGATTGGGTTCCCCACATCATTTGCAGTTCTTGCAAAATAATGTTGTACATCAATAAGAAGGCGATTAAATATTCCAGACCAGCAATATGGAATAGACCATACAGTGAAAATGATTGCTACTTTTGTATGAATGTTGTATCTAGGCATAACCGAAAAAATAAAAGCACTATTACTTATAACGATGTTTCGACAGTAACAAGACCAACTAAACTAATTCCGCCTCCTGATTCACTTGATGCTGATGTTATGGAAACAAATGATTTCACCTTATCAGTTCATGCCGAAAACATTGAGACTGTCGAAAAAGATTCAAACACTGTTACTAATGAATGTTGTAGTGACAACCTATCATATACTAGTGACACAGATAAAGAATTTCTACCATACAACCGTAAACCAGAACCAATACTCGTATCACAGTCAGAACTTAGTGATCTAGTCAGAGATTTAGGCTTATCCAAAGATGGTTCAGAGCATCTTGCTTCCTTTTTAAAGAAAATACATTTACTTAAGCCAGAAGCTACGATTTCTTATTATAGAAACAGAGACGAGGAATTGTCACTTTCATATTGTACTGATGTAAAAGGTCTAATGGATGAATTTCAAAATAACTCATACGATCCTGAAGAATGGAGACTATTCATTGATTCTTCTAAACGGAGCATTAAGGCAGTTTTGCTGCATAATACCAACGTTTACGCTCCCATTGCGATTGCTCATTCCACAGTTATGGAAGAGCAATATGAAAAAATGAAGCAGCTTCTGATAAAAATAAAATATGCTGATCATAACTGGAAAATTTGTGGAGATCTGAAAATTGTAACAATATTGCTTGGCCAACAGTCAGGGTTTACACTTTATCCCTGTTATAATCGTCTGTGGAATAGCAGAGACAGGGAACGTCATTATAAGAAATAATAAAAGTCCTAAGTACAAAGAAATAGTCGAGAAAATGGTAAAAAATTTTCAAACATTAGGTTGCTTAATGAATCTAAAATTACATTTCCTGGACTCCCACATCGATGATTTCCCAGATAATCTTGGTGACTACAGAGAGGAGCAAGGGGAACGTTTTCACCAAGATCTGAAAATCATAGAAAATCGGTATCAAGAACGATGGGATGACCGTATGCTAGCGGACTATTGCTGGTCGCTAAAAAGAGAAACAAGTCCTCAAAAGCGTTTGGGCAGAAAGCTTTTGAATAGGTCATTCGCGGAAAAAAGAACAAGATACAGCCAAAAAAAGGAAAGTTAGGCGCGGGTCTAACCTTCGCAATTCTAGGGCTTAAGGGTCTACTATTTGAGAGTATATGGTTTAAAAGTCCTGGTTTTGAGTTTATTGGGTCTCATTTTTAAAGTTACAGGGTTATTGAGGTCTATTTTTTGAGGCTACAGGGTGTGGGAGTCTAAGGTTTCAGGGTTTAGGGTTTAAGAGTATCAGGTTTGAGGATTCCCCAACTGTATACCAAATTTGGTAGGAATCGGTTGGTTTTCAAAAATTTTGTCCGCCATCTTGGATCCGCCATTTTGAATTTTGCAAATCCGATCTCAGATTCATGATCAGCAACCCAAAAAACCCCCGTGTACCAAATTTGGTAAGAATCGGTTGAATTTTAATTTGAATTCGTTTTTGCATTCGAGAAGCACTATATCTGTCTGATTTATTGAGGTTAGAAAGAAAACAGAACTGTATGGCTTAATCCAACCGATGAATATTAGCTTAGCGTGTCCGAATACATATTAATACATCTTTGGATTCATGAAAAAGCTTGAATCAATTTTTTAGGAGTATATTTTTCTTAATTTTTACTAATTTTTACCTATTTTTTGAGGTTAGAAAAAAATTGAGATGTGATGGCGATATTCTGACGTCAGATTCGTGATCAGCGGGCAAAAATACTACGGATCTGATATATCGCATCAAAAGTATACCCCACTTTTTTTTTTGTGGGGCTGTGTAATTACATAGCAAACATTTAAACATTTTAATTTTACTGGAATTTTTATGCACTAATAGACGTTTAATTAAACTACCTTTATAATTTGCTTGGCAATTCCATAACCCACATTCAAACATTTCAATTTCACTGGGATGTTTATGTACTAATAGATGCATATTTAAATTACCTTTATTTTTTGTTTGATAATTACATAGCCCACATTTAAGATATTTACAATGTTAGCGAGCTCGCGTATCTTCAGTCGGCGATCATTTAGTAAGCTATTGTGAATTTTTGTCACAATCTCGTCGGTCGTAGAGGTTTTCGGGCGTCCCGAAGGTCTATTACCTTAAATGGTTGTACGTACAGGTTTAAACTCAGCAGACCAATTTTAACTCGTCGAAAACGAAGGGGAAGAGTCATTTAATGTGACATTTAACTGTGTTCGTATGTCCATAGGAGTTAAACTTTTTAAAACACTTCAATTTTATCTATTTTTTAGAACATGTTCAAACTTGTATGTTTACAGGATCGCTACAAAAACACAACTAAACACACATGTCTAAAACTTCACAGAACGCTATCTAGTTGATAACACTTAACAAATATTCTAATAATTATTTCGTCATCTCGGCGTCATACGAGTATTTGTGTCAGGTTTTTGTAGTCCTCGGTTCCCTTAAGATTTACGTTTCGTGCAAAAATTACAATATACATTTAAAGATTTTGACTTACTGAAATTTTAATGTCCTAACGAAATTGTTTTTATATTTTGTTTGATAATTACAATAACTGCATTTAAACATTTCAATTTAACTGGAATTTTTATGTACTAATAGATGTCGACTTAAATCACATTTACGTTTTGATTTATAATTACAATGTACGCATTTAAACATTTTGATTCTACCGGACTTTTTATGTACTAATAGATGTAGTTTTAAATTACCTTTATATTTTGATTGATAATTACAATGCACACATTTAAACATTTTGATTTCACTAGAATTTTTATGTACTAACAGATGTTTATTTAAATTACTTTTATATTTTGCTTGATAATTACATAGCTCACACTCAAACATCTGAATTTCACTGGAATGTTTATGTACTAATAGATGTAGATTTAAACTACCTTTATGGTTTGTTTGATAATTACATAGCCCACATTTAAACATTTTGATTTCACTGGAATTTTTATGTACTAATAGATGAAGATTTAAGCTACGTTTATGTTTTGCTTGATAATTACATTGTCCACATTTAAACATTTTAATTTCACTGGAATTTTTATGTACTAGCAGATGTAGATTTAAATTACTTTGATATTTTGATTGATAATTACAATGTACACATTTAAACATTTTAACTTCACTGGAATTTTTATGTACCAATAAATGTTTATTTAGACTACTTTTATGTTTTGCCTGATAATTACATAGCCCACATTTAAACATCTTGACTTCACTGGATTTTTTATGTACTAATAGATGTAGCTTTAAATTACCTTTATATTTTGATTGATAATTACAATGTACACATTTAAACATTTTGATTTCACTGGAATTTTTATGAACTAACAGATGTAGATTTAAACTACATTTATGTTTGGCTTGGTAATTACATAGCCCACATTTAAACATTTTAATTTCACTGGAATTTTTATGCACTAATAGATGTTTAATTAAACTACCTTTATATTTTGCTTGGTAATTACATAACCCACATTCGAACATTTGAATTTCACCGGGATGTTTATGTACTAATAGATGTAGATTTAAACTACCTTTATTTTTTGTTTGATAATTACATAGCCCACATTTAAATATCTTAATTTCGCTGGAATTTTCATGTACTAATAGATGTTTATTTAAACTACTTTTATGTTTTGTTTGATAATTACATAGTCTACATTTAAACATCTTAATTTCACTGGAATTTTTATGTACTAATAAATGTGGATTTAAATTACTTTTATATTTTGATTGATAATTACAATGTACACATTTATACATTTTGATTTCTCTGGAATTTTTATGTACTAATAGATGTTTATTTAAACTATCTTTGTATTTTGCCTGATAATTACATAGCCCACATTTGAACATTTTAATTTCACTGGAATTTTTATGTACTAATAGATGTAGATTTAAATTACCTTTATATTTTGATTGATAATTGCAATGCACACATTTAAACATGGTAATTCCACTAGAATTTTCATGTACTAATAGATGTTGCTTTAAACCACCTTTATGTTTTGCTTGATAATTACATAGCCTACATTTAAACATTTTGATGTCACTGGAATTTTTATGTACTAATAGATGTTTATTTAAATTACCTTTTTGTTTTGCTTGATAATTACATTGTCCACATTTAAACATTTTGATTTCACTGGAATTTTTATGTACTAATTGATGTGGATTTAAATTGATTTCATGTTTTGTTTGATAATTACAATAAGCATATTTAAACGTGTCATCTTCGGGATTTCTATGCACAAAACCGTTTGTTGTTGTTTGATAACAACATTGATCAAATTTAAAAATACAATCTTCTATAGTTTTCGCATCATTAGCGGGATGATTTTTAATAGTCTCTTCCAATATTACTTTATCACAGTCATCTTCGGGAACTGTAGAACTTCCCTGGTTTTCTCGGATAAAATAACTCGAAGACGCACTAAAAAAAAACAAAAAGAAAGGTTAAAATATGTGACAATGTTATGGTAACTAAAATTATATTTCGTGGTTAATAAACAATTTTTTTTTTTTTTTTTTTTTTTATGGGTCTAGCACACGTGTTACAGGGAAGTCCCTAAAGCGCTACAGGAGCGACACGTGTGCGGAGAAAGCGATTCACGTTGTTCTTGAATCGCTGTAGATTGTACTCGATGGGAAACACAGTCCTGGGTAAACCATTCCAAAGGCATGATGTTCTCCATATAAAAGGCTGCTTGAAAAGCGTTGTACGAGGAGTAACAAGCTGAACCTCATACGGATGTGAAGAATTAGCGCGACGTGTACTTCTAATATGCACCGCTCTGGGAGGAATTAAACGGGCCACATCTTTCGAACACTTTCCATGAAAGTACTTGTAGAATAGGCTCAAGTCGCCAACCGTTCTTCGATGTTCCAGCGAATCAAGGCCGTCGGTCAGTTCCGGGTGTCCAATCAGACGAACAGCTCTTCTCTGGATAGAATCCAACAAATGCAGTGTATGTTTGGGAGCGGAGCTCCAAACATGGGAGCAGTATTCCATAGTTGGTCGAATTTGAGCTTTGTAAAGAATTAACAGTTGTTGTGGAGTGTAGAGCTTTCTGGTTCGAAACAATATTTCCAACTTTTGAGAAGCTCTTCTTGCTATGCCTGCAACATGTTCATGCCAGGACATATTTGCTCCCAAATTAACGCCTAACAGATTGAGTGACGGTGTTAGAGGGATGGAGTGCCCCGACATAACTATGTCGGGTTCTGCAACGTTAACTTTTTTAGAAAAAACTGCCGCCTGGGTTTTTGTAGCGTTAAATTCCACTTGGTTACTGTCACCCCAAGATAGAATTTCTTCCAGGTCTTTGTTAAGTTGAATGACTTCCTGCTGTCTGCGAATATTCGTCTGAGTAGTCGATGTTCGAGCGTTCAAAGTGAATGAAGAGATAAGTGTACTGTCATCTGCAAAGCTGTAGATTGGATTCTCGGTCTTTTCCAGCAGATCGTTAATATAAATGAGGAAGAGAGTAGGAGACAGTATGGAACCTTGGGGCACACCGGCGTTGATAGTGAAGGTGTTAGAAAGAAATCCGTCAACCGCCACTCGTAAAGAACGCTCTCTGAGGAAACATGAGAGCCACAAACAGAACTTTTCAGACATACCATAAGAACGTAGCTTAGCCAACAGCCCATCGTGCCAAACACGGTCAAATGCCTTGGATATGTCAAGAGCAACCGCTCGAGATTCTCCAAAGTGTTCAATTGCGTTGTTCCAAACATGTGTTACATAAGTCAGAAGATCTCCTGTTGATCTATTTTTACGAAAGCCATATTGGTGATCACTAATAATGTTGAATCCTTCAAGATATTTTAGAAGATGCTGATTGATAGCCTTTTCCATGACTTTCGATATTATTGAGAGTAGTGCGATTGGTCGGTAGTTATTTGGCAAGGTCTTCTTGCCTTTTTTAGGTATCGGCTGAACTGTGGCACATTTCCAGCAGGAAGGAAATATTCCCTTTCTGTAGGATAGGTTGAAAAGTCTACAGAAAACTGGTGTTAGTTCCCTTGCACAGTTCTTGAGAACTATGGCAGGTATTCCGTCAGCGCCTGAAGCCTTTTTGGTGTCTAGCTTCATCAAAATACGTTTTATGATACGCTGTCTGAAGACAATATCGGGCATCCTTGACTGCACTATGGGAATAGTAGGTGGTGTTTTTCCTTGGAAATCGACAGTAGAATGTGAAGCAAAGAGTTCAGCCAACAAGTTCGCTTTCTCAACAGGTGTCGTTGCAATAGAATTATCTGGCCGTGTGAGTGGCGGTATGGTGGATTTGGTGAAATTTTGACTAACTGCCTTAGCGACCGACCAAAAAGACCTGGAATTGCCGGGACAAGCGAGAAGTTTGTTTCTAATCCGTTGATTGTGTACCTCCTTGGTTTCGTCGATAATTTCTTTGCATCTGTTCCTGGTACGAACAAATATGTTACGATTTATGGTGTTAGGATCTTCACGCCACTGTCGGTATGCAAGATGTTTAGAAGCAACAGCTTCTTTGCATTTTAGGTCAAACCAAGGCTTGCCGTTGGAAGGGCATTTCTTCGAAAAAGGGATGTAAGCATCCATACCGGCCAAAATAACATCGGAAACCTCCCTGGCGCAGTCAGATGGGTCGTCGGATCGAAAACAAACGTCCAACCAAGGGAAAGTTCGAAAATATTCCATGAGATCTTCCCATTTAACAGATTTGTAGTGCCAAATCTTGCGCGGTTTGGGCGCCTCTCTGTCACTGATTGGTAGAATACTCGATGTCGAAAGCAGTTTATGGTCGGAAGAACATAACGGTGGATTTACGCTGACCGTGTAAATCTCCGGATTGGTGGTTAAAAACAGATCAAGAAGACTGGCGAACTCTCCGTCTCGATCAGGGATCCGTGTTGGTTCATCAATAAGCTGAGTCAAGCCACAACTGATTGAAAATGATTCGGCTTCACGACCTTGTTCGTCGGTAGTATTTGAATATTTAAGCCAGTTGATGTTGTGGACATTAAAGTCGCCCAGGATGGCAATTTCGGCATTTGGATAGTTAATTTGTAAATGATCTATGGTGTCTGTTTATTAAACATACATATTTTAAATAAATAAATAAATATCAATGTTTGTAAAATATCAACAATAATCAACCGTTTCTAAAACTTACCTGCCTACAGCAGCGTCACAAACTGAAGAGGGCCAATCCACAATGTACTCTCCATTTTTTTCAAAACAACTATTAACTCAAGCTCTTGTTTACAAACAGATGAGCTGACTGAAAATAATTCAGTTTCAGAATTATTGCATTCCAGGTCATTTTTAATCATGGAGATAGTGATATTTTCTTTTTCCATTGTAGCAGGGTATTCTTCTTGCTTTACTAGTTCTAGGGAAGAATCTATATTATTACATTTGTCTTCGTTAATAATTTCAAATGCTAATATGTTTGTTGTTTCATTAGATTCTTGAAATAAATGTACATCTTGATGCGCTCCATTATTTTCCAGGTCTTCTCTGGCAAAATACCTCTAAAAATCGATGAAAAGATTTCCTCAGTACTTTTCTTGGGAACACTTAGTTCAAAAATAAGCACTGAATTTTACTTTCTCAAAGTGAAATGTAACTTAATATAACCACCACCAGTTTATATATATATATATATAGTTTGAGGCATCTTTTTTTGTACCCTGTGAGAAGTTGTTTGTCCCACGCTTGAGCGCAATTTTGTAACATTGGAACTTGCCCGCACGTTGTGGTGTCATTTTGTAACTTATGAAAAGGTGTTTAATTGCGCCCCACTGCGTCATTTTGTACCGTTTGAATATTGGACACCCCAAGCTTGAGCACAATTTTCTTGCAGCCCCGCTTTAATTTCTGATACTGAATTGAGTGAACCCTGATTTTAGAAGAACTAAAGAAATTAAACACACACTAGCTCAGTTTTCCTTGGTAGAGAGATATGGGTAAGAGATAATTGTCTTACGTCTTTTTGGAACTATTTTCTATTTTTTTAAAAAGCTTTAGCTGTACAAATTTTTGGGCACCATCCATTTTAAAATAGAAAGGATCTAATTTCAGCTAAAAAAATGGAAAAAATACTGAAAGAATGTATTGTTGGTAAATAAAAAAATCAGTATGTTACAGCCGTTCTTGTCCTGAAAAGTAGGATAGGTATTCAGTGAGACACTAGCTTTAATCAACAAAAAAAAGAGAATTTATTCATGTTTTTTAAAATAAAAAGTTCCAACCTTTGCAGTTCTACAAAAAAAATTCTAGCCTAACTAGTGGTTCTTACATTTAAATCCTGGCTATTATAACCCCCTAAAACGAAAAATTGTGCTTTACACTTCACTTTTAGTCTGTTTTAAATTGTTGTTAATGCACTGCTCTGGAATAAGTCTATTGAAGGAAGTTTGGGTAACTTACTGTTCTTATTACTGCTTTGATGGCATTCGACCGATTTCACACTTTTTCTAGCTAACACTTTGAAAGCCCACTACGGCTTTTAGTTAAGAAACTGGTACTTTTACTTAGCTCGCATGATGGTTGTTCTGAGCTTTTTTTTTGTAGCTCAGTCGTAGGAAGCCTACTTGGCGACTCTCATGAAAATTAGCCTGTCGGCTAGATGGTACGAAGCCTACTCGGCGACTCGATGGAAAAATAGCCCGGCTGCGGCTCGATGGAAAACAGCCTCTATTTTCGGTCTTCAGGCCCTTAAATAATCCATCCCAACTCTGCCGGTAATATGGCGACGCCGGAACCAAAACTGCGGATACAAACTTTCCACCAATCGCGGCGTAGCGGTAGATTCGGTCAGGAACCCGCACAACACACTATACCGAACGTCTTGGAATCTCTGTTTAATATACCGTTCGACACAAAAATGAAAATAAGTACAATTTGAAGTGAAAAATCAGTAACATTACATGGTCTTAAAATCTAGGAAAAAATGAATGTTACAATATATATATTTATATATATATATATATATATATATATATATATATATATATATATATATATATATATATATATATGTATATATACAGTATAACCCCGATTAACCGAGTCGCAATTATCCGAGCTCCGGATTAACTGAGGCAATCTAAGAATCTGATTATCCGAGGTACGCGCGTCTATGCTGCGTATTAACCGAGCTTTTAAAATATGTATGTACATATTTCCATTTAAAATCGTCGGGGCCTTCGGGGAATCCCCCTGGCCCGTGTGAGGGGCTCCCCTATTTATATTTTTGGACTCTTTCAGCATGTAAATTTGCGGGAATGCAGTGCGTTATAGCGTTTACTACGGAGAAGTACGAGTATACTCACATAATTTATTTGGTTGGAGTTCTGGTAGTTAAGTGTAATTAATACGAACTGCTTTGTTTGAATTTTTGTTTGTCGTATTATAATGGAGCAAAACAAGCGTAAAAGAATCGTCGTTCCTATTGAGGAAAAATTAACAGTTGGAGATTGGAAAAGAAACCGCACAAAAATAGAAGAGTGGTGTATAAATCAAGCCTCCTCATCCTCAGTAAGAAAATCAATGAAAACCGGCGACTATGAAAAGGTTAACGAAGCTTTATTCATGTGGTTTAACCAACAGAGATCAAAAAGTGTGCCTTTGTCAGGTCCAATTTTACAACATAAAGCAATAATGATTAGAAGGCAATTCCCAGAGATATATCAGTTTACCGCCAGTTCTGGATGGCTTGACCGCTGGAAAAAAACGTTACTGTGTACGACACCTGACTGTATGTGGTGAAAAACTTTCTGCTGATGTGTCATTAATTGAGAAGTTTAAGCAGAACTTTAAAAAGCAAATCGAAGATTGTGGATACACATGTGATCAAATTTACAACCGTGACGAAACTGGTCTGAATTATAAAATGCTTCCATCAAAAACATTGGCATCTTGACAGGAAAACTCAGCTCCTGGACACAAACGAAGTAAGGAAAGATTAACTATAATGCTATGCACAAAATCCCACTGATGGTGATTGGTAAGTCTGCACGTCCAAGAGCTTTAAAAGAGATCTCACTCAAAGCCCTACCAGTCTATTGCAAAAGTCAGAAGAGCGCATGGATGGATGCGACCTTATTTACTAACTGGTTTGAAGATGAGTTCGTGCCATCTGTGACTAAATTTTTGAACAGAAACCGTCTTCCTATTAAAGCAATTTTGTTAATGGATAATGCCCCCTCTCACCCTGGAGAAGGACTTCATGTGGGCGAAATTGTAAAATTTTTTCCTCCAAATGTAACCAGCATAGGCGTTTATATCTTGAACATCTGTTAGAATACACAGAAAAGGAGGATATTATGAATGGGATGAGAAAGTTTACACTGAAAAATGTTATTTACTGGGTAAGTCAAGCTTGGGATTCTGTGCGTACTACTACTATTCAAAAATCTTGGTCAAAAGCTATTGATTGTGAGGACTATAAAGACAGTGAAGATGATACTCCATTAAATGAATTAGATTTGAAATTGAGAAGCCATGGAGAAATGTCCTGTTCAAATTTTGACAGCGAGACAGAAGAAAAAGAAAAAAGTTTATTTGAATTAATGCAAAAATTAAAAGGTTGCGAAAATGTGACAAGAGAAGATGTTGTTGAATGGATTACATCAGATGATTTAGAAGAAGAAATGAGTATTGAAGAAATAACGAATGCCTTTCAGGAGACCGAAAAATCAGATGAAGATGACGAAGCGGCGGTGTATGAACAGTCTCCCACAAAGATCTCTTATCAAGAAGGTTTTGCTTCTTTGGAAAAAGCGTTGAAGTATATCGAACAACAATCAGAGGCAATCCCAGCGGATTTGCTTCTTCTTAATAGATGGAAAAACATTGCAGCAAGAAAAAGAAGATGCAATATGAAACAGAAGCGCATAGATATCTATTTCACTGTTTTATAATGTATGTACCTATTTATATGTTAAAAACGTTAATACATCGGTTTAAAGTATTGGTGTTTATTTTTTGAATGAATAAAAAACAAATCCGAATTATCCGAGTTTTCAGTTATCCGAGGAGGGTGCCCACCCACGTTACCTTGGATAACTGGGGTTCTACTGTATATATAAATATATATATATATATATATATATATATATATATATATATATATATATATATATATATACATATTTGTATATAAGTATATATGTATGTATGTATGTATGTATGTAATAGGATGTATCTCATGAAACCTCAACTTTACAGTATTTAATAAAAGCATGTCACTAAAAATTTATTAGGTCAAAAACATGGAAATTTATTGCTACATTCACTAAATTTCCCTCCATTAAAAATGAATTTTGTTCATTTTACTAGATAGAAGTGTCATATAAAATTAGTAAAACAAAAATTATTTGTGGCTTACAACCGTTTACCGTGTAGTATTTTTTATTTTATGCTTGATTTTAAAGTAAAAAAGTTATTTTGAAATTTTTTTTTAAATTAATAATCTTATAATATAAAAATTAATTTTCTGTCTAATCTTAATTATTAACATCTACTGCAATAAAGTGCACCACTTATAGTACTTGCATTAGAAAAAAAATCTAGAGTTTTTAAGTAATACAGCCGAGATGACAGGGGTGGCGCCCGAGAAATTTTGTTCAACCAATCTTAGAGTCACTATGTAAAGAAGACTGAACTCTAATTAAGAGTGACTTAAAAAAAAAAAAATAGAAGACCTTTTTGGTTGTTTTTGCTTAGAAAAAAAAAGGTATTTTCAATCTCACAGATAAGCAATATAATGGACTTAGGAAGAGGGGGTGATTAATGTCGCACCATAAGGTATCGTTGCCTCCTTTAAAATATTGAGTAGTAATGCATAGATTATTCTTTAGGTTGAAAAACCCCATATTTCATATTTAGTTTAGAACATATATTTGCAAAGGAAGTTCTGAGTAAAAAACCTTACAATATTGGTATTTTTGTTTGTCAATTCATTTCCCTTTTGTGATTTATACTGTCGAAAGAAAGAAAAAATTAGAGAATATCATCCTAAAGTATATTAAAATTAATGAATAATGAAGTTACAAAGCATTTTCTATTATAGGGGCATGAAGCGCCCATTCAAAATACTTTTTCGGGTGAGGCATCTTCCGCCGACAAAACCAGGTTTCAATAAAAAAAAAACTTTGAAACCTAATATATATAAAGAATTAAACGTTTAGTCGTTTATTAAATATACCTTTCTAATACATTGATTTTGTAAGTTGTAACATTCATTTTTTTCCTAGATTTTAAGATCATGTTATGACACTATTTTTCATCCTATAATTTATATTTTATTACATTTTTATATTTATTGCAGTGATTTCAATTTTTAGCAGTGTAGCTTAAAACAGAGTTTTAAATTTTTAAGCAGTTTAATTTAAACCGGCAGTGTGTAACGCGTGTTGCTGACTTGGCTTATTTACTTCGCATTGAATGCGTCGAAATTTGCATGCCGGGAAATGAGCCAAGGAGAAGGAACAAAGATATTTAAGCAGCCATTTCGAATTTTTAAGGGCTTTTTCCACCATGAAGCAGTAACGGCTTTGTTCCACCAGTAGGCCATAGTGGCATTCTTCTCCAGCACGCCAGAGTGTTTTTTTTTTGCCCAGTGGTGCAGTAACGGTTTTCTAGCTCTCAAGTTTAAGGACTTTTTCCTTTCTTGAAATATCATGCTCATCCTCGAGCATTTCGGGTCAAAAAGTGTTTAGCAACCCAACTGAAACTAGGACGGTAATGACCGAGACATTATTTTTTATGAGAATCTCACCAGAAGAGGCCAAGTAACTTATGGAAAACTCACAAGAAGAAACTACTCAGTAAGTCATAAGCACACCAGTCTAAATATCTCTGTCTACAAGTGCATTTCCAACGACTACTCAACACATGTAACTCGCGGAGTTAATTTCACCAACTTTTCATATTGTGTTATATCAAGTCTTTTATTAAAAACTTAGTAATCCTGATTTAAATACTCTATGTAATAGTGTACACTCTTCTAGCTCAAGGGGTTTTTCTTTAGTAGAAGTAATTTTTAAAAGTGTAAGAAAGTTAGGAATTTTTATTTTGTTAATATATATACCATTCTATATTTAAATATAGCATTTCACCGGACAACCCGCTTTATCTTTCAGGATGCAACAGCTGTACAATATTAAAATTTCTTTCAACAACTACCTGAACTAACTTTTGTATTAGGTTTATAAATTGTAAATGAACTAACTTGAAATTTGTTTCTAATATCTCTTTTAATTCTACGCTAACTCTTTATAACTCTTAATACAATTACCTTTCTTGATCATCTTCATCCTTTATGTCCAGCGTTTCGCATTTTACTAAATCAGATGCGTCATGAAATGTGTCATTGCTCATGTTCTCATGTTTCACTTCACTAAAAATAAACATATTGTTTTGTATAATTTACAATAGAAAGGCAAATTATATTAAAAGATCATAAAAGAAACAGGTAAATTATCTGAACCAAAACTAAAAGAGTAATACTGGTTTGGGCAAAACAAAAACCTACATTCAGGCATTAGGCTATCTAAAAATGATAAACTATTTTCTGAATCAATATTATAATTTACTTTGATTCTAAATATGAGCTGTGAAACATCATGCAAAGTTTAATTCAACCAAGAGAGTGTGTATGTACAATGTCAAACATATTTTAGGAATAACTTAAATTTCAAACGCGATTTCAGAAACTATCAAGTGAATCTCTCCAAAAGATATTTTGTTTAAGAGAAACAAGTCTGTGTACTTTCTTTTTTATAGATCTATGGAGACTGTAAACCAAATGTTTTCCTGTTGTGGCAACTAAATGTTTTGAGTATCTGTACTGTGTTTCATTATGTTTTTCAGTAAACATTTATGTATTTAGAATTAAGTGTCATGATTTGTGCCGCAGCTAATGAATTAAGCCTTGTACATAACTTATATGTTCTAAAAAACTTACTTATTTGAAGATACAAGCAAGTTTTCAAGCAGTAAACTGGTCATATCCGTTGACCTTTCTGTTGATTTTGGTAAACTAACTTTTTCACCACAAATATTCTCCATTTTTATTTTGACAACAAAACAATCGTCTCTCTCTCTTTCCCCCTCTCTCTCTCTCTCTCATGCTTTATTACGGCTACAGGTGCCTGGGCTATTTGTCCGTGGAGCGTTTTTTCAACCCTTATTTTATTTATTTCCGATAAGGTGAAGTAACTCTGGATTTTGAATCCATGACCTTGTAAGGGCTAGTTATTTATACCTGAAGTGATAGCCAGTGTTGCACTACAAAAACTTGGTCATCTGTAGTTCCATTTGACGCCAAGTTTACAGTAAGTTTTTGGTAAGCAACATTTGGATACAAGTTGATCGAAATCTACGGCCGGTAATTGAATACAAGTTATAGGCAAACTTGTACTACAATATGTACTCCAACTTTTGTATAAGTTCGCTCCAATAACTTGTACAGTTTTTTGTAGTCAAGTTGTACTCAAATTGCGTAGGAATTTACTGCCAACTTTACTACAACCTTGCCCTCTCCAACTTTTTTCTTCAAATTGACTACGAATTCCGGCCCTAGAGTTTATAAAAGTTGGATTGAGCATGGCTATCAGGGTGGTTTTTGTTATAGATTTTTTTTAATCCTTTTTATCATTGTAGGCATTGATAAAGGATCTCCCCGGGAAACTGCTACTGGATTTGTATATAACCGCTTTCTGTCAGCCCGGCAGTCTGATTACGTAGCTGTCACAAAAAACACGGCCTCGCGTGTTCAACTACTTGTTCAAACCACTAAACCGACTTTTTAGAACCCCTACTAAGCAGTTTGTGAACCGCCGTTCTACCCTCCAGAGCTCCAAAACGCCCGACCTTCCCTTCAGAAGCCCTAACCTGGAAAGCGCGACCGTGTACTTCGAACGAAAATCCAGTGTAATAGTAGAAAATTATAGGTTAGAAATTGTGCGCACCCCGAAATGAAAGCAGCGCTACCGACTGAAATATTTTCTTAACTTAAGAGTTCAATATCAATGTAGAAACGACAGCTTTTTTCAACGACTTCGTTAGTTCCAAATTTCAGATAATTTCACCTTAGTGTAAACTCGTCCTTAGATGTGAGCATTAAAAACAACCTAAGTCATCCGGCACTAGTCTTTCTTCATCACGACAGTCAAGAGCAACAGAAATAGGAATATTACCAACAAAGTGGAATTTCCTTTAATGGTAGTAAACTTTGATTGACGTTTACCTATTTCCCTTTTTTGGTCGTTGCATAATAAAACGGTACAAAAGAACTTAAAAAGTCATTTTGGTAATTTAAGAAAGTAACAAATATAGTTTTAACATATATTTTTATCGCATGGTACCAGATAATGGAAATAAAAAAGAGGTCTCCTCTTACGTTTAGGGGAGTAATAAGAATCACTAGAAATTTTACCATCTTCATCTAGATGAAAAACATAACCTTAAATTAGGTATAGATTTGTTTTTATCAGACAGTTCCAATGAGAGAGGATATAAACCGATTAAACACAAACCAAAATTTTTTTGATGTTATAAAAAAGTTAGATTTCTGCTCGCCATTTTGGCTATAAGTCTTTTCTGATTAGAATCTAGCAAATCTAGGGTATGTTTGGGAACAGAGCCCCGGCTATGAGAACAGTGTTCAGTCATGATCGAATTTAAGCTATATATAAGATCAAAAACTATTGTGGAACGTAATGATTTCTAATATAAAGCGAAGCTACATATGCAACATCATCATCATGACAACAAATTTGCTACTACGTAAGGTTATGCAAAATCAACTTTTTTTAAAATAACAGCTGCCTACTCGATGGCTGTCATCCCAAGACAGAATTAGTTCTTCGTTTTTGTTAAGTCATTAAAATTTCTACTGCCTGCAGGTATTTGCTTCGTCGGTTGATACTCAAGTATCCACAATTTGTGCAGAACTAAGCACTAGGGAAGCTAGAGAATGAATTTTTGGTTCTCAGCACATTGCTAATGTAAAGACGAAACTAGGAGAGAGTTGGGAGATTTGGGTTACATCGGCATTGATAGTGAAGATGTTAAAAAGAAATCTATCAATATTCTCTAGCAAGGACGGATCTCTGAAGAAACTCTAGAAACACAAACAAAACCTTTTAGACCTATTACAGTAGTACAAGTGAGATGGATGGAGAGGCTTATAGCCAAAGACACTGACCAAAGAGATCCTCTTTGCTAACTTCATTAACGTCTGGGTAATGTCAGTCGACAAAGCTTACAGTTTAACGTGAGATCCAAAATGCATAATCGGTAGATGGGACTCTCACGGCTATTTTTACAATCTTGTTCTGCACTTCTCTCTTTTATATATAAGAATATCTTCGTGGTATTGTAATGCAGTATGTTTTGTTGGGGACGGCCCTTGACCCTTCCAGGTATGCCTACCGTTCGCAAAGGACAAGGACAGTCTTTCTCATCTGACTTCCGGTTCAAGTTGTCCCCTACCAACAACGGACCATTGGCAAGTTACCGTCGGAGTTTGACTTATTTCTTTAAATATCATATATATTCCTAGAACAGAATTTCTCTAAAAATGACAGAACTCATAATTTATAGTCTCCAACAACTCTGGACAGGGTTTTATCCACATAAGAAAATATTTTCTTGTTACAGTATGATACCAGAGCTACCGAAATTGGACGGTAAAGTAGTGTAGTTCCTGTTCTAACCTGAAAAAATCAACTGATTAATGGAATTTGGCGATACACTTCGTCGAATGAACAAGTCATTACGGTGCCAAGTTCCAGAAGGTGAGATCGTAACTATATTACTGTGAATTGTGAGGCATAATTCAGTAGTTTTGGCGGGGAACTCAACGGGTAGATCAAGTACTGTCAAGCGAGGGAAACGACCTAGCTGGTAAATTACTTATTAGAAGACATATTGTAGGTGTGTTGGGTTCGGTAATTTATGATCTGACGTAAACCGGGTATTGTCGAAAATTTCTAGCAGCCTTCTGGCTTTATTATGGACTTTAGTTTCTAGACGCACGTAATGGTAGACTATTGAATAAATCGTATCCAAATTCGAGAATGCGTAAGGTCGTTGGGGTGCTGTTCAAAAAGGAGACGCGTATCAATAAAGGGGAATCAATGGACATTCAGCTGAATAGTCCTAGTATCTGTGGCCATAAAAAAAAAACAAAAAAAGAGAGAAGTGAGAGTCTTTAAAATAGTATCGCGGGACAATTGATATTATGTAAACAAAAATAAAATCAGTATAAACTACTAAATTTAGTCCATTTTCAGCAGTTTTTGACTGTTCTTTTATCCGTCTATCCAACTCAGTATTACGGCTCTTTAACTGAGCTAGAATCGGCTGAACAAAACTTTCAGTACTCGTGTAAAGATTAAGTATTTTTAGCATTTTAACAGGACAGAAATGAAAAAAAAGTAGAAGAAAAATAAAACATATATTACCATCCAATAACTAAAATGGCACAATCTTCTATTTATTAAAATTGATCTAAATCTAATTCGCTATCACTACTTAGACATTATTCTTGCAGTATAAACATTCACATAAATACGAAAATTCCAGGTTTAGGAACATACGAGGGTTGTTCTAAAAGTTATCCACCTTACAAAGAAACGTAAGATTAAAGATATTTTTTTAAATATTTCTACATAATCAGTTTACAAATCATTCCCATTTAGCCAAACGACTTTCCAACTTTTCAATACCCTCATTATTATAAGATTTATACAATTCGGCAAAATAAGCGGTCATCTCTGCATTAACTTCATGATTCGAAGTGAATCTTCGTACAGCCAGCCATTTTTTACAGGTTTGGAAACAAGTAAACGGTAAGTGCCAAATCTGGCGAATACGGTCGATGTGGCAGCATTTCCATGGTCATGGAGTTTTGCTGCAACAATTGGAGACGCGTGTGAAGGCGCATTATCATGATGGGAAAGCACTTTCTATTGTGCGAGATGTTTATACGTTTTGTCTGAATAATACCCTTCAATTGGTCCAGTAGTAAAGCATAATACTCCCCGGTGACGATTTTACCTTTCTCCAGGTTGTATATGAGCACAACACCATGAGATCCCAAAAAAAAAAAACTGTCGTCATGACTTTGCATGCAGACCGAACCGTTTTTAGTTTCTCGGGTGCATTCTCATCCGTTTCCACCGTTTCGACTACTCCTTTTTGAAGAAATTCAGTTTAATTATGTTTAAATAAGTGTAAACGCTGTTAGGAAATGTTCCTTCGAATGCAATTTCGTCGAGTGTTAACAAACGCGGCAACCATCGAAAGAAAAGCTTTCTTATACTCAAAACATCGTGTAAAAACGTGATTGACACGGACTATCAAGAGGTTTTCCATGTTGGCGAGCTCGCGTATCTTCAGCCTGCGATCATTTAGTACGCTATTGTGAATTTTTGTGGCAATGTCGTCGGTCGTCCTGAGGGTTTATCTTCTTAAATGGTTGTAAGTACAGGTTTAAACTCAGCCGCCCACTTTTAAATCGTCGAAAACATAACTGTGTCAGGCTGAAAACTTTTGAAATTAATTGAAAAATCATAAACAGATTACAACTAGTTGCATAAATACAGGTTAGTTATAAAATTTTACGCAGAATTTAAAAATAAATTAGAAAATAGGATGTTCCATTAAAAAAAAAACATATGTTATATCGGCCACACTTTTTTTGAAGTACCCCCTGTACACTCAAAAATAATTTTAAACTGTGCACCTTAACATTCCCTAAAACTATTGTATTTAACATTTTTTTGTCATTCCTGAAACAAGTGAGAAAACGAACTTTACTCTGTCGTTGACTCACCCTGTACTAATAGATGTTGATTTAAATTACGTTTATATTTTGACCGATAATATCAATGCAGACACTTAAACATTTTGATTTCACTGGAAGGTTTATGTACCAATAGATGTTGATTTAACCTACCTTTACGTTTTGTTGGATACGAGGGACGGAATTGAAAAGTTCGCCTTCTCACCAAAAAATAATTGTAATATTTTTATTATAGTACCCTCAATAAGTTCGTACTTTCTTTGGTTGCCACAGTGTAAAATTCTGTAGAACAGTGATTCCCAAAGTGGTTCAGGTGGACCCCCAGGGGTCCACGGGAGACTCGACGGGGGTCTACGATGGCGTGAAAAAAAAAAATGAGGGTTCACAAGTTGTAAGTGGGGTCCACGAAAATTTATCTGGTTTCGATAGTAAAGAACAAAAATGTTGGCTTGGCTTTACCTATCAATGTAGGCAGATAATACACTACTCAAAAAAATTAAGGGAGCAAAAAAAAATTCCAAATTTTTCGGTGATTTTTGACAGGCTGTATTTCGGTGAAAAATGGTCGTATTGAGACTTAAAAAAAAAAAGCATTTTGAAGCTTTAAGATTCTAAATTTCAGATTTTTGGCTAAAATTTTTTAGGAGCTACGGTTCTCATGCAATCCTAACAGCTAGCGCGAAAAAATAATATTGCAAATATTTTGCTTTTTTTTGGTCCACGGGCTTGAAAAAAATTTTTTCAGTTAGGCCGGCATATGGATCAAATAGCCTGTTTATTTAGCATTAATTTCCTTGTTTTAAAAACTTCCCATCATTTTTTTGAGTAGTGTATTTTAAGCAGGTCAGCGACTGTTACTTGTAAAAACTTGCATATTCGATATTCAGTACAACGCGCGTCGAGACTTTCAAAGCGCCGCCCGCCCGCCCGCAACGCAATCCGTTCAGATGTGCAAAGGGACGAAATACGACTTGTGCTGTGCTTGCAATCTTGCATGAACTTGTTTGATTCTTCACCAATATAAATACGAATGCCAAGGACAAACGTTACTCATTTGTTTCCGGAATTTTGAAAAGAAAAGTGTGAGTGAATCGATGTCAGTGTTTGCCAGTACCGAAAAAAGTAAGTACCTGCCTATTTGTTATTCATACTTTTATTTTATATGTAATAATATTATATTTGTTATGTTTGCGTGTAGTAGGTACGTAATAAAAATTAAATACTGAACAGGGCCATTATTCGATACTTCTATAAAAGAACAGAAAGCCGAGAAAGATTGAACTTTTATTACAAAATTATTTATTTACCCGACTGTCGTGATTCACTAAAGGAGAGATATATGATTGACCTGCATGTGTGTACATATTTCAGTGCCCTCGTAGTTGCTAATGCTAAATGACTAAAAATATTTTCATATATTGTACGTGTCTTTATGTACCACTCGTAACGTACATCAAAGTAATAAATAAATCATTAAAATCGCGGAGTTTTGATGTCAAAATATTCTTTAAAAGTATTTTCTCTCGAATCTACAGAAATGTATCAAAATATAATTAATCAAAAAATATTTTATATTACATTAAAATAGATTCAGCCGTTTTGTGAAAACCTCTATATGGGTCTTAGGAGTTTATTACTTTTAATAATTAAAATCAGTTTTGTCGCCGGCATTTTGGTTTTTTTTCATTGCAATAATTAATTAATCCTATTTTATTCTGTTAAAATAGCCATATCCTGTTAAAGTCGTCTTATGATTACTAAAACAAACATTTTTTTCTTTACAGGTAGGTAACTGATAGGAAACATGGCTGAATCTAAGAAGAAATGTCGACAGTGCAGTGTTTATAATTTGAAATTTGGTTTTCTTCCATCAAAGGCAGACAAACGATTGCTCATATGCCTTTTATGCAACAAAGTTTTGAGCAATGACTCTATGAAACCATCGAAGCTCGAAGATCATTTAAGAAGGTGTCATCCTGATAAAATAGGTAAAGATTTAAAATATTTTCAAACATTGAAGGAAGAACTGCAATTCACTGTGTCATCCACCGACAACACCTGGTAGCGAAAAATTTGAGTGATAGATTGCACCAATCGCTTCAATTTGTGATTAAAGCAGTTAAGAAAATAAGAAGAAATGTATTGAATACCCGTTTATTTGAACAATTGTGCGGCGAAAATGACTTCCAACGATTGCTCTTACATACTTAAGTACGCTGGTTTGTGAAAGGTGCATGTTTAACAAGATTTTACTCACTTTTTGAATCAGTTTTAGAGTTTCTGGAAAGTAAAGATCCAGATTTAAAATAAAACCTGATCAAATTGAAAGCAGACATCGCGTATTTGATAGATTTGTTCAAAAAATTTAATGATATTAACAAGGGGACAGCCTAAATTTAATAAAAACAAAGGGTGTAATTTCGGCTTTTCTTGGAGAATTGAAATTTATGAAGCAAAATATTAGTCGGCGCGAATTCTCCCAGTTTCCAAACTTGTCACAGGCAGAATGTCTTGATGAGGATATTCAGACATACGTTCAACATTTAAATGCCCTGCATGATGACTTCAAAAATAGATCTGAAGATATTCTGACGATGGAAATACCACCATGGATCATAAATCCATTTGATGAAACGGAAGTGGCGAATGTGGTATTACAAGAGGAGCTATTCGAGCTTAGCACCAATGAAGGTGAAATTTAAAAAAGGCTATCAAACATTTTGGCTGCAGGCAGAAATACCCGAAAAATATCCTGGGCTGTGGGAAATTGCGAGAAAACTTTTGATAGCGTTTCCCTCGTCATACCTTGTCGAAAAAAGTTTTAGTGTCGTTACAAACCTATTAACAAAAAAAAAGGAGCAGATTGAACATCACAGAACGGGGAGATTTGCGGTTACTCCTTACAAAACTGAAGCCAAATATTGATAATTTGCTGTCAATCTATCAAGTACATTCCTCCCATTAAAATTATGACTATTTTTTTTTTTTAATTGTTGATTTGCATTGTTGAAGTTACGGTACCTTATTAATGTTTAATTTTAATTCTATTAAGTCTGTAATAATATTATTTTAATAAAAATAGAACACAAGAAAATATATTATTTTTCTTTTTATTTTTACCACTTCGAATTTAGGGTTGGAACTCAGCCACGACGCAAATTTCCATCGTTAGATCTAATCGTCACATTTTTTGACGAGTTTTGGGAATATGGTAGAAATGTAGCAGCAGGGGGTCCACCGAAACCAGTAAAATTTTGAAAGTGGTCTACGAGAAAAAAAAGTTTGGGAACCTCTGCTGTAGAATATGTGATTTTTAGGTTAGAACGAGTTTAGTGAGACCAAGTGCAGCGTTTTTGGAAAAAATTGAAAAACGTGCAGTCATCAAATACCTGTTTAATAAAGAATAACACCAAAGGAGAGCCACAATGATATGAAAACAACACTAGGGGAATTTGCTCCATCATATACCACTGTGAAAAAATGGGTTGCAGAATTTAAACGTGGAGGAGAGAGCATCGAAGATGAACCTCGCTTCGGCCGGGCAACGACGTCTTCGACTGAAGAAAACATCGGCAAAGTGTGTGATCTCACATTGAAAAACCGTAGATTAACTATTAGGGAGATTGCAGACATTATAGGCATATCGTATGAATGAACACAAAACATCATTGCCAACGAACTTTTGATTTTCTAAGGTTTCCGCTAGGTGGGTCCCCAGATTTCTTTCAGTTGAACAAAGACGAATTCGACTCACGATTTCTCGCGACTGTTTGTAGATGTATGAGGCTGATCCACAAGATTTTCTTAACAGGTCTGTGATAATGGACGAAACCTGAGTTCACCGCTATACTCCAGAGTCAAAACAACAATCCAAGCAACGGAAAAAAATCTGGTGAACCGACCCCAAAGGAAGCGATTTTTTTTTATGAGTCTAGCACACGTGCTGCAGGGAAGTCCCTAAAGCGCTCCAGGAGCGGCATGCTTGCGGAAAAAGCGATTCACGTTGTGCTTGAATCGCTGTAAATTGTACTCGGTGGAAAACACAGCGCTGGGCAAATTATTCCAAAGGGTTGATGTTCTCCATATAAAAGACTGCTAGAAAAGCGTTGTACGCGGAGTAACAAGCTGAACCTCATACTGATGTGAAGCACCAGCGCGACCGTATTTCTAACATGCACCGCTTTGGGAGGAATTAAGCGGGCTACATCCTTCGAACACTTTTCATGAAAATTCTTGTAGAACAGACTCAAGTCGCCAACCGTTCTTTGATGTTCCAGCGAATCAAGGCCGCCGGTCAGTTGTGGGTCTCCAATCAGACGAACAGCTCTTCTCTGAACAGAATCCAACAAATGCAGTGTATGTTTGAGAGCGGAGCCCCAAACATGGGAGCAGTATTCCATAGTTGGTCGAATTTGAGCTTTGTAAAGAAATAACAGTTGTTGTGGAGTGTAAAGCTTTCTGGTTCGAAATAATATTCCCAACTTTTGAAGGAAGCGGAGACAACTCTGTCGGCTGGAAAAGTGATGGCGTCAGTTTTTTGGGATGCGAAAGGTATTATTATGGTGGACTACCTTCCGAAAGGCGCAACAATAAACTCGACTTACTATTGTGCCCTTTTGCGTCGTTTACGTTACGAAATTAAAGAGAAACGCCCAGGATTACTGAGAAAGAAAGTTTTGTTCCATCAGGACAACGCTCGCGTTCACACGGCTGTTGAGTCTATGGCTGAAATTCGTGATTGTGGTTTCGAATTGCTGCCCCACCCTGCTTATTCTCCTGATTTGACACTTTCATCTATTTCCAAACCTAAAAAAAAACACCTCGGTGGTCAGAAATTTTCATCAAATGAAAAAGTCGAAGCTGCATTGAACCAGTATTTTGCAGACTTTGAGGAAGCTTTTTTTGAAACAGGTGTGGATGCTTTGGAAAGCAGGTGGAAGAAGTGCATAGAGCTAGGTGGAGATTACGTCGAAAAAAAAAAATATTTTTGTACGTATTTTATTTTGTTTTCTTGACTAGACCGCGAACTTTTCAATCCATCCTCGTAATTTAATATCCCATTAAAACATTTTAATTTCATTGGAATTTTGATGTACTAATACAGGGGTCGGCAACCTATGTTTTACATGAAATCTTGCAGTGCGTCTAATAATTTGGCCAGGGACTGTATATATATATATATATATATATATTATATATATATATATATATATATATATATATATATATATATAATATTGATGAATTAATAAAAATCATGGTAAATAATCAAAAATCTACAAAAACGAAGATTATAAAGAAAATTATTGAGATTCTTTCAAAATTGCGTGTCTGAGGCTCATTTTATTACCTAAAATGGTGTTTTTTGATGTGTATATCGATAAATTAGTAAAAATTATAATAAATAATTAAAAATCGGCTCAAACAGATCGATAGAGAAATCAAGAACGAGGATTTAAAAAAATATGTACTGAAATTCCTTGAAAATTGTGGTCAGAAAATTAATTTGGGTAAAAATTACGTATTGTCGCCATAGTGCGGGCGCTGTTTGCCAATTTTTTAGTCTCAACAAATAATTCAGGTGGTTAAACGACGGTCCATTTTTTAATGTAGCATTTTAGGCGTTCTAAGGCAAGGGGGCCGCAAAATCAACGTTAAAGGTTTTTATTCAACTCGCCCGATGGAATGATCAACTAGGTAGACGGTTAGTCGACAGGCTAAAATTTCGGGTCGCCCTCTTGGTCTAGAGCAGGGGTCGGCAACCTATGGCACGCGTGCCATCTCTGGCACGCCAAGCAATTTTGAATGGCACGCGTACCTATTCAAAGTTCACACATTAATTCTGTAATCTGTGACATGTTTCGAAATTAAGTAAATAATCGAAGACAGTATTACTTTAAACGATACAAACAAAAACGATATATTATATAGGTCACTAGGTATTATTACCAAAAACTACAAAATATATATTTTGTAATTTATAATTTTACTGAATGCATTGGTTTGGCTTTAATTTCGGCAAGTATTAAAGACGGCAAGCCTCAAAATATAAGCCTAGGCAAAAACACAAATAAACGTCCTCAATTCAGATCAAAAGAGCCGCTATAAGGCGGTTTTTGTTTGACTTGACTTCAATCGTTCCGACGCGTGCCGCAACTCTTTTAATATTGCCGAACTTTAGTTTTTGTTAGATTTAACTTCTAGGCGGCCCTTTGATTGCAATGGGCGCGTTGTAGATAATAATTTTTGTTCTAAGAAATTTAATAAACGTAATTATTGGAATTTTCTGGAAACATTATTTTTCTATATATAGCAAGAGGCTACACGTTTGGATCATTTAGTATAGAAGTAACATCCATTCCAGTCAATAGTCGTCGAAAAGTTTTAAAAATTAAAATTACGTTGCGTTATGGCCGCGAAGAAACAGAGGGTAGACGTTCGATGATTACAAACTTCATGGACAACAGATTACGGTTTTGTACAGCAAAACGATCGGGCCATTTGTGTCCTAAGTCGGGAAAGCGTAGTTTTCCGGACATCTAGTGTTCAACGACGTTTCCAGATAAAACATGAATCGTCATTTAAAGATAACGCTGATAAAAGGGAGGCAATACAAAGAGCAAGTAAACAATACGAGAAACAGTCAACATTCTTTAGCAAAGTTTTCCAAGGAAAAAATCAGGTAACTGAATGCAGTTTCAAAATTGCACAATCGTTGGCACAAAAGGGTAGCCCGTTCACTGACGGAGAATTTATGAAACAAACGTTTTTGAGTACTGGCCAGATTTTATTCGACGACTTGCCCAATAAGGATACAGTATTGGCCAGGATTAGGGATATACCGGCATCAGCGCGGACCATCGAGAGACGAATTACCGAAATGACACAAAATGTCCAAAAACAGCAGAGAGACGCTATCAAACGGAGTTTTGTATTTAGTGTAGCATTGGATGAAAGTATCGATATTAATGACATTGCCCGTCTGGCAATCGTTGCGCGATACTTCGATGATGGCAGTGTGTATGAAGAGCTGATTTGTCTGCTCCCATTGCAGGGAACTACAAGGGGAGAGGATATATTTTCAGAATTTGTTAAACATTTTGAAAAGCAGAACATTGATTTAAATAAAAATTTTTGCGTAACGACAGATGGCGCTCCTGCTATGATTGGGAGACATAAAGGATTTGTTTCCCTTCTTATTGAAGTATGGGTCGATCAGTTTTGAATTTTCATTGCATAATTCACCAAGAGAGTTTGTGCGGTAAAATCTCCGCTGGAAGTTTAAAATCCGTGATGGATAGGGTGGTTAAAATAGTTAACTACATTGTCGGTCGTTCTTCACTGATCCATAGACAATTTAAGAATGCAGGAATTAGAAAGTGCATATTCAGATATACCACTGCACAATAATGTGCGCTGGCTCAGCCGTGGTAAAGTGCTCTCTAAATTTGTGCAATGTCTGGGCGAAATTAAATCGTTCTTGTTGGAAAAAAATCAAGTGGATGCTTATCCTGAACTAGAAGATAAGAACTGGATCTGTATGTTAATGTTTCTTACTGATATTACAAACCATGTCAGTGAACTCAACTTAAAGTTACAAGGTTCAGGTAAAACAGTTCTGGATTTATACGAATCCTGGAAATCATTCAAATTAAAAATAGATTTATTTATCAGCGATATTACTACAAATACATATAAATATTTTCTAAATTTAAAAACTTTTATATCCAGTGTCGACGATGGTGCACTAATAGACGAAATTCTTAAATATATGACTAATTTAAAAGAGGAGTTTGTCGAGAGGGGTCAGGATTTTGATAAACATGGTCCTATGTTCGCTTTTTTAATCAAACCAGATTTAATGGATTTTTCCAGCAGTTGCTTTGACATATCTCTTTTCTCATGGATGGACATTAATGATTTTGATCTTCAATACATTGAATTTAAAAGCTCCGAGTTACGGAACACGAAATTTGTAGAATTAAGAAGGATATTAGAAGGTGACTGCCAGAACCATTCAAACGAGATACTCAGTTTTTGGATGAGTTTACCAGAGAAATTTATTTGTCTTAAGAAAGTAGCGTTTGCCATGCTTACAGCTTTCGGATCATCCTATATCTGTGAACAACTTTTTTCCCATATGAGAGTGATTGTAAACCCGTACCGAAGCAGGCTGACAACAAACAACTCTGAAGCATGTGTGACACTGAAAATAACCAGACATGAACCGGATATAAGAAAACTCTCTAAAGAACTTCAAGCACAGGGTCCACACTAGGTCCTAGGACTAGTATAATAAAATTATTTGTTAAATGTTAAAATTTTTTGTAATTAAACCTTCTAAAAGCAATACTTTAAGTTAATTTAAGTTAATTTTTGTTAATTTTAGTTGTAGTAAGTACCTGTGTCGGCACGCAAAATGTTGTATGGATGAAAACTGGCACCCCTTAGTTAAAAGGTTGCCGACCCCTGTACTAATAGATGTAGATTTAAACTACGCTTTTGTTTTGCTTGATAATTACATAGTCCACATTTAAACCATTTTTAATTTCACTGGAATTTTTATGTACAAATAGATGTTGATAAAAATTACTTTTAAATCTTGATTCAAAATTACAGTGCATACATTTGAATATTTTGATTTCACTGGAATGTCTATGTACTAATAGATGCTGATTTAAATTAACTTTACGTTTTGCTTGAAAATTACATAGTCCGCATTTAAACATCTCGATTTCACTGGGATTTTTATGTACTACCAGATGTATAATTAAATCTCTTTTACGTTTTGATTCATAATTACAATGGGTACATTTAAACATTTTGATTTCACTGGAATTTTTATGTACTAATAGATGTTCATTTAAGGCACGTTTACGTTTTGACTTATAATTACAATGGACACATTTAAACATTTTTATTTCACTGGAATTTTTATGTACTAATAGATGTTGATTTAAAGTAGCTTTACGTTTTGTTTGAAAATTACATAGTTCGCATTTGAACATCTCGATTTCACTGGGATTTTTATGTACTACCAGATGTAGAATTAAATCTCTTTTACGTTTCGATTCATAATTACAATGGGCACATTTAAACATTTCGATTTCACTGGAATTTTTATGTAATAGTAGATGTTGTTTTAAACTACCTTTCTGTTTTGCTTGATAATTACATTGCCCACATTTGAACATTCTAATTTCACTGGAATTTTTACGTACTAATAGATGTGGATTTAAATTGATTTCATGTTTTGTTTGATAATTACAATAAGCATCTTCGGGATTTTTATGCACAAAACAGTTTGTTGTTGCTCGACAGCTACATCGATCAAATTTAGAAATACGATCTTTTATAGTTTCCGCATCATTAGCAGGATGACTCTTAATAGTCTCTTCCAATATTATTTTATCATAGTCATCTTCCGGGACTGTAGAACTTCCCTGGTTTTCTCGGATAAAATAACTTGAAAACGTACTAAAAAAATAAAAAGGAAGTTTAGGGTAACACTAAAATTATATTTCGTTGTTAATAAACAAAAGAAGTTTGATCGCTTCTTTGCATTTTTAATTTAGAACAACACATGAATCTTGTTTTAATAAACCACCAGTTTTCTTGAAGAGAAATGTTTTCTTTTATTATAAAGGGTCTTCCATTTGGGACCTGACAACTTTGAAATTTCACTGTGAACGGACCCTTAAGCCAATTACCAAACTGTCAACGTCAAAACATTCAGTAAGGTCAACATTTTCATCATGGTGAAGTACACGAACAAACAACGTTTACAAATAATTAAAATTTACTACCAAAATTTGGAGTCGGTGACTGCAACTTTAAGAGCGTTAACGCCAATTTTTGGTCGTAATTCTCATCCCAGTAGACAAGCAATTCATAGTCTAGTGAAAAAATTTGAGTTAATATATTCGCTGCTGGATGTTCCCGTGCCAGTGAGACAACGGGTTGGTCGAAGTGGCCAGAATATTGCTGCCGTTCAAGCGTCCATCTCAAACGAACCAAAACAGTCGATTTCACGGCGTTCTCAAGAATTGGGCATCGCTTAGACCACACTATGGCGAATTTTGCGAAAGGACCTTGGCCTGCACCCTTATAAGTTAAAGTTAACTCAAGAACTAAAGCCACTCGATCATATGAAGCGACGTACGTTCTCGAATTGGGCTCTAGAAATGTTGGAAGAAGATGACCAATTTCATCGCAAAATCATCTTTAGTGATGAAGCGCATTTTTGGATAAACGGCTTCGTCAACAAACAGAATATGCGTTATTGGTCAGGTGAAAACCCTCATGTGCTTGAAGAAACATCACTTCATCCACAAAAAATTACTGTTTGGTGCGGTTTTCATGCCGGTGGTGTCATTGGGCCGTTCTTTTTCGTTGATGAAAATAACCGTCACGTTACAGTCAATGGAGATCGCTACAGAGGCATGTTGCAACGTTATTTCTTTGATCAATTCCATGGGCTAGACATTAATGATATGTGGTTTTAACAAGACGGCGCCCCAAGCCACACAGCGGATGTAACAATCGACTTACTGCAATCTAAATTCGGTGAACATGTTATATTGAGAAATGGTCCCGTCGAATGGCCGCCTAGATCGTGTGATTTAACACCTCTAGACTTCTTTTTATGGGGGTACGTTAAATCATTGGTCTATGCTAACAGGCCTGCGTCGTTAGAGGAGCTCAGAGCCAATATTGAAAGAGAGATAACGGCCGTTTCCGTCGAAATGTGTGGCCGAGTCATCGAAAATTGGGTTCAACGATCGACCGCTACAAACGTGCCCGTGGTGGACATATGAATGAAGTCGAATTCCATACATAAATGTTTTGATTGTACTTCAAGCCGATAGTAAAATTTTCGAAATGTCTCAAATGGGTTGCGTTTTATTTCAAAAAAAAGTTGTCAAGTCCTTAATGGAAGACCCGATATTAACATCGGAAAAACTATATGAGCAGGTGTTTTATGGTAAATTTAATACCAACTGGCAATACTGTGAAAGTAACCTTCTCTAAAATATAACAAAATAATATGGAAGATTGAAATGTGATATTTAGAAATAGAACGTGTGTGACTGTACAATGTTTTGTCTATGGTTTCACGGGGAATCTTCAGAGATCTTTATTCTTCGAGATTAGTATACGGAATGAGGTCCAGGAAGTACAAGTCAAGTATTTATTCCCGATCGGAGCTACTGTTGTCGTTGTTAGGCTTGTAAATTTCGATTGATTCCCTAAACTTTCGTTTATAGAATTTACTAATAAAAAGAAGCACTTAAATAGACGGTATGATCTGTAGAGTGTTGATGTTCAGGTACAATCAATTGCATATGACTTCCCTACTTATAGCTGAGCGGAGTCCAGTGATGCAGAACGTAACCGTAGTCTCGAGTAATATTGTTACTGTGTTTGTGAATTTTGATCGATTGTCAGTACGATCGTTTATAGGATTTTGAATGTATCATCAAAATTATGGGATCCGTTTATTATATGGGTTGCGTAATGTGAATTGTTCTTGTTTTTTAAATAACTATGTTTATGTTCTTTGATGCGAGTTTCAAAAGATCTACCAGTTTGTCCTACGTAGGTTTTACTACAAGATCCACAATTTAATAAATAAACTCCTGATTTTAAGGATTTATTAGATTTGGCTTTGTTATTAAAAATTATATTCCCTAAGGTATTACTGGTTTTAAATTCTATTTTATTGTAAAATATAACTAGAACAATTTCAAAACATTTAACAAAAAAGAACAATAAAATAGCATTTAAAACCAGTAATACCTTAAAATCAAACTCGCATTAAAGAACGTAAACATAGTTATTTAAAAAACAAGACCAATTCACATTACGCAACCCATGTAATAAACGAATCCCATAATTTTGAAGATACAACCAAAATCCTACATGTAGAAAATAAATCAAAAAAATTAAATATGCTTGAATGTCTATTAAACGAACAGGTAGACTTAAACCATTCACCCTTACT
The DNA here is from genome assembly GCA_019049505.1 of Pachyrhynchus sulphureomaculatus. Classification (NCBI taxonomy): domain Eukaryota; kingdom Metazoa; phylum Arthropoda; class Insecta; order Coleoptera; family Curculionidae; genus Pachyrhynchus; species Pachyrhynchus sulphureomaculatus. Next base: position 117,521,615 of record CM032451.1, read on the forward strand.
TAATCTTTATTAGTTCTCTGAAATAGTACCACAGATTTACATCTTTAAAATAACTTTGTCAGTAAATAATATAATAAAACCATTAACATAATCTTATGTAATTAAGAACAGTTTTAAGCACTATATAACCAATATTATTACCAAACATTTTTCTTTCTAATTCACTTCTGAAGAACCCATTGTATGGTGAAAAAATTGTCCAATCATTTTAAATATATTAAAAATTAAAACAGTGTTGTTTTTATATAATTTTTTGAATTTTTATGTTGTAACAGATGGCGTTTTAATTTCACTTGAATTTTTATGTCGTAATAGATGCTTCGTTAAATACCTTTTACGTGTTCCTTGATAATTACAATAGACGCATTTAAATACGTCCATTTCATTAGGATTTTTATGTCGTAATAGATATTTATTTAAATAGCTTTTATGTTTTGTTTCATAATTACAATAAGTGTACATTTCAATTTCGTTGGAATTTTTAGGTCCTAACAGATGTGTTTTTATATTTCTTGGATGTTTTGTTTGAAAATTACAATAAGAGCATTTAAATATTTCGATTTCATTGGGGTTTTTATGTAGTAAAAAATGTCCTATTAAACTGGCCCTATATTTTGTTTGATAACTACAATGGGTGCACTGAAACATTTCAACTTCATTTGAATTTTTATATTGTAATAGATGCGTATTTAAATCACCTTTACGTTTTGTTTGATAATTACAATAAGTACATTTAAACAATTCAACTTCATTTGAGTTTTTATGACGTAATAGATGCTGATTTAAAATGTCCTTATATTTTGTTTGATAATTACAATGAGCACACTTAAACATTTCGAATTTACTAAAATGTTTAAGTATTATTACATGCCTATTTAAATCTCTTCTACGTTTTGTTTGGTAAATACAATAAGTACTTTTAAACATTTTCACTTCATTTAAATTTTTATGTCGTAATAGATGCTGATTTAAACCATCTTTATATTGTGTTTGATAATTACAATGGGCACATTACATACAATTATGTTAATCGTTTTATTATATTATTTACTGACAAAGTTATTTTAAAGATGCAAATCTGTGGTACTATTTTAGAGAACTAATAAAGATTAAGTAAGGGTGAATGGTTTAAGATGGTTAATAGATTGGAGTTTTTCCGTTTGTTAATTTCAAGACATTCAAGCATATTTAATTTTTAACATTTATTTTCTACATGCAGGATTTTGAATGTATCATCAAAATTATGGGATACGTTTATTATATGGGTTGCGTAATGTGAATTATTCTTGTTTTTTAAATAACTATGTTTATGTTTTTTAATGCGAGTTTCAAAAGATCTACCAGTTTGTCCTACGTAGCTTTTACTACAAGATCCACAATTTAATAAATAAACTCCTGATTTTAAAGATTTATTGGATTTGATTTTGTTACTCAAAATTATATTCCCTAAGGTATTACTAGTTTTAAATGCTATTTTATTGTTCTTTTTTGTTAAATGTTTTGAAATTTTTCTAGTTATTTTCCCTGTGTACGCGAGTGTTTGGTTTCTGGTTCTATTGTCTGTATTTTCTGTTTGTTGGTTGTTATGAGGGTTTGAAGTTTTTTATTTTATTTATTTATGTGAGTAGTGAGAGAGTGAGTGTGAGTTGTAAGTGAACAATAAACACGATTTCTCAATTTTTCACAAGCCTTCACGTACTGACACAGTCATACACAATAGTTCATCCCACCCTTATACTCACAAAACGGCAGCTTTTAACTCTTTCATACATAGGCTGTTACATATCCCTATGATTAAAACTAATTTTACCAAAGAATTCACCATAATTAAAGAAATAGCAATTAATAAAGGGTATGACCCTAGCATTACAGATAATATCTTGAATAAAAAATCGTTTAAAAAACAAGCAATTTGTCTCATTTATCCCACCATTAACGACAAAAAAAGGAAAATTTAGCACATCCACGTACACAGGAAAAATAACTAGAACAATTTCAAAACATTTAACAAAAAAGAACAATAAAACAGCATTTAAAACCAGTAATACCTTAAAATCAAACTCGCATTAAAGAACATAAACAGTTATTTAAAAAACAAGAGCAATTCACATTACGCAACTCATATAATAAATGAATCCCATAATTTTGAAGATACATTCAAAATCCTACATGTAGATAATAAATCTAAAAAATTAAATATGCTTGAATGTCTTGAAATTAACAAACAGAAAAACTCGAATCTATTATTAAACGAACAGGTAGTCTTAAACCATTCACCCTTACTTAATCTTTATTAGTTCTCTAAAATAGTACCACAGATTTGCATCTTTAAAATAACTTTGTCAGTAAATAATATAATAAAACCATTAACATAATCTTATGTAATTAAGGATAGTTTTAAGCACTATATAACAATATTATTACTAAACATTTTTCTTTCTAATTCACTTCTGAAGACCCCACTGTATGGTGAAACAATTGTCCAATCGTTTTAAATATATTGGAAATTAAAACATAGTGTTGTTTTTATATAATTTTTTGAATTTTTATGTTGTAACAGATGAGGTTTTAATTTCACTTGAATTTTTATGTCGTAATAGATGCTTCGTTAAATACCTTCTACGTTTTCCTTGATAATTACAATGGACACATTTAAATATGTCCATTTCATTAGGATTTTTATGTCGTAATACATGTTTATTTAAATAGCTTTTATGTTTCGTTTCATAATTACAATAAACGCATTTGAACATTTCAACTTCATTTGAATTTTTATGTTTTAATAGATGACTATTTAAACTGTATTTTTGTTTTGTTTGAAAATTACAATGGGCGCACCTAAACATTTTAATTTCGTTGGAATTTTTATGTCGTAACAGATGTGTTTTTATATTTCTTGGATGTTTTGTTTGAAAATTACAATAAGTGCATTTAAATATTTCGATTTCATTGGGGTTTTTATGAGTAAAAAATGTCCTATTAAACTTGCCCTATATTTTGTTTGATAATCACAATGGGCGCACTGAAACATTTCAACTTCATTTGAATTCTTATGTTGTAATAGATGCGTATTTAAATCACCTTTACATTTTGTTTGATAATTACAATGAGTACATTTAAACAATTCAACTTTATTTCAGTGTTTATGGCGTAATAGGTGCTGATTTAAAATGTCTTTATATTTTGTTTGATAATTACAATGAGCGCACTTAAACATTTCGAGTTTACTAAAATGTTTACGTATTATTACATGCCTATTTAAATCGCTTCTACGTTTTGTTTGGTAAATACAATAAGTACATTTAAACATTTTTACTTCATTTGAATTTGTATGCCGTAATAGATGCTGATTTAAACCATCTTTATATTGTGTTTGATAATTACAATGGGCACATTACATACGATTATGTTAATCGTTTTATTATATTATTTACTGACAAAGTTATTTTAAAGAAGCAAATCTGTGGTACTATTTCAGAGAACTAATAAAGATTAAGTAAGGGTGAATGGTTTAAGTCTACCTGTTCATTTAATAATAGATTGGAGTTTTTCCGTTTGTTAATTTCAAGACATTCAAGCATATTTAATTTTTTAGATTTATTTTCTACATGCAGGATTTTGAATGTATCATCAAAATTATGGGACACGTTTATTATATGGGTTGCGTAATGTGAATTGTTCTTGTTATTTAAATAACTATGTTTATGTTCTTTAATGCGAGTTTCAAAAGATCTACCAGTTTGTCCTACGTAGGTTTTACTACAAGATCCACAATTTAATAAATAAACTCCTGATTTTAAGGATTTATTAGATTTGGTTTTGTTATTCAAAATTATATTCCCTAAGGTATTACTGGTTTTAAATGCTATTTTATTGTTCTTTTTTGTTAAATGTTTTGAAATTGTTCTAGTTATTTTCCCTGTGTACGTGAGTGTTTGGTTTCTGGCTCTATCGTCTGTATTTTCTGTTTGTTGGTTGTTATGAGGGTGTGAAGTTTTTGATTTTATTTATTTATTTATTAATGTATCAACAACATTATATGTAATTAATAGATACATATCCTAAACTAATATCTTACTTAACTACTTACACTAATAATTTACTTAATTAACTAATCTAACCTAAAATTTAATTATTTTGCGCTATTATTAATTTCACTACCATGAAAAAACTCAAAATACCCTTAACACATTGCTAATATCTAATGCAATTGTCTGGTGTTTATTCTTATTTGCTTTTTAAATTCTTTTCGGGATAAGCCAAATACATCTATATATCCACAATATTTATTGAAACAACCACAGACCCTCACAAGTGGAGAATTGTTATAGATATTCCCCCCATGTGCTGTTATATAAAACACGTCCGTGGATCTACTGTTGTTGTTTCTACTCACTCGAAATGGAAGTTGTTCTAGAAATTGCTTATTATCAATGTGATTTCTTAATATCCCGTTTTTTGTTTTGTGTATTGAATTTTTTGGTAGTTATAGAATTTCTTTGACATATCTATATCAAAAGTGAACAATAAGCACGATTTCTCAATTTTTCACATGCCTTCACATACTGACACAGTCACACACAATAGTTCATCCCACCCTTACACTCACAAAACAGCAGTTTTTAACTCTTTCATACATAGACTGTTACATATCCCTATGACTAAAACTAATTTTAACAAAGAATTCAACATAATCAAAGAAATACCAATTAATAATGGGTATGACCCTAGCATTACAGATAATATCTTGAATAAAAAAATCGTTTTTTTTTTTTAAACAAGCAATTTGTCTAATTTATCCCACCATTAACGACAAAAAAAGAAAATTTAGCACATCCACGTACAAACGAAAAATAACTAGAACAATTTCAAAACATTTAACAAAAAGGAACAATAAAACAGCATTTAAAACCAGTAATACCTTAAAATCAAACTCGCATTAAAGAACATAAACCCATATAATAAACGAATCCCATAATGTTGAAGATACGTTCAAAATCCTACATGTAGATAATAAATCTAAAAAATTAAATATGCTTGAATGTCTTGAAATTAACAAACGGAAAAAACTCGAATCTATTATTAAACGAACAGGTAGTCTTAAACCATTCACCCTTACTTAATCTTTATTAGTTCTCTGAAATAGTACCACAGATTTACATCTTTAAAATAACTTTGTCAGTAAATAATATAATAAAACCATTAACATAATCTTATGTAATTAAGGATAGTTTTAAGCACTATATAACAATATTATTACTAAACATTTTTCTTTCTAATTCACTTCTGAAGAACCCACTGTATGGTGAAACAATTGTCCAATCATTTTAAATATATTGGAAATTAAAACATAGTGTTGTTTTTATATAATTTTTTGAATTTTTATGTTGTAACAGATGGGGTTTTAATTTCACTTGAATTTTTATGTCGTAATAGATGCTTCGTTAAATACCTTCTACGTTTTCCTTGATAATTACAATGGATACATTTAAATATGTCCATTTCATTAGGATTTTTATGTCGTAATACATGTTTATTTAAATAGCTTTTATGTTTCGTTTCATAATTACAATAAACGCATTTGAACATTTCAACTTCATTTGAATTTTTATGTTGTAATAGATGAGTATTTAAACTGTATTTTTGTTTTGTTTGGAAATTACAGTGGGCGCACCTAAACATTTTAATTTCGTTGGAATTTTTATGTCGTAACAGATGTGTTTTTATATTTCTTGTATGTCCTATTAAACTTGCCCTATATTTTGTTTGATAATTACAATGGGCACATCGAAACATTTCAACTTCATTTGAATTCTTATGTTGTAATAGATGCGTATTTAAATCACCTTTACGTTTTGTTTGATAATTACAATGAGTACATTTAAACAATTCAACTTTATTTGAGTCTTTATGGCGTAATAGATGCTGATTTAAAATGTCTTTATATTTTGTTTGATAATTACAATGAGCGCACTTAAACATTTCGAATTTACTAAAATGTTTACGTATTATTACGTGCCTATTTAAATCGTTTCTACGTTTTGTTTGGTAAATACAATAAGTACATTTAAACATTTTTATTTCATTTGAATTTGTATGCCGTAATAGATGCTGATTTAAACCATCTCTATATTGTGATTGATAGTTACAATGGGCACATTACATATGATTACGTTAATCGTTTTTATTATATTATTTACTGACAAAGTTATTTTAGAGATGCAAATCTGTGGTACTATTTCAGAGAACTAATAAAGATTAAGTAAGGGTGAATGGTTTAAGATGGTTAATAGATTAGAGTTTTTTCCGCTTGTTAATTTCAAGACATTCAAGCATATTTAATTTTTTACATTTATTTTCTACATGCAGGATTTTGAATGTATCATCAAAATTATGGGATACGTTTATTATATGGGTTGCATAATGTGAATTATTCTTGTTTTTTAAATAATTATGTTTATGTTCTTTAATGCGAGTTTCAAAAGATCTACCAGTTTGTCCTACGTAGGTTTTACAAGATCCACAATTTAATAAATAAACTCCTGATCTTAAGGATTTATTAGATTTGGTTTTGTTATTCAAAATTATATTCCCTAAGGTATTACTGGTTTTAAATGCTATTTAATTATTAAATGTTTTGAAATTGTTCTAGTTATTTTCCCTGTGTACGTGAGTGTTTGAATTCTGGCTTTATCGTCTGTATTTTCTGTTTGTTGGTGTTATGAGGGTTTGAAGTTTTTGATTTTATTTATTTATTTATTAATGTATCAACAACATTATATGTAATTAATAGATACATATCCTAAACTAATATCTTACTTAACTACTTACACTAATAATTTACTTAATTAACTAATCTAACGTAAAATTTAATTATTTTGCTTTACTATTAATTTCACTACCAAGAAAAAACTCAAAATACCCTTAACACACTGCTAATATCTAATGCAATTGTCTGGTGTTTATTCTTATTTGCTTTTTAAATTATTTTCGGGATAAGCCAAATACATCTATATCTCCACAATATTTATTGAAACAACCACAGATCCTCACAAGTGGAGAATTGTTATAGATATTTCCCCTACGTGCTGTTATATAAAACACGCCCGTGGATCTACTGTTGTTGTTTCTACTCACTCGAAATGGAAGTGGTTCTAGAAATTACTTATTATCAATGTGATTTCTTAATATCCCGTTTTTTTGTTTTGTGTATTGAATTTTTTGGTAGTTATAGAATTTCTTTGACATATCTATATCAAAAGTGAACAATAAGCACGATTTCTCAATTTTTCACAAGCCTTCACATACTCACACAGTCACACACAATAGTTTATCCCACCCTTACACTCACAAAACGGCAGCTTTTAACTCTTTCATACATAGACTGTTACATATCCCTATGACTAAAACTAATTTTAACAAAGAATTCGACATAATCAAAGAAATAGCAATTAATAATGGGTATGACCCTAGCATTACAGATAATATCTTGAATAAAAAATCGTTTAAACAAGCAATTTGTCTAATTTATCCCACCATTAACGACAAAAAAGGAAAATTTAGCACATCCACGTACACAGGAAAAATAACTAGAACACTTTCAAAACATTTAACAAAAAGAACAATAAAATAGCATTTAAAACTAGTAATATCTTAAAATCAAACTCGCATTAAAGAACATAAACATAGTTATTTAAAAAACAAGAACAATTCACATTACGCAACCCGTATAATAAACAAATCCCATAATTTTGAAGATACATTCAAAATCCTACATGTAGAAAATAAATCTAAAAAATTAAATATGTCTTGAAATTAACAAACCGAAAAACTCCAATCTATTATTAAACGAACAGGTAGACTTAAACCATTCACCTTTACTTAATTTTTATTAGTTCTCTGAAATAGTACCACAGATTTACATCTTTAAAATAACTTTGTCAGTAAATAATATAATAAAACCATTAACATAATCTTATGTAATTAAGGATAGTTTTAAGCACTATATAACAATATTATTACTAAACATTTTTCTTTCTAATTCACTTCTGAAGAACCCACTGTATGGTGAAACAATTGTCCCATCATTTTAAATATATTGGAAATTAAAACATAGTGCTGTTTTTTATATAATTTTTTGAATTTTTATGTTGTAACAGATGGCGTTTTAATTTCACTTGAATTTTTATGTCGTAAGAGATGCTTCGTTAAATACCTTCTACGTTTTCCTTGATAATTACAATGGATACATTTAAATATGTCCATTTCATTAGGATTTTTATGTCGTAATACATGTTTATTTAAATAGCTTTTATGTTTCGTTTCATAATTACAATAAACGCATTTGAACATTTCAACTTCATTTGAATTTTTATGTTGTAATAGATGACTATTTAAACTGTATTTTTGTTTTGTTTGGAAATTACAATGGGCGCACCTAAACATTTTAATTTCGTTGGAATTTTTATGTCGTAACAGATGTGTTTTTATATTTCTTGTATGTTTTGTTTGAAAATTACAATAAGTACATTTAAATATTTCGATTTCATTGGGGTTTTTATGTAGTAAAAAATGTCCTATTAAACTTGCCCTATATTTTGTTTGATAATCACAATGAGCGCATTGAAACATTTCAACTTCATTTGAATTCTTATGTTGTAATAGATGCGTATTTAAATCACCTTTACGTTTTGTTTGATAATTACAATGAGTACATTTAAACAATTCAACTTTATTTGAGTCTTTATGGCGTAATAGATGCTGATTTAAAATGTCTTTATATTTTGTTTGATAATTACAATGAGCGCACTTAAACATTTCGAATTTACTAAAATGTTTACGTATTATTACGTGCCTATTTAAATCGCTTCTACGTTTTGTTTGGTAAATACAATAAGTACATTTAAACATTTTTACTTCATTTGAATTATTATGCCGTAATAGATGCTGATTTAAACCGTCTTTATATTGTGTTTGATAATTACAATGGGCACATTTAAACATTTCCCTTTCGTTGAAATTTTTATGTAATAATAAGTGCTTATTTAAATTGTTTTTAGGTTTCGTTTGATAATTACAATGGGTGCATTTAAACATTCCAACTTCATTTGAATTTTTATGTAGCGATAGATGTCTTTTCAAACTCGCTTTGTGTTTTGTTTGAAAATTACAATCAGTACACTTAAACATTTCAACTTCATTTGAATTTTTATGTCGTGATAAATGTCTCTTTAAATCGCGTTGACGTTTTGTTTGATAACAGCATTGGTTACATTTAAACATAGAATCCTGTATGGATTTCACGTCACTACTAGGCTGATCCTTAATATTTTCTTTGCATACTATTTGATCGCCGCCATCTTGGTGTGGATTAGCTCTGACAAAATAACTTGAAAGCATACTAAAACAGGCAAAAAGAAAGTGTGATACTTTTCATCCAGAACATTGAGTCACAGTAGAGCTTCTTGAAACGTTATTGTGTCTTCTTGTATCAAGAATTTCTTTCATTACAGTCCGTTTATAACGAACTCCAAAAAATCACTAAAAATGGTTCGCTATATCTGTTCGTTACAAACAGTAAACAGAATCTAATATCATTTTTTACTACTTTTTTATTTAGATTAGGCGCTAATGCTTAGAAAAATGAATAACAATAATTATAAAATTACAAGAAAACGTTGAAAGGAGAATGAGAGAAGTCACACTAAAGTTATTATTATGTACGTTGGTATATATATATATATATATATATATATATATATATATATATATATATATATATATATATATATATAGATATAGATATAGATATAGATATAGATATAGATATAGATATATATATATATATATATATATATATATATATATATATATATATATATATATATAACAAGGATTTTCTACAGCTAACGCTGTTTTCTTTCTCTCAGCCTTTGATTCCATCCGTTTCTATCTTCCCAGTCTCCATCTGTTAGACCCCTGTCCTCCATAGCCTCGTCCACATCGTCTCTCCACGATCGTCTGGGTCTTCCTCTTTTTCTTCTCCCTATAGGGCTTCACTTCGTTATTTTTCTTTATCCACCTATTATCTTCACTTCGTCTTATGTGTCCATACCATTTTAATCGTTTTTCTTCAATGGCGTTTATTGCGTTCTCTTTGATGTTCATTCTGCTTCTATGCGTATATTAGTTCTTTGTCAATGCCTATATGTGGTCTATACATGATTTTCCGGCCGTAAAACCTGCTTGGTCTTCTCCAATTTTTCCTTTTATATTTTCCTCCATGATATTTTTAATAATTTTTTCTATACAAACGTCCCATACTCGATATTATGCTTAGGCCTCTATAGTTTGTGCATTTTCTGCGGTCTCCCTTGGAACATGTTTCTCAGCATTCGATGTAATTTATTAGAACCGTACTTAATCATTTCATTTACCACACCCCCAGGCCCTGCAGATTTATTATTTTTGAGTGTTTTTATTGTCTTCTTTACTTCTTCATAGCTTAGTTCTATCTCTTTTATTTCCTTATTCTGTTCTTCTTCAGGGTTGGTACATATACTAGTATAAACGAAAACATTAAAATACGTAGTTTATACAATAAAATCAGTAATTTTGGTTTGTACAATTTTACTTGAAAAAAAAATTGTGTTTATAACAAAAACTACTCCATATATGTTCAGGAACTTCACGAGATTCGAAAAAATTGCGAGTTTCAGTCATTTTCGTAGTCATTTCTGAAATGGAAGGAACATAAATATTATCTCCTTCTGCAAGCTCGTCTTCGTCGTCATTATCGCTTAAAATCTTTCCAGAAGTCACTGATGTCACAATTTGATCATCAGTTTATATTTCTCTCGTCATTAATTCATCATCAGCACATATATATATTCTTCAAAATTAAAGTGATTAAACATCTTTTTAATCTCGATTTCCACTGTACTTTGTTGAATGTCAGCATCGTAAACAAATTCTAGACAATCAATAGGATCTTCTCGATGTTTTTCAATCCGGTCAACGGTAGCTCATCATCTACATTCCTTCCTTAAAAATCCGCCATGCTTAAAACAGTTTGTAATCGTTTCTCTACTGCAGGGGTGCTCCCACTTGAACTGCTGGCGATCTACCTCAATATTGTTAGACTACGATCGATAGACTCTGAGAGGCTGCAAGTAAGTGTGATGCAGGATTGTCGTCTAGGTAGGGTGTATCGTGGCATAGATATTAGTTTTCCGCACAATATGCATTTTTTTTAGTCAAGGTAAGTGTAGGTCTGCTCTAAAATGTCAATGAAAAAAAAACTCATAATTATTCAAAATTGCGAGTTTATTGGTTCTTACAAAACAAACGAGTTCTAGTGTCTAAACTTAACCAAAGAGTGACTTTGGATGTTGAAGCGTGGCACTGCATGTCCTCAGCATACTTTTCATAAGATGGTACGTAAGTACCGAGTGCTAATCGCAAGCATGATGACATATGTTCGTCAGTTAGTCGATTGCGATATTTTGACTTAATTACCTTCATTTCAGAAAATGCAGACTCGTACAAGTAAGTTGACCCAAACATTGCCGTCAGTTGAAGGGCGATTTGCCTTAGATTCGGATATTTATCTTCAGATATAAAACATCAGAATTTTGTATCAGATGCTGTGGCTTTGAGATGTATATCTGATATAATCTGCACTAACTCATTTTCAACAGAACATGAGTCCATGTTAAACTGACTTGCTATTTCAGCAGCTAATTCCTCAATGTTTTTACACGAAAAAGGATAACTCATAAATGATGCGATATTTGCCAATTTACTGAAATCATAAAAACGTATTTCGAATTGGCCCAAAATATTTGATAATTCTGCCTCATAAATATCATAATTCAACTGAGAAATCCTTGCTTTCAAAGACGGAAAATTTTTCAGATCCTTTCTTTTCAGTTGATCTATCATAAGTTGCAATTTACTTTTGAATGCGTTTATTGCGCTAATCATCTCAATAATAGTTTTTCCTTTACCTTGAAGCTCCAAATTAATGGTGTTTAAATGCATTGTGATGTCTGTCAAAAATGTCAAATCAGTCAGCCATTTTCCGTTTTTCAGCATCTTAGTGTCATCACCTCTTTCGTCCAGAAAAGCTATTTCGGGCAATAATTCTTGAAACCTTTCTAGGAATTTTCCGCGACTCAACCACCTGACGTCCGTGTGAAGAACTAAATCAGTGTGTTCAGCTGACTCACTATCTTCCAACTGCAATTTAAGGAGCCGTCGTTGCAAGCTACGTGCACGGATAGAATTCACAATTTTTATTGCAATGTCCATAATCTCCTCCATGTTTAGAACTTTTGAACACAAAACTTGTTGATGTATAATGCAATGGAAGGAGAAAAATGAAGGGAAATCATCATTAGCTCGACACAATGCCACAAAACCGTTTTTGTTTCCAGTCATTGCTTGCTCCATCGGTTGTAAGGCACTGCCGTGTCCCCAGATAATGGACAATTATATTTATCTAATATAATAAAAGGGTTTAATTAGGTATTAAATTTTGGCAGTTACATTGAAATTTCTAGGTGGGCAATTATTTTCTGACGGTAGTGTAAATGTTCTGCCAATCGCGAAGGGTCAGCCGGAAAAATGGAAGTGGATAGTATTGTAGAAATGTTCAAGAGATCCGAAACACTTTATAACATACGATATGGTAATTAAGTAGGTGATGGAGACAGCAAGACTTACAAAGGAACTGTTGAATCAAATCCATATGAAAATTTACTTGTTAAAAAGAAGGAATTTACAGGTCAAGTGCAAAAGCGAATAAGTACGCAATTACGCAAAGTAAAAAAGATAATCCTGGTATAGCTGGCAGAAGGAAGTTGACAGCCAAGCTTATTGATGAGTTAACAGTTTACTATGGTCTTGCAATTAGAAGGAGTATAAATACATCAGTTGAAACAATGAAAAATGCGATATGAGCAACTTATTACCATAAAATATCCACTGATAAAAAGTCACAGCAAGACACGTGCCCGTCCGGCGAAGATACCTGGTGTTCGTATCAGAAAGCGAATGTCTCTGGAACTTTGCTACTACTCAGTATATATCACCACTACACCAAACACTTTATTTTTGCACTCGACGCGCGTTTCGCTAACCATGTTAGCTTCATTAGGAGCGATGATTGACTAAAGCTAACCTACAAATCTACCATATTTATACTTAGCCTAACCCTTGAATTACTCAAGCGGAACTAATGACATAGGCAAGGCCATCAGTTTCGGTCAAGTAACCAGTAGAGGGGACTATAAAGAATAGACCCTCTGTCTTTATTTAAACTACTTTCTGATAAATTATCTCTAGAAGTTGCAAGTTCAATTAGTACACTTCCAGAAAATAGCAAATCATTTGTTAGGGAAGCATGTCGCAATCAAATATCGAAAAACATAGTTAATAACACAAATTCTAATTCACGAAAAAACATAAAAGTAGTTAAAGGATTGAAAAAGAAAGATGTCTTCTACTTAAAAGCGGATAAAGGAAATAAGGTTGTTATATTGGATAAGAAAGATTACTTTGAACGCGTAGATAATCTTATCGAATCTGGCCCTTATGAAAAGGTAATAAGAAATCCATTACCGAGAATGATATCATAGGCTAAAAATTCTTTAAAAAAATGTAAGAACCTTGTCTCCGATTGACTAAAATTTAAATTAAATGTGAGTAATCCGACCATACCAAAATTGTATTGCTTACCCAAAATTCGCAAACCTGGAAAAGCAATGCGACCCATTGTGTCATCGGTCGGATCACCCACATATTTAATATCCAAATGGTTATCAAAAGAACTTGAGAAGTTACCATTAAATACTTTCGCAGTGAAGAATTCGTTAGAATTCATTAATAAAACAAAAAATCTAGTTCTTAATGAAGGTGAAGTCTTAATTTCTTTTGATGTTAGTTCTTTGTTCCCAAGTGTGCCAATTCCACAAACTTTACAATATCTCGAAGAATTACTTAGAATGAATGACTTTGAAGATGAAATTATTCGTGAACACTTAACATTATCTAAACTTTGTATGAAATAAAATTATTTCCAATATAACAATCAATTTTATGTTTAGAAAGAAGGAACAGCTATGGGTAATTGCTTATCACCTTTCATAGCCAATTTATTCGTGAGTAATTTTCAAATCGAAGCCAGTCAAGAATTCGAATATTTCCCAAGGGTATGGTATAGGTATGTGGATAGAGATATTTTCGCGATTTTTGATACAAATTGATGATTTTGTTTCTAAATTAAATAGCCGGTATGATTCCATTAAATTCACTTATGAAGTTGAGAACAAAGGACAATTGCCTTTTCTAGATATTTTAATTATTAAAAATAATACTAGATTAGAATTTGATATCTATAGGAAGGACACAGTAACAGATAGATATATTCCTAATGATTCATTTCATTGCAAACAACATAAATTAGCCTCATTATATTTTTTAGTTCATCGTTTGGTCACTTTCCCTCTGAATAGAATAAACTTTAATAAGGAATCGTATTAGAAATATAACTAGAGTTAATGGCTATGACGATGACTTAGTAAATAAGCTAATAAATAGACATAAGTTTAGGTTTAATATTCAGAATTCCACCTTTTTTACACGCGAAGAAAATAACACCAAGTATGTCTCGGTATAATCCGAAATATAGCAAGGGACTCAATGAGGTATTTAATAATTAATAATAATCTTAGTCTATAAGTCATCAGACAATCTGGGGAATATCTTAAGAAATCCCAAAGATACGATTCCTAATTGTGAGAAAAGTGGAATTTATGAAATTAGTTGTAATGATTGTGACAAAAAGTATGTTGGGCAAACTAAAAGTTCAATTAAAACACGATTTAAATAACATTTAGCATACTTAAAATGCAATAGAACAGAAAAATCTAGCATTGCCGAACATGCTCTTGAAGCTGATCATACTGTAACATTAGATAATATAAGATTAATAAAAAATGTATCTGATAGGAGATTGTTGAACGCATACGAAAGTATGGAAATCATAAAATGTAAAAGTAGTTTAAATAAAGACAGAGGGCCTATTCCTTATAGTCCCCTCTACTGGTTACTTGACCGGAACTGATGGCCTTGCCTATGTCATTAGTTCCGCTTGAGTAATTCAAGGGTTAGGCTAAGTATAAATAGGGTAGATTTGGTAGTTTAGCTTTAGTCGATCATCGCTCCTGATGAAGCTAACATGGTTAGCGAAACGCGCGTCGAGTGCAAAAATAAAGTGTTTGGTGTAGTGGTGAGATATACTGAGTAGTATCATTGTGCCAAAGATTCCACGTTCCCAACTTAGCTGGAACTTTGGATTCTTATAAGCATAAAAATTCTATTCCTGTAGTTGTCCAAAAAATAATTGAACCGGTATACAATAGATTAACTGATACCGATTTGTTAGAACGCTGTTTAGAAGGATACACTCAGAATAACAACGAAAGTCTAAACGCTGTCATTTGGTCTATGGCTCCAAAAGCGCATTACAGAGGCACAAAAATTGTTGAGATTGCATCTTATATTGCAGCTAATATATTTAATGATGGATATACTAGTGCAGGGGTCGACAACCTATGGCACGCGTGCCATCTCTGGCACGCCAATCAATTTTGAATGGCACGCGTACCTATTCAAAGTTTACACATAAATTCTGTAATCTGTGACATGTTTCGAAATTAAGTAAATAATCGAAGACAGTATTACTTTAACGATACAAACAAAAACGATATATTATAAAGGTCACTAGGTATTATTACCAAAAACTACAAAATATATATTTTTTAATTTATAATTTTACTGAATGCATTGGTTTCGGCAAGTATTAAATACGGCAAGCCTCAAAATATAAGCCTAGGCAAAAACACAAATGAACGTCCCCAATTCAGATCAAAAGAGCCGCTATAAGGCGGTTTTTGTTTGACTTGACTTCAATCGTTCCGACGCGCGCCGCAACTCTTTTTATATTGCCGAACTTTAGTTTTTGTTAGATTTAACTTCTAGGTGGCCCTTTGATTGCAATGGGCGCGTTGTAGATAATAATTTTTGTTCTAAGAAATTTAATAAACGTAATTATGTGAATTTTCTGGAAACATTATTTTTCTATATATAGCAAGCGGCTACGCGTTTGGATCATTTAGTATAGAAGTAACATTAAAAATTAAAATTACGTTGCGTTATGGCCGCGAAGAAACAGAAGGTAGACGTTCGATCATTTCAAACTGCATGGCAACAGATTACGGTTTTGTACAGCAAAACGATCGGGCCATTTGTATCCTATGTCGGGAAAGCGTAGTTTTCCGGATATCTAGTGTTCGACATTTCCAGATAAAACATGAATCGTCATTTAAAGATAACGCTGATAAAAGGGAGGCAATACAAAGAGCAAGTAAACAATACGAGAAACAGTCAACATTCTTTAGCAAAGTTTTCCAAGGAAAAAATCAGGTAACTGAATGCAGTTTCAAAATTGCACAATCGTTGGCACAAAAGGGTAGGCCGTTCACTGACGGAGAATTTATGAAGCAAACGTTTTTGAGTACTGGCGAGATTTTATTCGACGACTTGCCCAATAAGGATACAATATTGGCCAGGATTAGGGATATACCGGCATCAGCGCGGACCATCGAGAGACGAATTACCGAAATGACACAAAATGTCCAAAAACAGCAGAGAGATGCTATCAAACGGAGTTTTGTATTTAGTGTAGCATTGGATGAAAGTGTCGATATTAATGACATTGCCCGTCTGGCAATCGTTGCGCGATACTTCGATGATGGCAGTGTGTATGAAGAGCTGATTTGTCTGCTCCCATTGCAGGGAACTACAGGAGGAGAGGATATATTTTCAGAATTTGTTAAATATTTTGAGAAGCAGAACATTGATTTAAATAAAAATTTTTGCGTAACGACAGACGGCGCACCTGCTATGATTGGGAGACATAAAGGATTTGTTTCCCTTCTTATTGAACGCATGGGTCGATCAGTTTTGAATTTTCATTGCATAATTCACCAAGAGAGTTTGTGCGCTAAAATCTCCGCTGGAAGTTTAAAATCCGTGATGGATAAGGTGGTTAAAATAGTTAACTACGTTGTCGGTCGTTCTTCACTGATCCATAGATAATTTAGGCGTTTCTGCAGGAATTAGAAAGTGCATATTCAGATATACCATTGCACAATAATGTGCGCTGGTTCAGCCGTGGTAAAGTGCTCTCTAGATTTATGCAATGTCTGAGCGAAATTAAATCGTTTTTGTTGGAAAAAAATCAAGTGGATGCTTATCCTGAACTAGAAGACAAGAACTGGATCTGTATGTTAATGTTTCTTACTGATATTACAAACCATCTCAGTGAATTCAACTTAAAGTTACAAGGTTCAGGCAAAACAGTTCTGGATTTATACAAATCCTGGAAATCATTCGAATTAAAAATAGATTTATTTATCAGTGATATTACTACAAACACATATAAATATTTTCCAAATTTAAAAACTTATATATCCAGTGTCGACGATGGTGCACTAATAGACGAAATTCTTAAATATATGACTAATTTAAAAGAGGAGTTTATCGAGAGGGGTCAGGATTTTGATAAACATGGTCCTATGTTCGCTTTTTTTAATCAAACCAGATTTAATGGATTTTTACAGCAGTTGCTTTGACACATCTCTTTTCTCATGGATGAACATTAATGATTTCGATCTTCAATACATTGAATTTAAAAGCTCCGAGTTATGGAACACGAAATTTGTAGAATTAAGAAGGGTATTAGAAGGTAACTGCCAGAACCATTCAAACGAGATACTCAGTTGTTGGATGAGTTTACCAGAGAAATTTATTTGTTTTAAGAAAGTAGCTTTTGCTACGCTTACAGCTTTCGGATCATCCTATATCTGTGAACAACTTTTTTCCCATATGAGAGTGATTTTAAACCAGTACCGAAGCAGGCTGACAACTCGGAAGCATGTTTGACACTGAAAATAACCAGACATGAACGTCTAAAGAACTTCAAGCACAGGGTTCATACTAGGTCCTAGGACTAGTATAATAAAATTATTTGTTAAATGTTAAAATTTTTTTGTAATTAAACCTTCTAAAAGCAATATTTTAAGTTAATTTAAGTTAATTTTTGTTAATTTTAGTTGTAGTAAGTACAAGTAAGTAAGTAAGTAAGTAATGTCGGCACGCAAAATGTTATATGGATGAAAACTGGCACCCCTTAGTTAAAAGGTTGCCGACCCCTGTACTAGTGTATTACAAACGATGCAATTATTAAGCCTTGTAATTGGCCCAAGCGCGCTGCGATTTACCGAGAACTTGGATTTTCAACGAATATCTATAGCCAACATAAGAGCCCAAGAGGAGACTAAAGAGGCCAGGGAATTGAAAAGAGCTACTCAAAAGAAGTCGGAGGATATCGCGGCAACAATGGAAGATCTCATGTACGGTCCGGAATCGCAGATTGAAGGTAATTTTAAAAAATATTTGGTTTTAAGACGCTGACGCCGCACAGTGGGGAAAAACGAAAAATCGTGTTTCAAAATTGTCTAGAGCCTTCAATTTTGGTTCGATTTGGACGATTTTTTTTTTAAATTGAAGCTTATTAAATTCCGAACAAAGTTGTCGGAGCCGATTTTTCAATTAAACTTTTGTTTCAAAATGGCGGACGTTGGTTTTTGATTATATAGCGACTGAGACACAGAAAACGCTTACAGTTTCAAACCAAGTTGTGCTAAAATGCGTGTGTGTATGTTTTTTTATGTCGCAGATAATATATCTAATATCACAGTTACAAGATTAATAATAATGAACCCAAAATGGTTGCCATGAACAATAAAAGTATTATAAATATGAATAAACGTACCATTATTATTTTATATCCATAACATTTGCATAAATAATTAAAGTTGTTAATTATAAATATGTTTCAACAATTGACTTAAAATGACAAATCAAGTATGGCGGATGCCAAAATTGAATCGAGCAAGAAAGTTTCTCTGTGGCATTTAGACTGTGGCAGTCGGATCATTCAAGTTATTCAAGTTTAGTTGCGGGATTTAAATTTTCATGCAGTTATTGCTAGAATATTGCTGCTGTAAATTTTAAGTATCGTAGACAATTTTCTAGCAGATACAAAAAACAGCGATACACGCAGAAAAGGACAGCTCACACAGCTAGAAAATGGCTACAACAGCTAAAACGTTTTGTTAAAATAGGGACAGCTAAATATTTTGCTGCACTAGCCACATTGTTTGCTGTTGTAGCAAAAAAGTGGCTGCTGTTGCTAAACAGTGGCTAATGCAGCAAAATATTTAACTGTCCCTATTTTAGCATAGCTAACAAAACTTAATATTCCACCGCGACCGCTAAGACAATGTCCTTTACTTCACGTATCTCAACAATGTGCTCGATTCAATTTTGGCATCCTCCATACTTGATTTGTCATTTTAAGTCAATTGTTGAAACATATTTATAATTAACAACCTTAAAGAAATTATTTATGCAAATGTTATGGATATAAAATAATAATGGTACGTTTATTCATATTTATAATACTTTTATTGTTCATGGCAGCCATTTTGGGTTCATTATTATTACTCTTGTAACTGTGATAGATATATTATCTGCGACATAAAAAAACATACATACACGCATTTTAGCACAACTTGGTTTGAAACTGTAAGCGTTTTCTGTGTCTCAGTCGCTATATAATCAGAAACCGCCATTTTGAAGACGTCCGCCATTTTGAAACAAAAGTTTAATTGCAAAATCGGCTCCGACAACTTTGTTCGGAATTTAACAAGCTTCAATTTAAAAAAAAAATCGTCCAAATCGAACCAAAATTGAAGGCTCTAGACAATTTTGAAACACGATTTTTCGTTTTTTTTTTTTTTTTCCCCACTGCGCGCCGTACTGTTTTTTCTTTTGCGTCTACTGATTTTTTCAAACTGGTGTACAAGATATCTTAAGATCTACTTAACCGATTTTGTTAAAATTTACAACACATTCTTTATAATATCATCTAAGATGCAGCATAGGATTTTTCTGAGTGGGTGCCACGTTCATAAGTTATAAATTTTTTAAACTCAAAATTTTGATAAAAAATCAGAGTTTTTTTTTCAAACAGCTGTCTTTCCTACAAAAAAATTTTAAATTTTTTTTTTCCTATGCTACATCTTAGCTATTACCTTTCTAAATAAGAAAAAAATATATTTTTTATTTTTCAGACGATCCCTGACAGAGAAAATAAGTACACCATCAGCAAGGATTTTCAAAAGAAGGTCCTATTTGATGGCTCATATTATCGCCGTCATTTTTTAGTTTTTTTTATTCGTTCTTATTTCAAATTATTCATAAAACTACTATGTATATGTGTAAAAGATAAATTTTTTTATATATTTAATAGCTGCGTCAAAAAAAATTTTTATACCTATTTTTCCGAGCACCAAGGTGATGTAACCCCTCAATGGTAAATAAATTCATTCAAACCTCATTTTTAATAACCCTACATCAACTCCTTAAAACTTTTAATGCACTTACTTTTCTTGGTCATCTTCGTTCTTTATATCAACTTCTTCAGATTTTATTAAACTGCAGTCCTCAAAAAATGTGTCGCGACTTGTTTCCTCTCGTTTCATATCACTAAAAATAATTTCTTCTTTAAGGTTATACTTTCTTTTTTAATAAATAAATAAATAAAATAAATAAATAAATATCGTCTTTATTAAGATGTTAATACATGGGATGTGAGTACATATTACCCACACATAGTAGTAGTAGTAGAAGAGGCGAGATTTAACATCGGTTACTCTTACATCTAACCTCTTCAACACACGACGCGCTTACAAAGAAAAATCAAGCAACAATTACATACTAACATAGTAAAATCAATAACACAGCCCCACAAAAAAAAAAAAAAGTGGGGTATACTTTTGATGCGATATATCAGATCCGTAGTATTATTGCCCGCTGATCACGAATCTGCCGTCAGAATATCGCCATCACATCTCAATTTTTTTCTAACCTCAAAAAATAGGTAAAAATTAGTAAAAATTAAGAAAAATATACTCCTAAAAAATTGATTCAAGCTTTTTCATGAATCCAAAGATGTATTAATATGTATTCGGACACGCTAAGCTAATATTCATCGGTTGGATTAAGCCATACAGTTCTGTTTTCTTTCTAACCTCAATAAATCAGACAGATATAGTGCTTCTCGAATGCAAAGATTATAATCTTGGTGACTACAGTGAGGAGCAAGGGGAACGTTTTCACCAAGATCTGAAAATCATAGAAAATCGGTATCAAGGACGATGGGATGACCATATGCTAGCGGACTATTGCTGGTCGCTAAAAAGAGAAACAAGTCCTCAAAAGCGTTTGGGCAGAAAGCCTTTGAATAGGTCATTCGCGGAAAAAAGAACAAGATACAGCCAGCCAAAAAAAGGAAAGTTAGGCGCGGGTCTAACCTTCGCAATTCTAGGGCTTAAGGGTCTACTATTTGAGAGTATATGGTTTAAAAGTCCTGGTTTTGAGTTTATTGGGTCTCATTTTTAAAGTTACAGGGTTATTGAGGTCTTATTTTTTGAGGTTACAGGGTGTGGGAGTCTAAGGTTTCAGGGTTTAGGGTTTAAGAGTATCAGGTTTGAGGATTCCCCAACTGTATACCAAATTTGGTAGGAATCGGTTGGTTTTCAAAAATTTTGTCCGCCATCTTGGATCCGCCATTTTGAATTTTGCAAATCCGACCTCAGATTCATGATCACCAACCCAAAAAAACCCCCGTGTACCAAATTTGGTAAGAATCGGTTGAATTTTAATTTGAATTCGTTTTTGCATTCGAGAAGCACTATATCTGTCTGATTTATTAAGGTTAGAAAGAAAACAGAACTGTATGGCTTAATCCAACCGATGAATATTAGCTTAGCGTGTCCGAATACATATTAATACATCTTTGGATTCATGAAAAAGCTTGAATCAATTTTTTAGGAGTATATTTTTCTTAATTTTTACTAATTTTTTACCTATTTTTTGAGGTTAGAAAAAAATTGAGATGTGATGGCGATATTCTGACGGCAGATTCGTGATCAGCGGGCAAAAATACTACGGATCTGATACATCGCATCAAAAGTATACCCCACTTTTTTTTTTGTGGGGCTGTGTAATCGAGAAGAGACATCAAAATACAAATAAACTAGGTCTGAGAATCTGCTTATATAATAGCTCTTTCCTATATGATCGACGAAGTCGGCCAATAGTGCCCGTTTTCAGTTCTGGGTTCATGGTATTTTATATATTTACTGCATTATATGTAAAACTGCGCTGAAACAAGGCAGTGCGATGCTGAGGCATAGTCAAGCGATCAGGCCGTCTAATATACCTATCATGTACCGAATTTCGGGACACTAGCTTCTCCCTTAAACAAATCGGGACTGAAGCTCCTAAGAGCCTCATTAAGAATAATATGCAGTGCAGTTGCACAGTATTAGTAAAATGTAACCATTTTAACTCATTTATTTTTAAAGATACATGATCATATTTTCTCAAATGGAATATAAACCTACAGCAGACATTCTGTATACACTGCAATCATCTCCTTGAAAGCATATCCGAGCAAGGATAGTACACAATACAACAATAATGAAATGAAGACAAGACCAAAGACTCACACAATTTTTTTCAGCTTCAGTTTCAAAGCTATGCTCAAGGTTAGTCGCCGATTTTCCTTGCAAAACAATAAAACTTGCGTCTTGTCTGGATTTAGCCTCAAATTATGTTCATCTGAGTAAACTGACAAAGCCATGAGATCCTGATTAAAATTTTCTGCTGCAGACTCAGGATCCGATGGTTCAAAGAAATGAAGCAACTGTGTCTCATCAGCATACGACTGAACCGATGAATATGCAGCAGTTTGGAATATATCAAAACTATATATAAGAAACAGAAGAGGGCCCCTGGGGCACTCCCGAGATAATTTTACCAGCAGTTGAACAAACATCATTCATTCATACCCTCTGCCTCTACACCTTGTACGGAGTGATCAGCGAAGCCCAGATAGTGAAGTTTAGCACAAAGTAGGTTATGATCCAGCACATCAAAGGCCTTCGAATAACACAGGGGAACAGCTGTTTTGGTGTCGAGGTTTTTTGAGCTGATTCTATATCAATTTGATGTCCTGAATTCAAATAACGTATTCATTTGTACCTAGGAGCTCAAATTTTTAAGATATACAATTTTAGAGAAAAATATAAGTTACATTATTGTAACTCAAATCCGTAAGTGTAGTAAACAAAAGTAGATACGAAATTTTTATTTTAGTTATACAAAATACAATATTATGTCGTACTTACAAACAAAAAAAAAAACATTGAAGAAATGAAATAGTCACTCAACACTTGGAAAGCTTCTTTTCCGCGACATTCTTGAATGTTTTTTTAAACAGTCCCTTTTTAAACTCCAGCAGTAATCTGCCATCATGTGCATGTCCCATCTTCCTTGGTAGCGGTCCTCCATAACTTTAATATCTTGGTAAAATCTTTCACCTTGTTCCTCACTCATGTCTCCTAAATTTTCTGGAAAACGGTCTAAGTGGCTGTGTAAATAGTGTATTTTAATACTCATATTGCACCCTAAGGATTTGAAACTATTAAGCATCTTGTTAACCATTTCAACATAGTTTTGAGCTTTATGTTTGCCTAGAAAATTTTCTACAACTGCAACAAATGATGTCCAAGCTTCTCGTTCAACTTGATTCATTGAATTTATGAAGGCAGGATCCTTAATTAACTGTCTTATTTGTGGGCCGTCAAATATCCCTGCTTTGAGTTTTTCTGTGCTCAACTGATGCATTTTTACCCCTATATATGCAAAACAAGACCCATTCTTATCAAGAGCCTTTACAAATTGCTTCATTAAGCCCAACTTTATATGTAACGGAGAAAGTATGATTTTTTCTCTTTCAACCAAAGCGTCGTTAATGACATTCTTTTCCCCAACGTCCATGTTTTCTCTCTGAGGCCAATCTTTTCTAACCCAGTGGTGTGTTTTGTCCCTACTATCCCAGAGGCACAAGAAACACGGATATTTCGTGTAACCACTTTGCTGCCCAAGAAGAAAGTTTACCATTTTTAAGTCTACACAAATCATCCATTGATGTTCGTAATACTTTATCTTCTGCAAGACCAAAGCTATGGTATTATATTCTTCTTTCAGTTTCGTTGAGTGAGCTAGTGGTATTGAACCATATTTATTCCCATTATGTAGAAGGACACATTTTAAACTTCGCTTTGAACTGTCAATAAATAGGCGCCAATCATCTGGAATATATTCAGAAAGTCCCATTTCTTTCATGAGTCCCCTAATTTCGTGACAAAATACAAGATTGTCTTCTTGAGAAAAGAATGGTAGCAGATCTTTTTCTCTTGTACGGTAAAAAGTAATTTTGGTTCCTTGTTCCAGTAAATTTTTGTCGTTCATCCTAGAAGCCAGTACTTCAGAAGCTTTTTTCGATAAATTGAGATCCCTGGTGAGATCATTTAATTCATTTTGATTGAAGCGTTGAGGAACTGATGACGTCCCCTCACAGTCACTGTTAGTTTCAGTTCTCTCCAAACCATTGGTACGCCGAATTTTAGACATTTTCTTTTCCCGGTAGTCCACTGCCGTAAATGCTCTGTACAAGTTTTACATACGAGATGCGGGGCCCACGTTTTGTCCTGATCACCAAGCTTAACTCCAAAGTATCCAAGATACGCTCGCTTTAAAAAGTCAGTAATAGTTTGTCTGTTTTGTTGAAACATGTATTCTCCGCATATATAGCAAAACACATCAGGTTGATTTACACAACTTCTTCTTGAACTGGAACCTGAACTCATTTTAATTCTGTTCAATAACACAAAAACACTCTTTTCTTAACATAAAATAACACGCCGAATTCGATCTACTCTCATTAGTAAGAACGCACAAACTGACGAGACTTACCCGAGTTAGGTGATTAAAACGGTCAGTTCAGGTACCTGATAGGCAATGGTTCCACTATTTATAGATTTACCTGGAATTTACCCAATTACAGACTGACAATAAAACCATTGTACCTACATTAATGAATATATAATAATTTTAGAAACTCTCATAAATGAATATACTGAATAAAAACCACATTGGTAGATAAGTTGATGTATCTAAAAAAGTAGAGCTGATAGAGAAAAAACGGATTGCATGTATAGATTTTAGCGTCCCAAATATAGTTAAAATCAGCTCTAAAATCCCAGGCACCAAAACAAAAATATTTTTTTGTTGCCCTGTGTAATCTAGCGAGACTAATATAACAGCCATACTTTTGTCAATAGCTCTGATTATGCTATCGGTTAAATTCAATAAAGCCGTTGATGTGCTATGACTCCTCCGAAGCCAGATTGATGCAAGGGGAGCATTAGTCGAGAGATATTCTGAAACCTGTGTATGTACTGCCTTTTCCAAGACTTTTGAGTAAAGAATTTTTTAAAACAGTAAATATCAGAGAGCAAAAATAATTCTGGGGTTTAATAGACATTGGTGGTCCTACACAACAGTTATCACTACTACACCAAACATTTTATTTACCCCTGACGTGCGTTTTGTTAACTATGTTAGCATCATCGAATGCGATGATTGACTAAATCTAAGATTAAATAATTGGTCAAGTGCAAGTTGGACCTGCGCAATTAGAGTTCGGTACGTTGATTGCTTTTGAAATAAAAATTTTTGTTACGAAAGTATAAAATGATCAGTCACACGTCCCAAACGAGATTTTAACAAAGTTCTTCCCAGCCGACTGTTGTGTCTTTGGTCGCTTCGGGCGGCTTTTACCAGTTGCTGCCCACTCAGCTAACTGCCGATTTGATTTCGGTGTGTAGTGGTGGATTCATGTTTCACCCGTTGTCGCATATCGCATGAAAAAATCCTTTTTATTGCGCTTAAACAGGCCCAAACACCGTTCAGAATCATCAAAACGTTGTTTTTGATCCGCTGTGAGCAAACGCGGTACCTATTTTGAACAGAGCTTTCTCATGTCCAAATATTTATGCAAAATATAACCAACACGTGCTTTTGATATCTTTAGGGTGTCAGCTATCTCACACAATTTCACGTTACGGTCATCCAAAACAATTTTGTGGATTTTTTTGATGTGTTCCGATGTAACCATCTCATTTGGGCGTTCAGAGCGTTCAGCATCTTTTGTATCAGTACGACTGCGTTTAAATTCAGCACACCAGTAAATGATGAGCGATTTTCCAGGGGGAGAGTCCCCACAACACTCATCAAGCCATCGCTTTGCTTGAACGGTATTTTAAAACAGTGTTTAATCAACATACGATATCCCATTTTTTCCACTGTTTTGAAAATATCAAAAGAAGCGCCACTAAAACCACTGTAACTTGTAAACTAATCGTCGAAATGTCATGAAATTTTGACACATATCGTTTGAAGGTTGGTACTTCCTAAAAATCATATGAATTTTCAGCCTACGTGTTTTATCTTTATTTGAGCAAAAATTGTCTCTAAGGGATTTTAAAAATATATTTTTAAGCACCTGCCGACCTAGCCCTAATTTAAAGGGAACTTTTGTCTCATTTTTTATTATGTCTGTATGGCCTTTATATATTTATCTTCACATTTGCTAGTTATAAAAAATTGTGGCCCTTCGGTAATGCTATAATCTATTCTTTGATTAATTATTCAGGAGAAATTTTAATACTGGAAAAGTTTACTGTCATTATATTTATGTGACATGTCAATTCAGACTTTTATCATGGTATAAAATTTATGTAGCCAGCACTACATGCTATGAAATAAATATACACTTGAGATAACAGTATGTAAGTACTTTGCCAATGATATTACTGGAAATATTTCAAATTTTATTATTTAGGAAACAATACTTCAAATTACACTACTGTCAAAAAGTATTTGCCCACCGAGAAATTTAAATTTAACTGCTAAAATTTAATACCTAATTAAACCTTTTTATTATATTAGGTAAATTTAATTGTTCTTAACAAGTGTCTACTATAAAATTGTTTAGATAAGCCTTTTTGGTAAAATCACAAATTAAAAACCAATTATAACAAATTTCCAAGTTTTGCATGATAATCGTTTTGAGGCGATTTCTGAGAATTCCAGTTGAAGTAAGAACTCATTTCAAGTTTCTAGGGATCGCGAGTGATATAAGGATCCCCAGGAGAACGGTGAACTACATCATAAAAAAATTTTCTGCGGGACATGGAATTCGCAACCAAAAACGTTCAAAAAGGCCCCGAAAAACGACTCCTGCTGAAGACAGAGCTTTAATAATGTCCAGCAGACGTAATCGCCGCCCGACCGCACCAGAAATCACGGCTCAAGTAAACCCGGAACGGCCCATCCTATCAGCATGACAATCGTGAAGAACAGGTTAGCAGAAGGTGGACTACACGGGAGAGTTGCTGTGAAGAAACCAATTCTTAGGCAAGTGAATAAACGTAAACAATTAGAACAGGCCTGAGAACATGAAAATTGGACAACAATGTAATTCCGTCCTTGGGAGCGATGAATCTAAATTCGAAATTTTCAGTTCAAATCGACGAGTTTGCGTGCGGCGATCAGCTGGAGAGAGGATGTTGGAAGCCTGTCAGTTACCTACAGTAAAACTTGGTGGAGGTTCAGTAATGGTTTGGGGTTGTTTTGGCAACGGTAAAGTTCGAAAAATCTTTAGGATAGAAGGAATCATGCGAAAAGAACAGTATCAAGAAAGTTTGCTAACTCAAATGGTTCCCTCTGGAAGAGATACAGGGGAAATTTAATTTTCAGCATAACGACGACCCTAAACATTCTGTTAAACAAATTAGAAAACTTTTGGACCAATGGAAATCCGATGACTTCCTGGAA
Organism: Pachyrhynchus sulphureomaculatus; assembly: GCA_019049505.1. Taxonomy (NCBI): domain Eukaryota; kingdom Metazoa; phylum Arthropoda; class Insecta; order Coleoptera; family Curculionidae; genus Pachyrhynchus; species Pachyrhynchus sulphureomaculatus. The sequence continues at coordinate 117,549,557 of CM032451.1, forward strand.
GTGATGACTTGGCCTCCACAATCACCCGACTTGAACTCCATCGAATTGCTGTGGGACCATTTGGACAGGTGTGTTCGAAAACTCAATCTAACATCAGAAAATCACTTGTGGGAACTTTTACAAGCAGAATGGGTTAAAATAACCAAAGAAACTCTGAAAAATATACTAGACAGAATACCGAAACTCTGTAAAGCAGTAATTAAAAACAAAGGAAGTCACATAGATGAGAAAAATCCTGGAAAATCATGAATATTTTTTCTGATTTTCTAGACTGTATATTAATTAAAATTAAAAAATATATATTATCTGGATTTTTGTTGTCTTGGGACTGAAATATCTAGGTGGGCAAATACTTTCTGATGGTAGTGTACCTTATATTGTCATGCAAATATGATATGTTGTTTTATAATTTAAAAAAATTACTGACCCTTTAAATTTTGATACAAAAGTAACTCTACTTTTAATTTTTTTTCAATATTTGAAAATTATAATAAAAATACTAAAATCAATAAAAAATGTTATTTCAGAAGATGACAGTGAAAATACTGTTGATTATGTTTAAGACAACTTAAAGGAGATAAATATATCCTAAACCACTCTGTTGGGGTTTTTATGGGATATTATAGGAGGCGAGGGCATTAAAAATTATTAGATGTGAAGAATGACTTGTTTTGTTGAAGTTGTCTGGAATAATATCCTGGCTTTTACTGCAAGATCAGGGATGCTCTATGAAGACCATGGGATGTTTGAAAGAAATTATTCATTCAGGTGTGAGCAAAAAATTATTCTTATGTATGTTTTTTACAAGCCAGGGATCCTCATAATTACTACTATAATGCAAAAGGCCTATTTCCGTATGTCTAGTGAGTGTTACAGTTTTATTTTTTTGGCTAACTCTTGTATCAAAACATTTGACAATTTATAATAAAATTTCATGACCTAAACCATAGCTTACAAATTAAGCCTTATCTACATTCATATGTATTAAACAAAATTCTTACTGATTTGAAGATATAGCATTATATGAAACCCTTGCTGGAACATCTAAGGGAGAATTTTCAGTATTCGGTTCGATTTTTATGAATAATTTACTATCATTCTGGTTTTCTATTATCATGGTATAAGGTGTATTTTTGTCCTCTTTTACACTTGAAGTAATGCATAATCCTATGTCATCATACAGGTCTGTTTCCTTTTTATTGCTAACAAGTTCAGACAAATCCATTCCTCCGTCCATTATGGTAGCAGCGTTAATATCCTTATTAATAGTATCAGCTTCTTTAGGCAAATTATGAAGCATTGAACTGACCATGTCCTTGGATATTTCTGTTAATTTTGGTAAAATTACTTTTTCACTGTAATTACTTTCCATTCCACTTTTTGAAAGAAAACCTAAATTACAAATCTTGTATGAAAAAAAAACTAATATAATACAATATAAAAAAGAAGTTGGGATCACAAATTTATAACTCTTCTTTCTCTTTTTGGCGGCCACAGCTGCTAGGACTATTCGGCCAAATGGCTATGGTGCCTCGGCCACCCTTGGGGATGTTTTACACGGTCTCGAATTTCGATGCACTTTTAGGCTGGGCGCACACATGCGGTTTCCGTATTCGATTTCCGATTCATTTTCCGTATTCGGACACCCGAATGCATGAAATCAATATAAACTGCATTGACTGCCGCATATGTTCACTTTTTTTCCGAACGGAACACATTCCGTATGTACGTTTCGAATCCCAGCCCGTGCGGTCGGAGAAACCATTCGGAAAAAACCTAATGACGTCATGCCGAACGCAGCGCCTGAATTCATTTTGTACCTGCCGGCGAACACGTTCGGAAATTTCTATTCCGAACCGCGTCACGCGTAGCGGACGTATTTTGTTTTATCGCGACACGACCATATGTGTGAGGTAGAAACATTAATATTGGCTGTTGAAAAAGACCCCTGCTTATGGAATATTCATGACAAGGACTACCACAACAGAGATGTAAAAGATTTGGTATAAATTCCGAATGAAGGAAAAAACTAACGTCTGCGCTAGGCTCACGGAATTCCGAATTGGTATTCCGGATCCAGAAAACGAATACGGAAAACGAATGTGTGCGCCCAGCCTTAGTTTTTCGTTTTATCTCCCATTACGTAAGTTTAATGTTTTTTTTTTAATACTTCCTTTTCCTTCCGGTTAGGCCATGGAGCTTCTTCCCAGAATTCACCGAAAAATAAGCACGATCGCTCCTTTTGGAACGTGACCCTGTAAGGACATATTTTGTGTGCCAAGAAACTCTATAGAGTTTAATAAAAATTGTAGGTTACGAAAGCAGATGTATTTGGTACCATAGACATAGAGGATGGACCATAGACATGGAGGATGGACTGAGTGTTCCGTATCCCGCCGTGAAGTAATCATGACCGAATGAGTAGCCAATAGCTGTCTCTTTCTAGAATGCCGCTAAGCTACGGCGCACTTGCAAATAATATTTCTAAGTGTTCTGTTTGAACTAAAATCAGGTGGGGGCTTTTATCGCCTTGAATTCCGTTTCTGGGTACTGCGCCTTGCTTATTACAGGCCTACAGAAAAGAGACAGGTATTGGCCGCACAGTCGCTTTGCCTCTTTCTAGAGAGTGGTCAATTTTGTGAGGGTAATGCTCAGTCCATCCTCTATGTCTATGGGATGGACTGAGCATTAACCTCATAATGTCTATTTTCAACAATTCTGGAAATCTAAAAAATAGTAAAAAATATTCTCTTGTTATAGTATGCGCTACTAGAGCTACCAAAATTGGACGATAATGAAAAAATGTAGTTCCGCAGGGAGGTCTCCAAAGCGCTACAGGAGCGACACATGTGTGGAAAAAGCGATTCACGTTGTTCTTGAATCGCCGTAAATTGTACTAGGAAACAGTCCTGCGCAAATTATGCCAAAGGGATGATATTCTTCATATAAAAGACTGCTTGAAAAGTGTTATACGAGGAGTAACAAGCTGAAGCTACGGATGTGAAGTATCAGCGCGACGTGTATTTCTAACATGCACCGCTCTGCGAGAAATTAAACAGGCCACATCCTCCGAACACTTTCCATGAAAATACTTCTAGAATAGGCTCAAGTCGCCAACCGTTCTTCGATGTTCCAGCGAATCAACGCCGCCGGTCAGTTCCGGGTCTCCAATCAGACGAACAGCTCTTCTCTGAATAGAATGAAACAAATGCAGTGTATGTTTAGGAGCGGAGCCCCAAACATGGGAGCAGTATTCCATAGTTGGTCGAATTTGAGCTTTGTAAAGAACAGTTGTTGTGGAGTGTAAAGCTTTCTGGTTCGAAATAATATTCCCAACTTTTGAGAAGCTCTCCTTGCTATGCCTGCAACATGTTAATGCCAGGACATATTTGCTCCCAAATTAACGCCCAACAAAATTGAGCGACGATGTTAGAGGAATGGAGTGCCCCGACATAACTATGTCGGGTTCAGCAACGTTAATTTTTCTAGAAAAAACTGCCGCCTGGGTTTTTGTAGCGTTAAATTCCACTTCCAGATCTTTGTTAAGTTGAACAACTTCCCCTGTCTGCGGACACTCGCCTGAGCAGTCGATGTCCGAGCGTTCAAAGTGAATGAAAAGATAAGCGTACTGTCATCTGCAAAGCTGTAGATTGGATTTCCGGTCTTTTCCAGCAGATCCTTAATGTGAAAAAATCAATTGATTAATAAAATTTCGCGGTAAACTTCATCGAGTGAACAAGTTTTTGCGGTGTCAAGTTTCAAAAGGTGAGATCGTAACTGTTCTTCGGTGAATTATGGGGCATAGCTCAGTGACCTTGGTGGAGGACTCAACAGGTAGCTCAAGTACTATCAAGCGAGGGAAAAGTCCTGGTTAGCTTTCTCAGGTGATTTAGGAGGCACGTTGTAGGTGTTTTGAGTTCGGTAATTTACTGTCTGCCACAAACCAGATATTCTTGACAATCTCTACCAGCCTCCTGGCGAGTTTGAGCCCGATTATTTAAAAGAAGAGGTAATATATTTAAAGAAGTGTTATGCGACTTTAGTTTCCAGACCCACGTAATGGTAGATCCTACTGGATAAATAAAAATTAAATGTTCGTCCAAATTCGAGAATGCGTAAAGTCGTTGGGGCGCTATTCAAGAGCAAGATGAGTGTCAAAAAACGGGGGGGGGGGATTGCCAATGGTCATTCAACATAATAGTCGTAGCAGCTGTGACCATAAAAAAGCAAAAGAGAGGCAGAAGTTTTTAAAATAATTTCACGACACAACTGATACTACATAAACAAAATTTAAATCGATATTGGACAAAGTCATTTTTCAGCAGTTTTTACTGTTCTCTCATCCGTCACTCCATCTCAGGACGCGTTTCACCTTATCACGGCTCTTCAGCTGAGCTAGGATTGGTTGAACAAAACTTGCAGTACTAGCCTAAAAACTAAATAAGACAAAAATAATTTGCACCTCTGTCTGGTGTTAGCAATATTAGATAGGCTTTCTGTTGCTTGTTGGCTACCTAATTGATACGCAGGTTTGGATCTGCATCAGAGTAAATCAATTTTTAGAATTTTAACAGGACGGAAATAAAAAAAGTAAGAGAGAATAGAATACATATATTATCATCCAATAACAAAAATGGCACGCTTTGCTATTTATTAAAACTGACTTAAATCTAATTCACTATCGCTACAGTTATCTGCAGTAGAAATTTTTGATACAGTATGAACACTTACATAAATATGAAAAGATCAGTTTTAAAAATATACGAGTGTCGTTCTAAGTCTGACAATGAAAACACCAGACTGAAATTTTTTTATATTTTTCTACATAATCAGCTTGCAAATCAATATATTTATCTCGACGACTTTCCACTTTTTAACAACCTCATTATCATAAGATTAATCCAACTTTGCAAAATGAGCGTTCGTTGCTACTTTAACTTCATCATACGAAGTAAATCTTCATACAGCTAGCCATTTTTTCAGGTTTGGAAACAAGAAGTAATCGCTGGAAGCCAAATATAGCGAACACGATGAAGGTAGAAGTAAAGTAAATCCCAAGATATAAGATCCTGCCTTTTTGCTTTTTCAATATGGCAATAAACGACCCTATTAAGGTTTTGTGCATAGTTGCCAGGTATTACGATAACGATCTATTTTTACCTATATATTTACTACCTGGCAACCCGGTTTGGAGCCCATTAAGTATTTGATAATATAGGCCTAATGACCGCAGGTCCCCATTAAGATTCGAAAGATACTTTTTATTTTTAGTTTTACTTACAAGGTAACGGTTCTATTTTAATTATGTGGCGTCCGTGAGAAAATTACAATAGTGGTTATTGCAAGAGAAAACATTTATCACTTGACGCTAAACAAATAGTGAAAAATGTTTACGACAGTTTGGTAAAAAGAAATTTGAATAAACAAAGTGCTTTGCAAGAAACCAGTGAACTAACAAAAACCCCAATTTCTACGATTAAGGGTATTGTAGGAAAACGATCACTCAGGAACAGCAAAAAACGGAAAGATTTTCAAATGCATCATGTAGACGATTGTGAAAAAGACGTCATCAGGAGAAAAATATATTCTATGTATGAAGAGCAGAGCAGAGCTGGTGCAAGACGGGACGAATATACATTGTGGCCGATCAACCCTTCACAGAATTCTCTTAAGAATGGGATTCACCTTCCGAAAAATCAACAAAAGGCAAGTAGTGATGAAGTCACAAAGATTACGAATCTTGCGACATACTTATTTACAAGAAATTAAAAAGTATCGATCAGAGAATTGGCCAATAATTTACCTTGACGAAACATGGTTCGACACCCATGACACTGTGCAAAAAGGGTGGGTTGACAGCAGTACAAAATGTCAGACTACCGCACCTTCAAATGAAGGTAAACGAATAACCATTTTGCATGCTGGATCTGAAAAGGGCTGGGTTTCAAATTGTCTACTATTATCTGCAAAAAAACATAAAGATTCTAGTTTAGACTATCACGAAGACACGACCGCAGAACTTTTTGAAAATTGGTCTCAAAATTTCCTTTTGCCAAATGTTTCCGAACAGAGTGTTATAGTTATGGACAATGCAATTTAGTCGCCTACTAAATAAGGTTCCTAATGCAGCCAACACCAAATCGGAAATACAGGAGTATATGTTAGACAATGACATTTATTTTGACTTTAATTATAAAAAAAGTGATCTTTTGGAAGTTTTGAAAGTCTATAAATTGAAAAAGAAATATGTTTGTGATAGTATGGCTACTTTAAGTGTGTCAATGGTTGAATTAGTAAAAAAAAGTTATAAATGATATACCTTGTGAAAACTAGAAGAATTCCATTCAGCACGTTGTTAAAGTTGAAGATTCATATATTTATGTAAATAATATAAAACCACTGCTATTTACCTCAGCTGATGACAGTGATAGTGAAACCGAATTAGGCTTAAGTTAAAATATATTTTTATTTATACAATATGTCCCCTCTTGTAAACCCCATTCATTCAAACTGTATATTTGTACTTTTTATCAATTTGTTTTTACATGCATCTATAAATCAACGTCTCCAAAAACACTTATAATTTTATTTATTTGCATTAATGAATAAAATTCTTAAGTCCATCTCGGCAACCTATTATAAACAAAAGGTTAGAATTTTTATATTGCCCACTTAAAACGGCAAAAATCTGGATCTTTTATTTTGGGACAGGCTATACTTTTATTTTATCTTCAACATGTTGCACCACTTGGATTTTAATCAAACTTGACACGCTGTTAGGCGACACATAGACAAATATTATATATCTTTTTCAAAGTGGTTATTCAATTAGATTTGCTAGAAATTAATTGATAAAATTTTTATTTGCATTTTTCTAATATTTTTATTTAGGCTTGGTCCATCGGAAACTATGGTAAAATAAATTGTAGAGTGTACCATAACACTGCCATTTAGTTTTATTTTCCTAGCTTAAAAAGGTACTTAGATATATCACTTTGAAAAAAGTCATCACCAAGATAGAAAAGTAATATCTTCTGTATTAACTACTATTAGCCTCCTCTATATTATAGCATAAGTTACGATATAGGTTCCTCTATCGGGGGCAGTTTCGCCATGGAAGTACGGCTAGACCGTTTACAGACCGATATTAAAAATTCCACACTTTTGACCGTAATTAAAATAAAGGAACAAACCCCGCACTACTGCGATGAGGACGTTGTGTTTCATAAAACGTTTGTTTTGTTTGTTTCTGTTGGGCAGGGCGCATCGACAGCTAAGATCATTTAGCGCCCACTAGAGTTAGTTTGGTATAAATAGATTAGACTATGAAGTTGAATTCTTTTAAGTAATTGGTTATGTTTTCTTTAAGTGGGACAAAAGATTTTATGAGGATGGTGATGTTGGATGGGATGCCGTGGGTGTCTCTCAAGTTTTGATGTTGAATGGATTCGATTAGATGTAACACTGATAAGGGGGAGTCACATTTAGGACAGAGTGGAGGGGGATCTCTCTTTAATAGATGTACATGCGTGGAGTAGGTGTGTCCCAATGCCAGTCTTCTCATTATTACATTATGTCTTCGGTTCAATTCTGGGGAGTTAAGGGGAGGAAATACATTGGTTTTGATGGACCATAATTTGTTGTTGGGATCTTCCAAGTCCCATTTGAGTTGGAAGAGAGAGCCGTGTAGGTGTTTTATGAAGATGTTAAAATCAGAGTAGTGATTCTCTCCCATGTTCATACTGCCCCTTTCTATGGCAAGTTTAGCAAGATAATCCGCTCTGTCGTTATGAGGGTTGCTTATGTGACTGGGCAACCAAAGCAAGGATATGGTACGTTTTTTCAAGGTGGCCGTGTACATCAGATCCAGAATTTGTCTGATATAGTTGAAATTGAGATTTCTAGAATTGATGGCTTTGAGAGCGCTTAGGGAATCGGAAATTACGAGGGTTGGTTGTTGGATGTTTGCTTGGAGGGAATATCTGATAGCCTCCTTTATTGCCAACAATTTGCGGAGAAAATAGAGATATGTTTAGGTAATTTAAACATTTGGACGATATTATCAAAAAAGAAGGCAGCCCCAACTCCCTTTTCCGTCTTTGATCCATCTGTGAAGAAAAGTAAATGATTGGGATAGATATTGAATAGTCTGTCAAGAAAGAGCTTGTTAAAGAATATGTTTGAATTTTCTGATTTTTTATAGGAGTGCAAAGTTAGGTCAATGTTGGGGAGAGGGGAGAGCCAGGGAGGAAAGGTGGTTTGGAGGGGGTAGTTGTAATAAGGGGGGGAGATATTGTGCTGGATGAGTAATTTGTTGATTCTGTGGGGAATAGAATCAGTGGGGAATGTAATGTTTGGTCTGTGGACATTGGCCAGGTTGAGTGAGGATCTGGTATGAGGTCGATGTAGGGAAGTTGAGTAAAATTTTAACAGTGAGAGTTGGCGAGATAGTTGGAGTGACTGAGTGGATGCGTTGCACTGTAAGCTAGTGATTGGGGTGGTTCGGAATGTGCCTGTGGCCAGTCGAAGACAGCAATTTTGTATAGTTTCAAGAGGTTTCTTGACATGAGGGCTTGCGGAGTCATAGATGAAGTTGCCGTAGTTGATTCTGGAAAGGATAAGAGACTTGTATAGATGAGAGGGAGAATGAAAGTCTGCGCCCCAGGTCGCGCCAGAGAGCATTCGAATGAGATTGATGTCAGAGAAAGATTTGGTTTTAAGGGATTGTATGTGAGGTTTCCAGGTGAGTCTATAATCGAATATTAGGCCTAGGATTTTTAGTTGGTCTGCTGAGGGGATGGAGATGTTTGCAATGGTTAGCGGATTCATTCTAGGACAGCATTTCTTCTTGCAGAAATGAACGGATGAAGATTTATGAGGGGAGAAAATATAGCCGTGTTTGGTTGCCCAGGTGGATAGTGAGTTAACGGAGCGTTGCAACAATCTAGTGCAATCTGAAGAGGAAGGAGAGGAGGTGTACATGAGGATATCATCAGCGAATATTTTGCATTTTATGTTGGGGGCAATGTGTTCTGAGAGTGTACTAAGGGCGATGTTAAAAAGGGTGGGGCTGAGTACAGAGCCTTGTGGGGCTCCCAGAGAGGTAGTGAATGGAATGGAAATAATACCGTTGGCTTTGACTCTGAATGTTCTGGATTGAAGAAAGTTGATTAAAAATTTAGGTAGGGCCCCTCTGAGACCCGCTGAAAACAACTGAGCAATGATAATGTTTTTATTGGTTATGTCGAATGCTGAAGAGAGATCCAAGGAGATTAAAAGGGTGTGATTATTGTTAGAAAAGGAACGTCTGATGTAATTCGAGTGGTTTTCATAACAGTAAAACATTAAATACTTTATATTCCAGCTATGTGCTTTCACGGCTTGAATATGGTGCCATTGTTTGGAATGGAAGTATATTAAACAAGTAGAGAATGTTCAAAGAAAGTTTGCCAAATTTCTTATATTAAAATACGATGGTGTGTACCCCGATAAGGGTGTCGATGAGGTCATTATAACTGAACGTTTTCAGCTACCTTTATTGACGAATCGAAGAAATTACCATCTGGTCTGTTTTCTTATAAAATTATGTAAATCTCTTATTGACTCTCCTGACTTACTATTTCAAGTAAACTTTCACGTTCCTAATAGATTGGTCAGAACCTCTCCTGTTTTCGCTTTACCTACTGCATCAACTAATTTTCTCATCAAAACCCATTGTTTCAAGCTATGAGCGTTTTCAACAGTACTTGTAACGACATTGACGTGAACAACCTGTCGTTTGCGCAATTTGCCAAATGCTTAAAAAATAAATTGGTGCATGTATAGGTATTTATTCCAAGTGTATCATTTTAATTTTCCAGTTTTATTAACAAAAAGTTAGTTTCTTTAGTACCAAAAAGTTTGAGAATATAGTAGTACTACGAAACTGCAGTGACGCCTAGTGCAACTTTTTATACATGTCAGTTAACAAAAAAATAAATAAATAAAATAATTTATTTATTTATTTGAACCAGACTTATTACAATTCAATACAAAATATGCAATACCTATAAAGATAACACAAGTTATCTGCACAATAGGACTGGTGGACAAAAATCCTTAAGAACTATACACAATTATAATAAACTATACTAAAATACACAAACTTAAATTTAAAAAAAAAAATATAAAATGAAAATTTATTGGTTGCTCAACAGTGGCAGTAGATACAGAAAAATTCAGAAACCAAAAAGCAAAAACAACAACAAAAAAAAACGTACTTTCCATTAATTATATTGTGGCCACACTTATATCCGATGATCCAATCCAACCTTTAAACTTTTTTTTCAGAGTCTTACCTCTTAATTCTAAATTTTTTCAGTTCCCAGGGCAGTTTGTTAAACACCTTCATAGCAGTAATCTTACTGCTCTTAAATTTTATTCTTTTATTTATCTATGACAATAAAAGGTTTTTGTTTCTAGTCTTAGTATGAGATTCTGCGTGTTCCTTTCGCATATCTGCATAATAAAGCAACAATGACTCTAATGTAAACATCTGTGAGATATTTAATGGGACAGAATAATTAGTTTGTTTTTTCAAGATTATCCTTAAGATCCGATTTTGCAAATTCTGCAACCGAATCCCAACATTATCATATGCTCCACCCCACGCAATCAATCCATAAGAGCAAATGCTATGGAAAAGAGCATAATAAATCGTTAATAGAGTCCCCGTCGACATAGTTCTTGATAATTTAGCAAATACAAATAGCAGATATTTCGTTCTTTTCACTACATTCTCAACATGCTTATCCCATCTCATATGGCAATCAAACACAATGCCCAAATATTTACAGAATTCAACCCTTTTTACTCTACTGTGATTAATATTAATAGTTACATCACTCGGAATGCTATCACGATACACACCAAAAGTCATGAAGACTGTTTTTGAAATATTCAAAGATAACTGATTTAATGCTAACCATGTGCTTACTGTTTTTAAAAGATCATTCATTTTATTTTGGGTTTTATCCCAAGTTTCTTCAGTGCTTATAATGGCTGTATCATCCGCATATGACATCACAGACTGCTTTTCCAAAATTTCAAGCATGTCATTTATGTATAAAATAAATAATAGAGGTCCAAGGATTGTTCCTTGTGGGACTCCACATGTAATTTGTTTAGGGGCACTAACAGTACTTGCTATTTTGACAGCCTGTATCCTATTATTTAAATAACTTCTAATTAAGTCATGAGCCATACCTCTAATACCGTAATGGTATAGTTTTTTAAAAGAATTCCATGTTTCACTGTGTCAAAAGCTTTAGCTAAGTCCAAAAATGTTACAATTATTGGAATATTTAGGTCTAAATTATTATAAATTGTATTACTCAAGAAATTTAAAGCATCTTTAGTTCCTTTACCCTTGACAAAACCATATTGGTGTTCTGATATTAATTTGTTTTTCTTAATAAAGTTGTATAAGCGAGAGTGTATGATTTTTTCGAAAATTTTAGCTATATTAGATATTAAAGAGATAGGTCTATAGTTTATTGGATCATGTTTTACACCAGCTTTATAAATGGGTACTACCTCTGCAGTTTTTAATGCGTTTGGCCAAACAGATGTATTAATGCTTAAATTAAAAATATGACTTAAAGGTTCAATAATCTTATCAGCAATACTCTTAATAATTTTTACATGTATTCCATCGACTCCTACACATTTTTCTTTTAACCGATTTATAATTGCTCGGATTTCACGAGGGTCTGTTAATTTGATATAAATTGAGTTTCTATTCATTTTTGGTAAGTTAAGTGATGCTCCCTGCGGTTTTCCAATATTTTTAGCCAAATTGCTGCCCACATTACAGAAATAAGAATTGAAAAGATTTGCTATTTCTTTTGGGTTTTCAACCTTTTCATCATTATCCATAATAAACGATATTTCATTTGGGTTTGTTTTTACATTGGGTCTAATTTTTCGTTGTATATATTTCCATAGCAATTTATTGTTACTACAAACATTTTGAACCATAGCCGATTCATAGTTAAGTTTTGCTCGTTTAATTACTTTATTCAATACTTTAACGTAATTTTTGTAATCAGTCTTAAAGCTTTCCTGTGTTGGGTTTTTTTTTCCATAAATTATACAATGTTTCCTTGGTTGAACAAGATATCATGATACCTCGGTTTATCCATTTTTTCCTTGGCGCATATTTATTACCATTTTTTTTTTTGTGAGTAGCTTTATTTTGGGCTGTTTGTAACATTTCAATTTGTGGCTAGATTAGGATCCTTTATTTGCAGAATGTCATTCCATTGCAGTTTATTTACCTCAGAGGTCAATTTTTTATAGTTGATCTCCGAAGTCCAGCCATCTACTTGAGGGCAACAAGCATTAATATTAATTTCCAACACTAACGGATAATGATCAGTAAAAACTTCCATAATTTTATAAGATTTAGTATTCAGCATTTTAGTTTTAACAAACAGGTTATCAATGCAAGACCCCATTTCAATGTTATCTTGTGATGGCCTAGTAACGCCATTGAAGAAAGGTACATATTCAAATTGTAATAGTTGACTTAGAAAATCTTGATTGATTGCTTTTATACATTTTAGTTTGACGAGAATTTTTATGTCGATTTGAACCACTTTTACATTTCGATTTATAAATACAACACATTTAAACATTTTGATTTCACTGGAATTTGTATGTACTAATAGATGTCGATTTAAATTACTTTTATGTTTGGCTTGATAATTACAATGTTCACATTTAAATATTCTTATTTCACTGGAATCTTTATGTACTAATAGATGTAGCTTTAAACTATTCTTATATTTTGTTTGAAAATGACAATGAGTGCATTTAAACGTTTCTACTTCATCGGAATTTTTATGTAGCAATAGATGTCGGTTTAAACCATTTTTACGTTTCGATTCAAAATTACAATTGACACATTTAAACATTCTGATTTCACTGGAATCTTTATGTACTAACAGATGTTTATTTAAACTATTTTTATGTCTCGATGCAAAATTACAATGGATACATTTAAACATTTCGATTTCACTGGAATTTTTATGTACTAATAGATGTTCATTTAAACCACCTTTACGTTTCGATTCAAAATTACAATGGACACATTTAAACATTTTGATTTCACTGGGGTTGCTATTTATATTTCTGGTCTAATAATGAAAAAACAAATATTTGTGATCGAAATTGGTTTTACTGTTTTTCAAAATATTTTCTATGAAGATCAATACACTTTTGCACGAGTTTGAACCAATTTTCGAAGCACTTTTTCCACTCCGATTGAGGTAACTCCAAACATGTGTTTTGAATGCATCAACCGCTTCTTCGGGTGTCGAAAATCGTTGACCACGTAATTTGTTTTTCGTGTGCGGGAATAAAAAGTCATTGGGTGTCAAATCGGGGCTGTATGGCGGATGACCCATCAATTCGATGTTTTAGCCGGTCCAAAATTCCTTTGTTTGAGCCGATGTGTGAGAGCTCGCATTCTCATGGTGAAGAATGATTCGCCTCTTCTTCGACTTTTTCCGAATTTCTCCGAAGACTTCTGGCAAACAAATAGTCGTGTACCATTCAGAATTGACCGTTCTACGTTGTTCTAACGCCATTGTCGCCACTTGACCGGTAATGCCGAAAAAACAGGCAACCATTTGCTTCGATGTGCTTCGTCCGCGAACAACTTTTGTTGGATTTAGCTCGTCTTGGAAGATCCATACAGTCGATTACTGTTTTATTTCGGGCTCATATGCATAGATCCATGATTCGTCACTTGTGTAGATGTTATACACAGCCTTTAATGCACCTTGATCGTATTTTTTCAACATTTCCTTGCACCAAACGACACGAGCCTTCTTTTGAGCGTTTGTCAGATTATGCGGGATCCAACGCGAACAAATCTTTTTTACGGTCAAATGATCATGCAATATCTTATTGATGCTTGTCATACTAATGCCCAAAGATGCTTCAATCTCACGGTATGTCACATGACGTTCTTGCTTTATCAGTTCACGCACAGCATCGATGTTTTCTGGCACAACAACCGATTTTGGACGACCTTAACGGAATTCGTCCTGAAGCGAACGTCGGCCACGATTGAATTCGTTATACCAGTTTTTTACAGTGCTGTAGGATGGTGCTTCATCGCCGTATAAAGAATTAAGTTCATCGATGCACTCTTGTCTTGATAATCCACGTCGAAAAATAATCGCACGAAAATGATCACGAGTTCATTCCATTTTTTGCCCGAGATGAATTTTTCCAGTTACTGTAAACAACACAAATTGCGCTTAAATGACAAAATGTTTGTTCAAAGGTTATGTTCAACAATTTCAAGTTTCTAAACGTCAGATGACACCTGGCAACACTTACTGTTGCCAATGCCAGAAATATAAATAGCAAGCCACGCACAGTGTCTCAACTAGTACAAGCTAGCGGGACAATATTATTTCTTCACTTATTTCAATTGTTTATGTATATTCCAGGTATCTTAAGCTATTTTAAGAAAAAAAAAAAGTTGAAAAATGTGTACTGTATGTGTATTAATCGAAATATGTAGCTGCAAGACGGAAGTGGTTTACTAATGTGTCTCATTTGTTCACTATTGTCGCTAATTGTTCTTTAATTAGCTACATACGTCTACCTACTCATTATGTGTGAAAAGCACAATCATGTTTGTTTACAAAGAAATTTCTAGGAAAAAAATAAAAATCATAATGATAGTACCCACATTTATTAATTTACAAAATATTATTTCTTTTAAAATAAATTAGTACAATAACAGTATCTATATATCAATTATTTACAATAACAAGGTGTATAAGTAAAAGAAATATAATATTAAATAACTTATATACTAAGGCATGAATTATAAGCAACTACAACACACAATAAAATAAGAATAATAATTTCAATAAAAAAATACTTAAACCTACTAATCACCATCAGATGAGTCGTCATCACCGCTCTCCCATTCAGTAGAATATTCAGAGAGTAAATAATCCTCCTCATTTAATTCGTGATAATGACTTACTGGATGGCAATGAAGGTGGGATAATCAACTGCAGAACCTCCGATGGCAAAGAAGTAAATTTTCTTTGCGGTAATTCTCTATACGAGTTGATAACAGGATCAGACGTAATTAAAAGCATTCTCAAAAGATCTGTATTTGTGGCAATACGTGACCGCTTCCTGGTGTGCCGTTCACGGCATCTACGACAGTCTTTATTTCTTGCCTCCTGGGCTTCTTCGGAGAGTTGTCCAATGGGAAGAAGAAGACTTTATAACTTCCGCGCTGTGTACAAGAATTTTATGCACAGTAACGGGCATGGAATACCACGAATACAGATCAAGGTATAATTTTCTAGTATCAACACAAAACTTTTCGAATTCTATATAATTTATGTCATATCCCGATGACAAAGTTCTTAAAATTACATGAAATCTACGAATAAGGTTTACGTCTAATCCTGTAATTTCGCTGCTCAATTCAGCTTTGGAAAAAAATCTACGTGCTGTGATTCCATCGTTTGTGTTACCATACCCAGGTTTTGGTTTATCTACAATGAGATCCATACGATCTTTAAACACTTTTTGTATCTCTTTTCTCTAGTTTCACTGACCGCGACGTTATGGATCTGTTTAGCAACACTTCGATGCCCTTCTTTTCGAGTAGCTAACTCAGCTGCTGTAATAAGCTCACTTGCACTTCGCGATTCCAAAAGATCTTCTACTCTCCGTCTCTTCGTTTTCGTTGATGAGTCTTCAAATGATTTTCTGGGTCGCCCTACGGAAAGAGCCGCTGATGATGTTGAAGTGCACGGTTGGTTAACACACATCTTTATTTCGATTCCGGATCCCTCTAACCAATCTTTATGTTTGATTAGAAACATTTCTTTGTTACACTTTAAAGAAGTCCGCTTTTGATTGAATTTTGCTGAAAGGCTTGATATTTTCATTTTGAGTCGTTTTAGAGATTCGTCAGAAACATCAGACATATTGAATTTTTCACTTATATAATAAAAAATGCCACTGTTTCGTTCAGTTTTGTCATGTTTTAGCCATTCTTCAAAAAACTCCATTTTCGTCATAGTCACGACTCGTTCTGAAAAAAATAAAATAATTTTACTTTCGGGCCTTTTCGGGGTCTATAAGATATATGAATCTGTGCCTGAATGTTGCAGGTATTACATATAGAAAAATCTAGGTGGATATATATGGATAAAAAAAGTTGCTACTTTTAAAGTTTACAGTTAATGTAAAATTTGCTGGATTTATCTATACATTTACAAATTGATATTACACCAAAAGTATACATATTTTTTATAAAAATATAAGTCATAATAGAGTACATACCTTCAACAGAATATTCCATCACAAAAAACTCGTTTCACTTTGCTACCAATTTTAAAATATGTTATCGCAAGTATGCATAAAATGCAACTGATTTGCAAATGAAAATTACCTCTCTTATAAGGGTTACTTTGACCTACTAACCTTTATGAGGTGATAAACAAATTAATTCTTGGAATTCGTTAAATGGGGGGGGGGGGGGGGGTTGTTTACAAGTCGTTATCAGTGGTTCCTGGAAATTACGTCATGAATATTGTCCCGCTAGCATGTCCTTGCCGAATCACTGTGCCACGTAACAATGTCGATTTAAACCACTTTTACGTTTTGATTCATAGTTACAACACATTTAAATATCTTAATTTCACTGGAATTTGTATGTAACACATGGGCTGAAAAGTCCCGGGCCTAACACATAGATGGCGCTAGTTTTATTGCAGTCACCTTTTTTTCAGTTAATACTAACCTTCAAAAGACAGCTGTTAAAATTTCATGATATTCTATTCATTAGTTTGTGAGTTATTGTGCTAAGAGTGACGCTACTTTTGTTATTTTCAAAACAATGGATCAAAAACAATTTCGTGTTTTAATTTTACACTGCTTCTTGATGGAAAAAAATACCGTTCAAGCGAAGCAATGGCTTGAAAAGTGTTATGGGGACTCCGCTCCATCAGAAACAACAATAAAACGTTGGTTTGCTGACTTCAAACGTGGTCGTAGAGACACCGATGATGCAGAACGCAGTGGACGTCCAAATGAGGCGGTAACACCAGAAAACATCAAAAAATCCATAAAATCGTTTTGAATGATCGAAAAGTGAAGTTGCGTGAGTTAGCTGACATCGTAAAGATATCAAAAGAACGTGTTGGCTTTATATTGCATGAGCATTTGACTATGAGAAAGCTCTGTTCAAAGTGGGTGCCGCGTTTGCTCACTGTTTATCAAAAACAAGAACGTGTTGATGATTCTGAGCAGTGTTTGGCCATTGTTAGAGCGGCGCTGGAATGATTGCGTTGCTCTTGATGGAGATTACGTTGATGAATAAAGCTAATTTTGAACCAAAAAAACCGTGTTTTCTTTGTTAGGCCCGGGACTTTTCAGCCCATGTGTTACTAATAGATGTCGATTTAAATTACATTTATGTTTGGCTTGATAATTACAATGTTCACATTTATATATTTTGATTTCACTGGAATCTTTATGTACTAATAGATGTAGCTTTAAACTATTCTTATATTTTGTTTGAAAATGACAATGAGTGCATTTAAACATTTCTACTTCATCGGAATTTTTATGTAGCAATAGATGTTGGTTTAAACCATATTTACGTTTCGATTCAAAATTACAATGGACACATTTAAACATTTTGATTTCACTGGAATCTTTATGTACTAACAGATGTTTATTTAAACTATTTTTATGTCTCGATGCAAAATTACAATGGATACATTTAAACATTTCGATTTCACTGGAATTTTTATGTACTAATAGATGTTCATTTAAACCACCTTTACGTTTCGATTCAAAATTACAATGGACGCATTTAAACTTTTTGATTTCATTGGAATTTTTATGTACTAATAAATGTTGAATTAAAGTCCCCTTACGCTTTGTTTGAAAGTGGCAATGAGTGCATTTGAATATTTCTACTTCATCGGAATTTTTATGTACCAATAGATGTCGATTTAAACTACCTTTACGTTTCGATTCAAAATTACAATGGACACATTTAAACATTTTGATTTTACTGGAATTTTTATGTATTAATAAATGTAGATTTAAACTACCTTTACGTTTCGACTCAAAATTACAATGGACACATTTAAAACATTTTCATTTCACTGGAATTTGTATGAACTAATAGATGTTTAGTTAAGGCACCTTTATGTTTTGTTTCATAATTACAATGGATACATTTAAACATTTTGATTTCATTGGAATTCTTATGTACTAATAAATGTTGAATTAAAGTCCACCTACGCTTTGTTTCGAAATGACAATGAGTGCATTTCAACATTTCTACTTCATCGGAATTTTTATGCACTAGCAGATGTCGATTTAAATCACCTTTACGTTTCGATTCAAAATTACAATGGTCACATTTAAACATTTTGATTTCACTGGAATTTTTATGTACTAATAGATGTTTATTTTAAACTACTTTTATATTTTGTTTGATAATTACATAGCTCACACTCAAACATCTGAATTTCACTGGAATGTTTATGTACTAATAGATGTAGATTTAAACTACCTTTATGGTTTGTTTGATAATTACATTGCCCACATTTAAACATTTTGATTTCACTGGAATTTTTATGTATTAATAAATGTAGATTTAAACTATCTTTACGTTTCGACTCAAAATTACAATGGACACATTTAAACATTTTCATTTCACTGGAATTTGTATGAACTAATAGATGTTTAGTTAAGGCACCTTTATGTTTTGTTTCATAATTACAATGGATACATTTAAACATTTTGATTTCATTGGAATTCTTATGTACTAATAAATGTCGAATTAAAGTCCACTTACGCTTTGTTTCGAAATGACAATGAGTGCATTTCAACATTTCTACTTCATCGGAATTTTTATGTACTAGCAGATGTCGATTTAAATCACCTTTACGTTTCGATTCAAAATTACAATGGTCACATTTAAACATTTTGATTTCACTGGAATTTTTATGTACTAATAGATGAGTTTTTAAACTACTTTTATATTTTGTTTGATAATTACATAGCTCACACTCAAACATCTGAATTTCACTGGAATGTTTATGTACTAATAGATGTAGATTTAAACTACCTTTATGGTTTGTTTGATAATTACATTGCCCACATTTAAACATTTTGATTTCACTGGAATTTTTATGTATTAATAAATGTAGATTTAAACTATCTTTACGTTTCGACTCAAAATTACAATGGACACATTTAAACATTTTTTTCATTTCACTGGAATTTGTATGAACTAATAGATGTTTAGTTAAGGCACCTTTCTGTTTTGTTTCATAATTACAATGGATACATTTAAACATTTTGATTTCATTGGAATTCGTATGTACTAATAAATGTTGAATTAAAGTCCACTTACGCTTTGTTTCGAAATGACAATGAGTGCATTTCAACATTTCTACTTCATCGGAATTTTTATGTACTAGCAGATGTCGATTTAAATCACCTTTACGTTTCGATTCAAAATTACAATGGTCACATTTAAACATTTTGATTTCACTGGAATTTTTATGTACTAATAGATGTGTATTTAAATTACTTTTATATTTTGTTTGATAATTACATAGCTCACAGTCAAACATCTGAATTTCACTGGAATGTTTATGTACTAATAGATGTAGATTTAAACTACCTTTATGGTTTGTTTGATAATTACATTGCCCACATTTAAACATTTTCATTTCACTGGAATTTATATGTACCCTAAATAGATGTTGTTTTAAATTACTTTTATATTTTGATTGATAATTACAATGCGCACATTTAAACCTTTTGATTTTACTGGGATTTTTATTTATTAAGAGATGTCCATTTAAATCACCTTTACGTTTTGCCGTACAGTTACAATGCACACATTTAGACATTTTGATATCACTGGAATTTTTGTGTAATAATAGATGCAGGTTTAAATTATCTCTACGTTTTGTCTGATAATTACAAAGCCCACATTTAAACATTTTGATTTCACTGGAATTTTTATGCAAT